>CM069135.1:30978843-31453843 GCA_035221665.1 Okamejei kenojei | reverse complement strand
CAACAGTGACCAATTGGTTGTGGGTTAGGCACAAGTGCTTGGCAGGAAGTGAGGCAGATCAGTGATGTCCAGAATCCTTCTGTGCATTTTAGACTTAAGGAGAATGTGGAATGAAAAATTACAGACTTAACGCAACTTGCATGAAGCCACCAATTTTCAATGTCGGCTCAAATGATCTTGCAATTTGCATTTACATGAAATTAGTATGCAGAACATGCAAAAATGGAATGCTACATAATCTAAATTCTAGGCAATTTTCCATTCCCCTATGCCAGTGATCTTTAACCACAGCCCACTCTGAGATTACAAAATATACTGTGTAGAATGAAGTTGCATATGCTGGTTTACAATGAAGATAGACACAAAATGCTGGAGTAATATAGTGGGTCAGGCAGCATCTCTGGAGAAATGGAATAGGTGACCGTTTTGGGTCGAGTCCCTTCTTCAGACTGATAAAATATACTTTTCCTTTATGACGTTACGATCTCTGGGTCTAGTGAGTTTGTAGGTTTATTGGTCTTGGTAAATTGCCCCTTGTGTGTAGGAAATGGATGCAAAAATTGGATAACATAAATCTATGTACAAAAGTAAATGAAAACGATTTTAGTGTTCGCTGTCCTTCATTCATTCAGACTTGTAGTTGCACCTGAAATGGGTAAAACACATTGAGCTGCATTCACGCAACTATTATTGAAATGAAATAAACGATATTTTGTTCCTTCAGAACGTTTTGGTCAGGTTTCATCACTTTCCACACAGAGGAAAGCTACAAAATTAATCACCAATTTAAAACACATTGGTCTCAAAATAACTTCAGGCTGAAATCGTAGCTGGGTGGCCAGTGTCACTTATGAGTTAGGCTGCCCTGAAGCAGAAATCCATCAAGGTTTAGTACATGGTAGAATAGGTCTCAAGTGAAAATGCACTCCAAGAACATTCCTGCACCAGGCTCGGCATTGAAAAATTGGATAGATCACAGATCAGGGTCTGGATAGGGGAAACATGAGGTTCAAAAAAGATCCATGTGGCACGGGGTCTAAGTGGAATAAGTAATATCAGGCTGAATTCAGGATGAATACTGTTCAATCCTTTGTCTATAGACTTTTAGATTTTAGCAATACAGCACAGAAACAGGCCCTTTGGCCCACCGAGTCCGCGACGACCAGCGATAGCCCCGTACACTAGCACTATCCTACGCACTAGGGACAATTTATAATTTACAGAAGCCAATTAACCTACAAACCTGTACGTCTTTGGAGTGTGGGAGGAAACCGGAGCACCCACAGAAAACCCACGCAATGTCACGGGGAGAACGTAAAAATATTGTACAGATAGACATAATCAGGATCGAACCCGGGTCTCAGGTGCTGTAAAATAGCACTGCGCCAGTGTGCCGCCCCCTGCATGAGGCTCTGATTGTATTTGGCAAAAGTTTCAGGTTAAATTCTTTCTCATGACGTACAACAGCACTGCATTGTCCACAAGAACTTTTTCGCCACTGTGGTCCCATAGATCTAAAGAGCTGAGTTTGTGTACTTCAAGGACATTTATTCAGGAAGGATTTGATTGAGCTCTATATAGTGATGAAAGGATTAGATTGTGTCCGCATTGACAAATTATTTTAATTAAATAAGTAGGAGTCAGGCATCCAAATTATACAAAGACAAGAAATAATTTAGATATTGAATGGGTCTTCCATTCCCAGGAAATATACAGCCAGTTGAACGTGTTTCAGCTTGCGTGGTGAGTGCTAATTTATTGCAAACCATCAAACGAGAACTAGACCAGTTCTTTGTCAAACCTGCATTTCAAAGTTGTTGATACTAATCAATACAGGTTGTCGCTGACACCATTCCTGGAAACGTTCCGATCACTCAGATCAAAGAGCATCAGAGAGAATGGTTTGGAATTTGATCCCATGATTAACCTGGCTTTTCTGAAATGTTTTGGTCTCTCTCATCAATGAAATGGCGTCTCTGAACAAACCAAAAGCTGAAGTTAGATGGTCTGCAATAAATGGAGAATTATACTTTTCATGACAGAAACAGAACTTTTTCCCCCAAAGTTTCCTCGCTCTATCCAACATTTACAAAAGAATAAAGTCAATTGTATTACTGGAGAAATATAATTGGATCAAACTCATGTTTTTGATTGTGCTACTTGTGAAGTCTCACAAAGTTTGCCTTGAGCCAGAAAAGTATTGGTATGGTTTATTAATGTCATGTGCATTAAGATACACTGAAAAACCTTGTTTGCATGCTATCCAGTCAAATCATATGATACATGAGTACAACCAAGTTATGCACAAGCACAATAAGTACTGCAAAAAGAAAAAAAACAAGATGCAGAATGTAGCGTGACAGTGTTATCGCATTACAGCGACAGATAAAGTGCAAATAAAAAAGTGCAAGGGTCGCAACTGGTGTTGAGATTAACGTGGAGAATATTTTGTCACCTACCCTTACTGGTTATGGTCTATGGGTCTAGAGGTCTGGGACCTAAGTCTTGAATATGTTGCTGTTTAAATGCCAACTGTGATCAAATAATGACTTCATATGTTGGATTAAACGGTGCAGTCAAAGGAAGTTAAATGATAAGCAAACAATAAAACTACTGCTTGTTACCAACATCACAATAGACAATAGGTGCAGGAGTATGTCATTCGGTCCTTCGAGAGGCCCTTCGATATCACCGGAGGACAACAGTTTGTAACTCTAATGATTTGGGTTCTAAAAAAATTTTTAGGATGAAAAATGTTCAGGAATAACATATGACTAGTGAGTAATCAAAGCAAAAAAACAAGGTGCTGGTGGAACTCAGTGGCTCAAGATGCACGATGGCTTATTCGTGCCCATCACACTGCAGCAACTTTCTGAAACTTCACCCTCTCCTCCCCTCACCTGTCTACATCCATCTATCTCAATACTTAACTAAAACTCTCATCTTGTCCTCTTCCGGCTTACGTTGTTTTTACATTTGCGCAAAAATACCCGATAGCTTTACGATTTTTCGGCATATTACTCGCCATTCTCATGTGCTGCAAGCGCACCAAATTTTGTTCTGATCGGTGGAATATTACAAAAATTATGAAGGTTTTTGTTATCTTCCTGTCATTTACCGGAACGGCAACGCTCCTTCCGGCACCGGCGGCAAGGAGAATAAAGCTGAAGGAGCGGAGTGTGGAGAGCAGGTGGGGTGACCGCCACCACGTGTCGCTGATCCCGGGAGCCGCTGAGACTGGCCGGGGCCGGCAACTGCTGAGCCCGGCCGGAGTCGGAGCTGGGGGCCATTGAGTGAGGCCAGAGCTGGAAGGTTACAGGTAGACAGGGGTAGGCCATGGCAGCGCTCCCCCCCCCCCCCCTCCAGCCCCCGACATGCCCCGTCTGAAGCCGGCCCCGCCCCCGGCGACAGGACGCTCCCGCCTGAAGCAGTCCTCAGCCCCAGCTGCAGGATGCTCCCAGCCTGAAGCCGGTGGGGCGCAGCAGGCCACGGCAACTGTAGGCCATGACAGCGATAGGCCACAGCAGCGGCAGGCCAGGGTAGGGGTAGGCAATGGCAGCGGTATGTGCTCCTCCCCTCCCCCACCTGGCCCTGCCTGAAGCCATCCCCCTGCCCTGGCTGCAGGACACTGACCTCTCCCCCACCGGCTACCGACAACCCCCGTCTTAAGCCGTCCCCCTCCCCTGGCTACAAGACGCTCCCCCACCCCCACCCCACCTGAAGCCATCCCCGGATACAGGACGCACATGCCCAACCTGCCTGAAGCCGTCCCGTCCACAGCTGCAGCACTTTCCCCTCCCCCCAACAGTCCCCGGCTGAAACCATCTCCGTCCCCAGCTGCAGGATGATCTGCAGGCGGTGACCGAGGGGGGGGGGGGGGGGGGGGGGTGGAGGGAGCATCATGCACCTGGGGATGGCTTCAGGTGGGTGGCAGCAGCAGTTGTCCACGGCAGCGGTAGGCAGCTTCAGCGACAGTGGTAGGCCACGGCAACAATATACTACGGCAGCGGTAGGCCACGGCAGCAGGGTTAGGCAGCGGCAGGCCATGGCAACGGCAGCGGTTGACACCTTCATAAGTGCCAGCGAAGGACCAGGGCAGCGGTAGGCCGCAGTAGACCACGGCAGAGCAGGACGTCCCCGCCCCCGGCTACAGAAGGCCCCCACCGACCCCTGCCTGAAGCTGTCCTGTCCACAGCTGCAGGACGCTCCCTCCCTTACCCTGCCCCCGCTTGAAGCCGTACCGTGCCCAGATGCAGGACATTCCCTCTCCCCACCGGCCCCCGTCTGAAGCCATCCACATCCCAAGCTGCAGGATGCCCCGGTGGGGAGCGGCAGCGACAGGCCACGGCAGCGACAGCCCCTGTCAGGTCACCAACCCCCGACAGGCCCTGCCTGAAGCTACACCCCTACCCCAGCTGCAGGACGCTCCCCGCTTGAAGCCGTACCCGTCCCCTGGCTACAGAACAATCTCACTGGCCCCCGCTTAAAGCCGTCCCCAGCTGCAGGACACTTCTCCCTCCCCCACCCCCCCCCCCCAACCAGCCTCCGCCTGAAGTCGTCCCCGTCCCCTGGCTGCAGGAAACTCCATGCGGCCCCGCCTGAAGCCGTTCCCCCTCCCCCAGCTACAGGACAACCCCCCCCTCGCCCCCCCCCCCCCCCCCCACTGGGCACCCGACAGCCCCCACCTGAATCCATCCCCCTGCCCCGGCCACAGGACACATTTCCCCCCCCACCGCCTGAAGCTGTAAATTGCTCATTCTAAGCTTGCACCCAGTCCAGTTTCAGTCAAAAACCACTGAATCAAGCACTGATCAAATAATCTTTATTTTAACAAAACACAATTATAGTTCAACTACTGTACCTATCCTACTGCGGGTTCAATCCTCGCATCTGCCTGATCAAGCCCTCTACCCCTCGCTGAAACAGAGGCACTCCAGAAGGTCATGCAGTCCCATACACTCTCCCAGAAGATCGACGCGGGACCTTGTGGTAGCTGACTTTTATAGGTCCCGGGACATTGAGGGGCTGAACCACATGGGGTGGTCTCTTTGCAATCCAATTACAGATATTTATTAACATGCCATACATGCCTAATGCCTTAGTTGCCACCCTTCTCATGCCAGCTACTATGTTTCCCTGTCTTACCTCTTTTCAGTGAGGGTTTCTTGAGAATCAGAATCAGATTTTATTCGCCAAGTACGGTTTGCAACATACGAGGAATTTCACTGGCCAGGTCAGTCACACAATTAAAAGCAACAGATTCAAAAACATATTTAACATGAACATCCACCACAGTGACTCCTACACATTCCTCACTGTAATGAAAGGCGAAATAAAATTCAAGTCTCTTCCTTTGTTCTTCCTTGGTCGTGGGCCTCGAGCCCCCCACGCCGGGCGATCGAACCTCGCCTCAGGGCTGGACGAACCTTCTGCGGCGTTGGAGCTCCAGACTAGCCTCTCCCGAGACTTCGAGCCCTTGTTGTTAAGTCCGCGGTGGGAGCGATCCCAGGCAAGAGATCCGCTCCGATGGTAAGTCTGCGCCCCGGGTGGGGCTCACGACAGTCCGAGGCAGCTCCCAGCTCCAGCGTTGGTAGGCCGCAGAGCCTGGAGAATGTGATCCAAAAAATGATCACATCTCCGGGAAGGTAAGGACTTGAAAAAAAGTTTCCCCCGATCCCCTCCCCCCGCCCCCCGCATTAAACAAACTGAAGAACATAAAAACAAACTTTAAACAGGCGCTAAAAATAACAAAAAGTTGAAAAAACGAACAAACTGCCGGCAGGGCTGGCCATCTCCCCAGTGCCCCTGGTGACCTGGGATTCTTGGGACCCCGAAGGTAGAGGACGAGGAATCCTGGATTGGAGGAATTGGTTTCTTTTTGTCTCCTCCTAGAACTTGGAAGGAGTGATATTCTTTCTGATTTGTAGTGCTGTTTTGTCGGGCCATGTGAGGACGCCTTCAATTTACTAGATGGTCTTAACTGTTAATTGGCAGGTTAATGCTAACGAAATGGCTTGCTTAATCTTCTGCCAATTCCTCGTCCTCTAATGGTAACCTTTTGGAATCCACTGGTTTCTGAAACACCGCGGCCTTCTTATTTACCTCCTATCCTCTCGACAGTACTCTCTCACAGGACATGATGACTACAATGTCCCAATCCCCCACAGCTGTAACACAAGACCGCTCTATAACTTCTCCAGCCAAACCGAGGTAAGGTCGGTTCCCGGAATGGGAGATCTATCCATCCTTTGAGGTCTTCCCCCGCCTTATCCTCTTCTGTCCTTATTTCTCTTTTTTGAATCTTTAATGTAGGTCGCTGAGCTGCCGTTGAACCAGACTGCTTTAAAGTCTGAACATCTGTGATCTGGGGGAATTTCCCTACAAACAAACTGTCTGTAGATGATATGTGTGTACACCTTTAATTGATAGTACGATGTCCATGCTAACCACTCCCCCACCAGTTAGTATAATTGTAACCCACACGCCCCCAGCTCTCTCTCTGGTGCTCGTGACAGACCACGTACAGCCAGGGCTATGTATGCTGTGTGTTTAATAAAAGTTCTGAAGACTTAAAGCTGTCTTAGTACAATCTTCACTGTCTACGGGGAATCCGTTCTAAATCCCCTTTATCAGGGAATTGCTCCGACAAAATAATATCACCGGTGCCCGGATCAATCCCTTTCGCTCCCTTTCAACTGTTACTCAATCAATCCCTCAATCGCTCCTATTCAATTATTCCAACCACTCGCCGGTATTCAATCTCTCTCCCAACTCTCTTATCAGTTAAATCGCAATCACTTCATTCAACTTTAAACTTTCAAACAAAGGCTCAGCCCAAATCTAACTCTGAATTACAGACTCTTCTTTGCAGCAATCTCTCTCTCTCACTCAATCCACTTTACGTTCACACAGACAGACAAATCCGAACCATGCTAACAAAACTATAATTAGAAACAAAAATATTCCCCCAATTACCAATATCCCAAGACACACCCCAATATAAACTATAAGCATCCAATAAATCCCAATGTAATAAATCTTCCTCGTGGCGCAATCGGTCTGCGGGATTCCTCCCCCAACACAGCGATCGAAAGAGTAGAATCAACTACGACTCAGATTCTCACAATACAATGTAGACAAATACAAATATTTAACTCAAACACACTTTTACTTCAGGTAACTAAATCCGTAAACACTCACACAAGCAACAATACAAACAACAGTCCACAAACTTAACACAATCCAAATCATAACTTCTAAATCTTAACTTTCTAAGTTTATTTACACACACGGACTATTTACACAGTTCAGATCCAATAACAATACAGAAAGCTAGATTTTTACAATTTACAACATGATTTAAAGCACTAGCGCACAGTTCACAAACACTCAATCTCGACGCCGTGTCACGCTGTTATCACACAGTGAACCTCTCCCTCTGATACCGAAGATTTTCCCCTTCCTAGTTTACTCTTTGCTGAGGGGTACTACTCCTTAAATGACTACTTTTCCTCCCAAATGTTACTATCCTACCAAGACTGGACTTCTATGGGGAGACCTCTAACCCTCCTCTCTAAATTCTACAGAATTGGAGGGTACCCTTCGCATTCGGATTACTTTTCACCAAGCAAACCAAGTTTCCGTCTCTCACGTACTCTTCGCTATCAGGTACTAGTCAACAATCAATCAGAGGGTTGCTATTCACTGTTGAACAGCCGCTATTCGGAATCGATCATGGACATGCACCAACTCCGAAATTCTATATACAGGAATTTGAATTCCATCTTATGGTCAGAACTTCAATGTGGAATTCTGTATTTGGAAATTTGGCTCTAACAATCTAGACTCGTTCTCAAACTCCTAGTTTTAATGCGTATCCCTCCTCATACACGGGCACTCGAATCAAACTAAAATAGCCCCTTTGAATTCTCGAATGGACTAGAGTATTCCAGTCAATCCATACTCTGTCCACCGGGCCCAGTACCTCACACAGGACTCGGGGGAGACACTCCTCTGTTGCGGGCACTGGGGGTTCAGCACTAGTCGCTTTCCGCTCCGCTGATATCTACATGCAGTTATCGATGCCGATTTTCAGAGCACACCGTTCCAATCCCGGCTCCTGGCAAAGGTCAGACCTGTATTTCAATACCCCACACCAGTTGGATACCAAATCTAACCTTGAGCCACTCCTCGCCCAATGAAGCTCGTCAGGCTCTCCTTAAAGCAGCTGCAGTCCACCAACTACAACCAGATTTTGGGCCACTCCACGCCCAGTTTTATGGGCCCCTAACCCAAAGGAGTGCTAACCCCCCCCCCCCCCACCCCGCACTTGCTAGACTCTATTCTAATGATCTCGATTAGACCATTTCCCAATCCCGCAAATGATCGAACGCTCTGACTAATGAAGTGCCGACGTTTAATGCAAAGGCCGCACAGTGGGCCCAATTTCTGCACTCGCGATCGAAACAGCTCAACACCTTTGATCGCAAACTTGTATCTGGGGGTCTTTTCAGATCCCGGACAAGCCCCCAATGGAAATTACTCATTCTAAGCTTCCCCCCAGTCTAGTTTCAGTCAAAAACCACTGAATCAAGCATTTGATCAACTAATCTTTATTTTAACAAAACAATTATAGTTCAACTACTGTACCTATCCCACCGTGGGTTCAATCCTCGTATCTGCCTGATCAAGCCCTCTTGGCCTCACTCAAACAGAGACACTCCAGAAGGTCATGCAGTCCCATGCACTCTCCCAGAAGATTGATGCAGGACCTCGTGGTGGCTGACTTTTATAGGTCCTGGGACCTTGAGGGGCCGATCCACATCGGGGTGGTCTCTTTGCAATCCAATTATAGATATTGATTAACCCCATACATAACGGACATTTCCCTAACCCAATAATACAGAGGCTAATACATTGTATTCAAACAGGACTTCTCAAGGAAGCAAACATAGCAACATCAGATCTGCAAGAAAACCAGACAAGGCTCAATACCTCATCCAATCAACATTTGGCAAAATGCAAAATTGCACCTAATGACAGGTTCTGCAGATGTTCTTATTCTTTTCCTGCAGCTTGGATCTAGGCTCGGGACAAACAGGCACCACTCTGCAACTTGTCCCAGTTCCACAGAGAACTTTCAAATTGACCAAATCTCCCAGGAGCCCTGAAGCTTTTACCCCATTTTAGAGTCCTAGCCCCTCCAATCTGGCCAGGATAACAAAGCCGTCCCCGTCCCCATCCCCCGGTTACAGAACGCTCCCGCCGGACCGTGCCTGAAGCCTTCCCATCCCCAGCTGCAGGATGATTCCATCACCCGCTGCGACCACGCTTGAAGCCAACCCCACCCCCTGGCTACAGATGCTCCACCCCCCCCCCCCCCCCAATTTGGCCACGACACCCTTACTAGCCCTCCAGAAAACCCCCTCCCCTGGTACAGGATGCTCCCCTCATCCTGAAGCCATCCCCCTCCCCCGGCTGCAGGACGCTCACCCCACCCCCCCCACTGGTCCCCGACTGTAAGCCGACCCCTCCCCCAGCCACAGGACACTGTTGCAGGACGCTCCCCTCCACTGGCCCACTGCCTGACATCCCCCAACAGCCCCCGTCTGAAAGGGTCCACGTCCCAAGCTGCACAATGCTTCCCACCGGTCCCCGCCAGAAGCCGGTGGGGAACATCAGCGACAGCCACGGCAGCTGCAGGCCACAGCAGCAATCGGCAGTGGCAGTGGTAGAAAGGGGTAGAAAGCGGTAGGCAGCGGCAGCGGTAGGCATGGCAGAGGCAAGGCCCAGCAGCGGTAGGCCACGCAGCACTCCCACCCCCCCCCCCCCCCCCCCCCCCCCCCCTCGCGCCCCCTCCCCCCCCCCCCGCCCCCCCCCCCCCCCCCGCCGCCCCCCCCCCCCCCCCCCCCCCCCCCCCCCCCCCCCCCCCCCCCCCCCCCCCCCCCCCCATTGCCACCAGCCCCCCAACAGGCCCCATCTGAAGCCATTCCCCTCCAGTAAAATATCAGTAAAATCAATTAACTGATTGTGGGTGGACTTTGGAAGAGGAAGGATGCGGATCCACAACCATGTTTATATCAACGGGATGATGGTGGAGAGAGCGAAAAACCTCAAATTCGTGGACGTGCATATTTCCGAAGATCTTTCCTGGACCCAGCATACTGATGTGATTATAAATAAAGCATACCAACACCTCTACTTCCTGAGAAGATTACGGAGATTCGATATGTCAGAGAGGATTCTCTTGAACTTCTACAGGTGCACAGTAGAGAACATATTGACTGGTTGCATCACGGCCTGGTTCTGCAGGAGCGGAAGACTGCAAAAAGTTGTGAGCACTGCCCAGTCCATCACCAGCTCTGACCTCCCCACCCTCGAAGGGATTTATCGGAGTCGCTGCCTCAAAAAGCCAGCCAGCATCATCAGAGATCTACACCAATGCCACTGGGAAGAAGGTACAGGAGCTTGAAAACTGTAATGTGCAGGTTCAGGAACAGATTTTTCCCTACAGCCATCAAGCTGTTAAACACTACAACCTCAAATAAACTCTGAACTACAATAGATTATTATTATTAGAAACATAGAAACATAGAAATTAGGTGCAGGAGCAGGCCATTCGGCCCTTCGAGCCTGCACCGCCATTCAATATGATCTATGGCAAGAATGTCTTTCCTCAGATTAGGAGACCAAAACTGTACGCAATACTCCAGGTGTGGCCTCACCAAGACCCTGTACAACTGCAATAGAACCTCCCTGCTCTTGTACTCAAATCCTTTTGCTATGAATGCCAACATACCATTCGCTTTCTTCACAGCCTGCTGCACCTGCATGCCTACTTTCAATGACTGGTGTACCATGACACCCAGGTCTCGTTGCATCTCTCCTTTTCCTAATCGGTCACCATTCAAATAATAGTCTACTTTCCTGTTTTTGCCACCAAAGTGGATAACCTCACATTTATCCACATTATACTGCACCTGCCGTGCATTTGCCCACTCACCCAGTCTATCCATCCTGCAGCCTCCTAGCATCCTCCTCACAGCTAACACTGCCCCCCAGCTTCGTGTAATCCGCAAACTTCGAGATGTTGCATTTAATTCCCTCGTCCAAATCATTAATGGAATCGCATGTAGATAGGGTGGTAAAGAAAGCCTTTGGTGTGCTGGCCTTTATAAATCAGAGCATTGAATATAGGAGTAGGGAAGTAATGTTAAAATTGTACAAGGCATTGGTAAGACCAATTCTGGAGTATGGTGTACAATTTTGGTCGCCTAGTTATAGGAAGGATGTCAACAAAATAGAGAGAGTACAGAGGAGATTTACTAGAATGTTGCCAGGGTTCCAGCAACTATGTTACAGAGAAAGGTTGAACAAGTTAGGTCTTTATTCTTTGGAGCGCAGAAGGTTAAGGGGGGACTTGATTGAGGTCTTTAAAATGATGAAAGGAATAGACAGAGTTGACGTGGATACGTTTTTCCCATTGAGGGTAGGGAAGATTCAAACAAGAGGGCATGACATGAGAATTAAGGGACAGAGGTTTCGGGGTAACGTGAGGGGGAACTTCTTTACTCAGAGGGTGGTGGCTGTGTGGAATCAGCTTCCAGCAGAAGTGGTGGAGGCAGGATCGATTTTAACATTTAAGAGTAAAGTGGATAAGTATATGGACATGAAGGGAATGGAGGGGTATGGTCTGAGTGCAGGTAGATGGGACTAGGGGAAAACAAATGGTCGGCACGGACTGGAAGGGCACGGACTGGAAGGGCCGAGAGGGCCTGTTTCCGTGCTGTAATTGTTATATGGTTATATGGTTATAATGTATATTGTAAATAGCTGGGGTTTCAGCACTGAGCCTAGTAGTGCAATAACTAGTGCAGCACTCCACTAGCCACTAGTTATTGCACTACTATTGTTTGTTTGTTGTGTGTGCGTATGTGTGTGCATATGTATGTATGTGTATGTATATAATATATATATATATATATATATATATATATATATATATATATTATATATATATATATAGATATATATATATATTATATATATATATATATATATATATATATATATATATATATATATATTTATATATTATATATATATATATATTTACACACATATATATTATATGACATTTGACAATAAAACACTCTTGACCTAGCACCTCTGGTCCCCTCTCTTTGCCTCTTTTTATTGGCTTTCTTCTATCTCCACTCTCATCCTGTTGCAGGGACTTGAGCCTCTCTAGCAGTACGTATTTTGCTCCATATTCTAGTATCTGCTGTCTCGTGTCTAAATAAGTCTCACTGTTCACACTCAAACTGCCAAATCAGTTATAAAGTGACCTGAAAATCGAAATCCCTGAGGAATGATTTTTTTTTTAAAGAACGAGCATCAATCTCAAATCTGAAAGTGAATCCTACTTGGCATTTGTTAGATGAGCTAACATTTTTACTGCAAATGCAAAAATTATAGATTGATTTCTGTCAGCTTTGCTAGATCCAAATGTAATTCAAAATTGTATGCATGCAACACTTACAAGGAACAAGAAGGATTAATCAATGTTTGCTCCAAGTTGTGCAGCTACTTTCTCGCTTGAATATATGAGAATGAAGTCAGTTCATGCAACAAAACATGAGCATACACCATTTTTTTCTGTAACAATTGTTTTGAAAAATAGACATTTGACCATAAGTGTGAAAACTGTTGCACAACCCTGGATGGGGTGGTTTTCTAATGGCAAGAAGGATATAACTAGACCAATTTACACTGAGCAAACACATGAAAAATGTAAATGTAAACAACAAAGTTCTTCCCTTGATATTATATCATTTTGTTTATTCTACACTGTGTTGTCTTTATGACGATTATAGAAACCTACCAATTTCAGGGAACCTCAAAACATTTCACCAACAAATAAATACTTTACAATGTTGTCCGTAAGGTAGAATGGGAAACAAAGCAGCCAATGTACCACTGATTGAACGCTGATCTCAGGTGCTGAAAGGCAGCAGCTCCACCAGCTGTGTCACTGTACAGTCCAATTCTTTAAAATGAGAACACATTAAAAACAGGAGAACTGGCCATTTGATCCCTCGGTCCCATTCTGCATTTAATAAGATCTTGGCTGATGTAATTTTGGTCTCAGCTTTACTTCCACTGTTCCCTGAAAATCCTCAGATTCCAACACTATTATATTCAATCTCCTTGGCAGTTGCAGATGGTGGAGAGGATGATTGTCGATTACTATTTTCCTTTGTAGACTTTTCCAGCTGCTTCATAAGGAATCATTACTCCTGCCCTGTCATAATCATGCCTTCCCCTCCCCTAAACAGCAATACTTTTGCAACAATAGATAATAGACAATAGGTGCAGGAGTAGGCCAATCGGCCCTTTGAGTCAGCACCGCCATTCAATGTGATCATGGCTGATCATCCCCAACCACTCTCTGGAAGTGGCTGCGCTGCCTGGCAGCTGCGGCTCACCTGCAGTCCGTCTGTTTTTTCTTTTCTTTTTGTCTTCTTGTGTCTGTTTTAGTTAGAATTTTGGTTTATTAGGCTGTGTATATGTGGTGGGGGGGGGGGGGGGGGGGGGGGGGGGGGGGGGGGGGAGGGAGGGAGGGGGGAGGGTGGGAGAAACAGGGTTTTAGTCTCTCTCTTCGGGGGGGTGAGGAAGTAAAGAGAGGGGGGTGCGACTTTTTTTGTTGTGTCCCCGTCACCATCTCTGTCTGTGCTGAGGCCTAATGGCGGAGCTGGCGGCCTCGGAGCTGTGGCGGCCTTACAGCATTCCAGCGGCGGTGGCGGCCCTGCTTCAGAGCTGCGGTGCTCCAGCGGCAACCCGGCTTCAGAGCTGTGGTGCTCCAGCGGCGACCCGGCTTCATTGCTGCGGTTCTCCAGCGGCGTTCCAGCGGCAGCGTTCCAGCGGCGACCCGGCTTCAGAGCTTTGGTGCTCCAACATTCCAGCGGCGGACCCTGCTTCAGAGCTGTGGCGGTGGTCCAGCGTTCTGGCGACGGCGGTGGCAGCAGCCCGGCTTCGGAGGCTCGGCCGCGGGCCTAGTGGATGATAACATCGGAGGCCAGGATCGCCTCAGCGCAGAGGGAGAACAAGGAGGGAAGAAGACAATGACTTTAAGACTTTTGCCTTCCATCACAGTGAGGAGGTGCCTGGTGAACTCACTGTGGTGGATGTTAAATATGTGTTTATTGTGTGTTTTGTTTTTTACTATATGTTATGACTGCAAGGTAACAAAATTTCGTTCAGACCGAAAGGTCTGAATGATAATAAAGGATACTTTACTTTACTTTATCAGTGCCCCGTTCCCGCCTTCTCCTCATATCCTCTGACTCCGCTATCTTTAAGAGTGATCCATGAGTCTGGACAGTGATACAACAGTGATCCATGAGTCTGGACCAACAGCAGATCAGAGTCTTAGTTCAAATCACATTTCAGCAGTTGTGAAAAAAGTTTACGAAATCTGAAATTGTGTTAACACGATCACTATGGTGTGTGTTCAATGTTGCAATTATATGGATGCAAAGGCTAGACCCACCCCTACAGCCTTGGAGGAATAGTGGTTAACAGTGGCTTGTGGTCAGTCCCTGGTGAGAATGAACCACCTGAATATACAAGCAACAGTACCAGCTACTCCACCAGAGTGTGATTATGTTTCACTTTGATTTGTCTGCGTGATCCGTCAATAAATGACACTGGCTATTTATGAGGCCTAGTGCTAATTGGAGAAACAGCACTTCATATTTAGCTTGGTTAGCTTACACCCCAGCAGTATGAACATTGAATTCTCTAACTTCAAAAAGCCTTTGTTTTCCCTCTCTCTTCATCCCCTCCCCTTCCCAGTTCTCCCACCAGTCTTACTGTCTCCAACTACATTTTATCTCCGCCCACTCCTCTGATATCAGTCTGAAGAAGGGTCTCTTCCCGAAATGTCACCCATTCCTTCTCTCTAGAGATGCTGCCTGTCCCGCTAGGTTACTCCAGCATTTTGTGTCTATCTTCGATTTAAACCAGCATCTGCAGTTCTTTCCTACACATTTTGACTGCCTATTCATTGTTTTATTTAGCAATGTTTTTTGCTAAATTGGCTGACATGTAATATCTTGACTTTGAGTAGACAATGTTCAAATTATTAAGGTGAAAGTATAGGTTTTGGTCTGCTTTCAATGGAATTAGAAATTCAGTTGCGCAGTGGTAGAGTTGCTGCCTGACAGCGCTTGCAGCGCCGGAGACCCGAGATCCTTGGTATAAATTTAAAATTGTCCCTAGTGTGTACAGGATAATGATAATGTGAGTGGATCGCTGGTCGGTGCAGACTCAGTGGGCCGAAGGGCCCGTTTCTGCACTGCATCTCTAAATGAAAACTAAACTAACCTGTTTGCCTATCCTGCCCCGAAACTCTGGTGTAGCCTTTCCTATTTAGCAAATTATGCACCAAAATATTTACCAGGATTATAAGTATATTCCTTATTTGACCACACAATTCCTCTTTCCACTGGACGTAATATCATTAGAAATCACTGCTTTGCAAATAGATTTATAATTTCAGTCGACCAAGTTCACAGAGGTAACCTCCCTTTGATTTTTCTTTGAGAAATAAAGAAATATATACAGTAACTAGACTAAGTGGGACCCATCGGGTCCCAACATCACACGGGACGGTTGGTCCCCCAATGCAATATTCCACCTCTCCACCAATTCCAAATATTGGTGGCCAGTGGGGAGGGGGGAGGCTTTGTGGAGCGTTAGTATGGATGTTGTGCGCTGAAGGGACTGGTTTCCAGAGGGCTGGTATGGACATTGTGGGCTTGAATGGATTCTTGGGGCTGGAGGCTCAGTCACTCAAGCCTGTTGTGCTGGCAGTTCACTCATGGCTGGTGGGCTCGCAGTTGACTCACGGCTATTCCTTAAAATTCCATTTCAAGCAGGCTACAAGGGGACCAAATTCAAGAGTAGTTTCAAACCATTTCAAGCAGGGTGCAAGGCCACTAAAGACAGCGAGTCATGACCTCCCCCTCCCCATGACCTCCCCCTCCCCCATTTGCAGAGACTGAGCCACGCCCACACTTCCGGGTTTCATAGTACCTCCCCCCAGAAGGGGCATAGCCTTCATGAGATGATTGACAGGAGAGACATTTTTTCAACATTTTTTAAAACACAAATAACTCCTTTATTTTTCATCTATGGGAAAAATTCTCGGCACCTGAGTAAGATGGCCAAAAATCACAGCCGTATGTGGTGGCGTTTTTTCTAAAATCAATATAGAACGCAAACAGGAAGTGGTCAAGATTAGACTTTTAATTATATAGAAGGCAAGGCTGCTCTAATTCGGCAAGGCAGCTCTAATTAGGCAAGGCAGCTTGCTTTAGCACTTTCAAAACCAAAGGCAAGGCAGCTCACTTTAGCACTTTCAAAACCAAAGGCAAGGCAGCTCGCTTTAGCACTTTCAAAAACAAAGGCAAGGCAGCTCGCTTTAGCACTTTTAAAACCAAAGGCAAGGCAGCTCACTTTAGCTCTTTCACAACCAAAGGCAACACAGCTTGCTTTAGCACTTTCAAAACCAAAGGCAACACAGTTCGCTTTAGCACTTTCAAAACCAAAGGCAACACAGCTTTAGCACTTTCAAACCAAAACACACTTTTGCATTTTCAAAGTACATGTTCAAACCACATTAAGGGCACTGACAGGACAGTAAAACCACTCACAGTTTAGTAGACATGTGTTCAATGTTATTCACAGCTCAGACTGAGAATTGCGACCTTTCGCTCCCCCATCTTGCAGAGAACTGAGGCACCTCCACACTTCCGGGTTTTATATTCACTCCGGAAGGGGCATGGCCTTCAGGTGAGAGAATCTCAACATATTTAACACACAAATAACTCTTTTATTTTTCATCGATGGGAAAAATCCTCGACACCTGATGAGCGGAGGGGGACTCAGAGTAAGATGGACAAAAATCACAGCCGTATGTGGAAGCGTTTTTTTCTAAAATCAATATAAAGCGCAAACAGGAAGTGGTCAAGATTAGAATTTTAATTATATAGAAGGCAAGGCAGCTCTAATTAGGCAAGGCTACTCTAATTAGGCAAGACAGCTTGCTTTAGTACTTTCAAAACCAAAGGCAAGGCAGCACGCTTTAGCACTTTCAAAACCAAAGGCAACACAGCTTTAGCACTTTCAAACCAAAGCACACTTTTGCATTTTTGCATCTTGTCCTGCGCAGAGGAGGGGTATTCTGAGTAAGATGGCCAAAAATCACAGCCATAAGTGGCAGCGTTTTTTCTAAAATCAATATACAGAACAACAGGAAGAGGTCAAGATCAGACTTTTGGTAATATAGTTTAGAAGTTGCAATGGGAAACAAGAATAGGAATTCTTGAACTTCTCTAATAAATATTTTTAAAGAAAGTGGAAGCCAAACATTTTATTAAACGTCGAAGTCCATCTCTCAATCAAATTCACAGTCCATAGCCTGAAAACCTCTCTGTCAACCATGATGTATTAATGCAGCTAAACTATACCAATGTGAAGGGCATTCCACTGAAATGAGGATGGAGGCTCACAACTCAAGCCAAATCATCATAGTTCGTCTCAGCATGCATCCAGGGAATTTGGGTCATCAATATCAGTTGAGTTCTATTTTATTTAGTAATATAGATTTAGATTTCTGTGATGCTTCACAGATTACTGGAAGCATTTCAGTCAATTTACTGCAACAAAAAATAAACTGCTGGCAGATCTCAGTAGTCAGGCAGCATCTATAGAGGCAAAGGAATGTGAGGAAGGACACACGAGAAATTGCAAATGCTGGAATCCTGATCAAAACACGAAGTGCTGGAGGAAAGCAAGGGGTCAGGCAGCATCTGTGGAGCGAATGGACTGGCAACATTTCAGGTCAGGACTAACAGGTCTTGACCTGACAATCATCTGTCCATTTCCTCCACAGATGTAGCCTAACCTCCTAAGTTCCTCCAGCACCTTGTGTTTTGGTGAAGAAGGTCATGTGGCTGTCTTGGTGAGAACATTGTTGGAGAGCAAAACACAGTCAAATTAACAGAGGGAGAACAGTGAGAGAATGATGAGTGGTGAATGCCTGGAATGCACTGCTGGAGTGGTGATGAAGGCTGATATGAAAGAGTGATTTAAGGGAATTTAGAATAGGCACATGATATGCATGGTGTGGAGGGATATGGATAATGCGCAGGCACATAAGATTTGGTCGACTTCCGGTGGTGCTCTGGAGTTAGTGGAACTCGTGCCATTCAGCTCCGCTAAAAATTGCATAAAAAACGGGGGTAAAAGGGGTTAACTGAAACCACTCACCAGTGGAGAAGGGCTCTTTAGTGAACGTTCCGGTAGCATTAAAAAGGGGCGTGACGTCATCAGGCGCGCGACTTTACTAAGAAAATGTCGATGCATCGCTCCCCCACCCCCCCCCACCAAGGGAAAAAGCCTGTGAAAAGGGAAGTAGGCCTCATGGAGCCGCGGGCTCAAGTTTGAGTGCCTCCCAGGAAGGTATTTTAAAGATGGATGACCTCAAAAAAATTATTATGTGTGAGCTAAAACAAATGCTCAAGGATATGAAAAAAATATATAAAGCAGAAATAAAGACTTTAAGAGCTGATATTTTGGTGTATCATGAAAATTTGAAAGAAGGAGTTCAAAAAATAAGTTATAGCACTGTAAAGACTATGATGGACGAATGGAAAGATAAAGGGGTACTGATTTGCAACAACAGTTGGATGACGTAAACCGTAAAACTGGTGAGATGGAGTTGCTGCTGGATACCAAGTTAGAACCTATTAGAATCTCACTTAACCAACAAAATGACGCAATAAAAGAATTGACTGAATCAGCCGAGAAGCGTCTTGCCGAGAACAAGCGTTTATCAGAATTATTACACAAAATAACTGAGAAATGCAATGACTTGGAGGGACGTCAAAGGCGTCAGAATTTGCGTATTGTTGGATTGAGTGAAGGCTGAGAGGGAAATCAAGACCCTCGAAAATCTGCTGCAAAACGCCTAAAAGATATTCTGAACTTGGACCAAGAACCTCTGCTGGGCCGAGCACACAGGGCATTGAGACGTATCCATAGGAGGGATGCTCCCCCAAGACAGATGATTGTGAAGGTGGCTTACGATCATGTTTTTGAGGATATGATGAAGATAATAATACTTAAGAAAAATCTCAAATATGAGGGAGACAACATCAGTAACTTCAGAGATTACCCTGCGGAAGTGGCCAAGAGAAGATCTTTATTTACAGAAACAAGAGGTATCCTGAGGAACATAAAGAATCTGAGATATGGCCTGATGTACCCGGCAACATTAAGAGTAACTTATGATAACAAGGAGCACCACATCACCAAACATACAGAAGCTCTTGAGTTCGCTCGAAACATTCAGAAGAAACTGGAAGAGGAAGAAGTAGATGAAGATGAAGAATACTGAATATTATTGATCACTTACCTGATGATACTGCCCATCCACAGAAAAGGAGGAGGATTCACATTGAAGGAGGATCCGCAGGGAAGGAGGAGGAACAATGGACATGGACTCCATCTTGGGGTCAAGGAGGGATGGATGAATTATTAATAAATATAGTTTTGTATTAACTACCCCTAAAAAATGTATGTTAGCTCTCCTAATATAGTGCTATGACACTAACTATATTTGATATTAGTAGTATTATTAATTATTAAGTATATAAATTTAATACCCCACCCCGACATATATCACCCTTAAGGCAAAAAGGGAGCTGGAACTATTAACATCCTTTTTTTTCACGGAAGTCCGTAGATTAATAGCCACGCTAGTGTGGCTTACACTAATACTAACTGCACTAATTATAGTTGTAGTCCCTTTTTTCCCCTTACACTTTACTAACATCACTTACTTTACTCTCATTTTTTATTATTACTTTTATATTATGTATTTTATTTCATATTATATATTATATAGATTTAAGTATGACTGGTATTATATAGTTAGTTTAAAGAGACATGTGTATAATACAATGACACAGATATTAAATTTCATCAATCTGAGGTTTGGGTATAGGATTGGGTTAGATGAGCTGTGACATCTCTACTCCATTATAAACCACCTTAATAATAACATGTATGACATAAATACTAGGATGGTAGGTGATGGAATCACCTTCTGTAGTTGGAATGTTAAGGGAATTAACAAACCAATTAAAAGAGGTAAGGTTTTAGCTCAATTAAATAGATTTAAATCTGATATTATTTTTCTCCAAGAGACACACCTTAAAAAAGACGCACAGTATAGATTCAGCAAAATGGATTTCCAAAGTATATCACTCTTCATTTACACGTAAGTCTAGAGGGGTAGCAATAATTATTCGTAAAGGTATACCTTTTAAACAAAGCTCAATAATAGAAGATGTTGAGGGTAGATATATAATAATTACAGGTGAATTACATTATAAAATAGTAATCCTTATGAATATATATGGTCGTAATTTTGATAACCCATTATTCTTCAAGAAAATATTTAACGATATCCCTATATCCTCAACATAATCTAATAATTGGAGGTGATTTTAATTGTACCTTAGATAATTATTTAGATAGATTATCAATGAAAAGGAAAACCAAGTACACTTATAAATTATTTTATTAACACAGCAAATGTTAAGGATATCTGGAGAACAGATAACCCATCTGGTCGAGAATATTCATTTTTTCCCCCTGTATTCAGAACCTATTCAAGGATAGACTATTTTTTAATAGATTCAAAACTAATCCCAATTACGTATCTCAAAATATCATAATATTATTATCTCGGATCATGCTCCATTAACATTTAAGAAAAAATTAAAAGACATAACTATTAAAACCTCTAACTGGAGACTCAACCCCCAAATATTAAATGATAAGGCTTGTTATGATCACTTGGTAAAACAGATTAAATTATTTTTTGAAACTAATGACAAACCTTAATACATCATGACCAAACAGGTTTTTATCCCAAAACGCTATTCATCTTATAATCTGAGACGTCCATTCAATATCATATACTCAAAAAGAGTGAATGATATTGAATTAGCTGTCATATCCTTAGATGCTGAAAAAGCTTTTGACCAGGTTGATGGTCATATTTATTTAAAATAATGCAGAAATTTCAACTGGGGGATAGATTTTCCAAATGGGTAAAAATCATATACTCGAATCCAACTGCAAGAATATTAACAAATCAAATGTTATCAGCAAAATTTAATCTCTTTAGCGGTTGTAGACAAGGATGCCCGTTTTCACCATTACTATTTGCCCTGATAATAGAACCATTAGCCGAAATGATTAGATCAGAACCAGAAATATATGGATATAATACCAAAACTCCAACTAATAAAATATCTCTATACGCAGATGACATCTTAATTTATATTACAAAACCGGAGATTAGTATTCCCAATCTATTTAATGTTATAACAAAGTTTAGTACATTTTCCGGGTATAGAATTAATTGGAATAAAAGTGAAATTATGCCTATAACTGGAATAAAATTAAATATATTAGAACAATTCCCCACTTAAAATAGTCACGGACAAATTTAAATATCTGGGAATTAATGTATCTAAATCCTATAACTGTCTATTTAAATATAATTACCCTCAATTGTTAAATAAATTAAAAAAAAATATTTTATATTGGAAAACACTACCTATTTCAATGATCGGTAGAATAAATGCTATAAAAATGATTTTTTTTTGCCACAATTGTTATATTTATTTCAAGCCATCCCTTTATATCTCCCTAAAATGTTTTTTAAAAAAAAATAGATACTTTGGTTAATAGTTTTATTTGGGACTATAAAAATCATCGAATAAGTAAAAAAACATCTATGTAAATCTAAAATAAATGGTGGACTAGCACTACCAAATTTCTTATATTATTTCTGGCAGTTCAGATTAAGAATATGAATTTTTGGTTGGTAAATTTAGATTATGATCCAAGCTGGCTAAAGATGGAAAAGGAAGACTGTCTTTTGATGTAGGTTCGATTCTTTTCGCACCAAGGGAAGTACAAAAAAAAACTTATGGTGATAACCCTATAATTCATAGCAATAGACGTATTTGGAAACAAATAGTTAAGACCCTACATATGGATAATTTGTCACATTGTTTGCCAATTATGAATAATCCTTTGTTTAAGCCCTCTGTATTGGACAAGGGGTTTAGACACTGGAATGACTTAGGAATTAAAAGGATAGAACACCTTTACAAGAAACAAAAATTTCTTTCATTTCAAGAGTTACAGGATATCTATGGATTGCAGTCAAATAACATATTTAGGTATTTACAAATTAGAAACTATATTAAGTCAAATATGCAAGACTATAAAAATAGAAAACCAGGATTATTAGATGAATTGTTTAATAAACACCCAAATACAGAAAAATTGATAGCGTATATATACAATACTATCTTGGATAGGGAAATCCCATATTCGGAAATATATCGACAAACATGGGAAAATGAAATAGGTTTATCTATAACGAAGGAAACTTGGGAAGAAAGCCTACAACGTATACATCGTTGCTCATTAAATGCTAGACATATATTGATACAATTTAAGGTATTACACAGATTACATTATTCAAAAATGAAATTAAATAGAATTTATCCTAACATTTCTCCTATTTGTGATAAATGTCAGGACTTGGAAGCTAATTTAACGCATAGTTTTGTAACATGTATAAAACTCAATTATTATTGGGCAGAAATCTTTAGAGTTATCTCTGAAGTTCTTAAAATTTAAACTGGACCCAATCCAAAATTAATAATATTAGGAGTTCCGGATTCAAATTTAATATTAACAGTAAACCAAAGAAATTTCTTGGATTACTGTTTGATAATAGGAAAAAATTAATATTGAAATTTTGGAAGGGAACATTAGCCCCCACAATTAAAAATGTGGACAGTGGGGAAATGTTGGAGACGTTGCATTTGGAAAGAATCAGATTTGTCCTAATGGACAAATACAAACTCTTTGAACAGATATGGTCTCCATATACAGAATATTTGAAGGCGTAGCTGTTCTTGGCATTACAACAAGATTAGTGAATTAATTCAAATGGGTATCGGCAAGATATAGATGATCAATTTTTACAAATTTTATTTGTAGGGTACCCATGTCTCTATTGGAGATATCGTGTATTTGTCCATTAGGACAAATCTGATTGCAACGTTATTCACACATTGTGGGGGATGTTTCCCTTATTTAATATTAATCTTTTATATATATATATTATATATAATACTTTGTTTTAATTAAATATATATAACAATTTTTTTTCTCTTTCTTTTCTCTTTCTCTCTCTATATAATCAAAATTATTATTTAATCACTATTCTTATTGATTAAAATCTATTCTTTTCTTTTTTCTATTTTCTAAAAAATAGAAGTTTATAAGAATTATTTGAAATTGAAATAAGTTGGTTGTGTATTTGAAAAGTTGTTATACCGTTGTTATGATGGATTACTTCTAATAAAAATATTATTTTAAAAAAAAAGGTAAGATTTGGTCTTTGTATCATGTTCGGCATAGATGTTGTGGGCTGAAGGGCCTGTTGCTATGCTCTATTGTTCGATGCTCTAACTCCCAAAAGGGGCATAGAACATCTGCAGGGGGCATTTCTTAAAGAGGATTCACAGTGGAGTAACAGAATTTAATTTACTATCTTTCTCACTGTGTGGAACAGGCTCTATATCAAACTCTATATCAAATAGGAACTGGAGCACAACATTTGAATCAAAAGAGATCTATAACATTAACTCAAGATGATGTAGATGCATGTCAACCTTGTAGAATGTTTTGGATGTTATTAAGCAAAATATAAATAGTGATGGCACATATATATTCCTGTACTGATATGTCATTGATCCTTGACATTTATTTGTTTCTTTCTGCCAATGCTGCTTGACACAATTATTTTCACCGATTTGTGTTTTCTATTCCAGAAATACAGGATTGACCAAATCTCGTACTATCCTGCACTGGTTTGTTTTAAAATGTACTTTTGAATAATAATAATTTTCCTTAAAAAAACATTTTAGGAATGGGATGTTGTCAGTATCCCATCAAAATTATTAGCTCAGGTATTCCCACACACAGACCTCCTCCACCTTTGTTGGACTTCCTCGAGAGAGAGATTTTCATTTCTTTAGAACACAGAAGTGATAAGGTGCATCAGAAGGCCATTGTATTTCTGTAAGGTCCACCAGTGAAAAGGCAACAAAGGAGCAGAGAATACCACTTGGATGCACAAGGAATGCCCGACACAACTTTGAAATGGTTGTTGTATTGTTTGCAGGGTGGTTGTGCTGTTTGTCACAAATAATAATAACCCTTCAAGATGGTGGCAGCGAATGGAGGAGAGTTGCGGTGCCAGTGAGCAAGCTTGGGTCTCATCCCCTCCACTGTTGGAAGCTCGCTGAATGCTCTGAGGTCGCCTGCCTGACTCCCTGGGGCAAGAGACTATGAAGCAATGGAACAGCACGTTCATCGGTCAACATGTCAGGATCGATGTGTTGGTTGAATGGACCACTGAACTTTGAATTTAACGGGTACATGACACTGCCGGAAAAGTGATGGCTCTTGTATTCTGCCTCAGCATAATCTGGAATTCTTACACTCTTGTATTTAAGTATGATTGTGCATATAGATAGTAAAATTTTTACTGAATTGTGTGTAGAAAATAAATTGCACTACACCTCAGTACATGTGACAATAAAGTGGCATTGAACCATTGAGTTCATAGAACATCATCAATACATTGCACCAATACAGTGGTACACTAGGTGAGCTGCAGAAGAACTGGGTTCAATCATCATCTTGGTGCTGAGTACGTGGAGTTTGCACATTCTCCCTGTGACTGCGCAGGTTTTCTTAGATGCTCGAGTTTCCTCCCCCATCTAAAGATGTGTGGGTTTTTCGATTAACTGGCCCTTTGGTAAATTGGGTAGGTGAAGTGCTAGAATCTGGGGGTGCAGCTTTAAAGAACTTTGGTGAGGCCGCAATTGGAGTATTGCATGCAGTCTGGCCGCCCCACTACATGAAGGCTTTGGAGCGGGTGCAGTGGAGTTTTATCAGTATTATGGCTGTATTTGGAAGTGTTAGCTACAGGGCAAGTATGGACAGATTTGGATTGTTTTCTTTGGAATGATGGAGGCTGAAGGGAAACCTGATAGAAGCATCTAAAATTATGAGAGGCATAGAGAGAGGGTAGACAGGTTTTCTAGGTTAATTGGCTCTGGTAACAAAAAAAATTGTAAATTGTCCCTAGTGTGTAGGTTAGAGCTGGTGTACCGTGCTGGTCTGCATGGACTCAATGGGCCAAAGGGCCTTTTTCCACCCTGTATTTCCAAAGCCGAATGTCTAAAAGATATATGGATAGGAAGGGTTTAGATAGTTTGGAGCCAAATGCAGGCAAATGGGGCTAGCCCAGATTTCCTGGCTGGCATGAACCAGATGGGCCAAAGGGCCCGTTTCCATGCAGCTCTATGAAGCTGCTAAAAAAAAAATGTTTTAATGAGATTATACAAAGGATCAACAAATTGGATCCCTCTGTTCTCAAAGAAATGAATGTCCAAGGAAGGTCTTTGAAAGTATAACATGTTTAATAAAGTGGAAACGGAATAAGTCCTTATTATAATGGGTAACAGCAAAATGCAATGACATTGATATAATTGAGTCTTCAATAAATCAAATTGTAAATTCTGAAGAAACTTATTTATCCAGACTGTGGATAAAATAAAGCAAATGTTACATTTGAGGGAGAAAGGAACAGAGGGTCATGGAGATTGAACTCGATCAGCAAGGATGAAAGGAGGCTTCAGGCTAGAACAAACAGTGGCACAGCTAATTCTGATACTGTGCCTGTTATGCAAAATGCTTTGAGTTTTATGACAACACCACAAGATTGCTTTTTGTTCCATTTGGGAAACCTGAATCAAATTCATTGGGAAATCCTATTTTGAAGCAGTGTGCTACCTTTAGTTTGCAATAATATGTTACGACAAAATTCAGGTAGTTCTACCACTTTTGAATTTACATCTGAAAGAGAAGTTAATAAACTTATCAGATAGGCAGATGTAATCTGATCGTCACATGAGGTTAAAATATCCGAATTTACAAATTAAATACTTCTAATTTTGCAAAGTTGTTGCTTGCTGGTAAACAATCTAATTGTATCAACCATTTAGTGTGTTTGCATTTTTCCATCATATAACTGATTTATAAAATCATGCAATCATAAAACTGCACAGCATAGATACAGGCCATTTGGCCCATCATGTCTAGGCAATCCTTTTTGCACATCTACGCTATTGCCATTTTCCCACATTAGGTCCATGTCCTCTGCCTTGCTGATCTGTTTCTATCTGATTGTCTCATAAACATAGTGATTTCATCTAACTCTACCACCTCTTCTGGCAGTGAGTTACAGTTACAAAGCACTTTCTGTGTAAAACATCTGCGATCAAATCCCTCAGGACAATTTTCAAATGAAATTCTTGGAAGGAATAGTGAGTAAAGGTGACTCCTGTATGTATTAGGTTGGCACTGTATACATTTTACATATTAACTTTTCATGTATTTATCCAATTTTTTTTAACTACCATTGACCCTGCGATACTAGCCTTTCAGGCAATAACATCCATATCATAACAAACTATTGCATAATGTTCCTTTCAACTTATGCGGGATCTTTTGTGAAACTGCATATGGTACTTTCTCTTCACTTTGGCTGTCATATTACTCAAGACAATATTACGAGTTACCCTTACCATTCGTCTTCCTTCGTGCCCATCTTCTATCTAGACCACTTCTTGTCTACGTTGTAGATACATTTTAGAAATAAACACTACCCTATATCGCATGATTTTTTTCACCATCTTACTCACCGTCCTCCTCTCCTCTAACCGCACCAAGGTTTTTTCCGATCGGTGAAATAATAAAAACGTTATGAAGGTTTAAAAAAGTCGTGAGATCAGCAGATTGGTCTTCTCGCCTGTCAGTCACCATGAAGGTAACAACCCTTCCGGCACCCGCTGAGAATAAAGACCCGGAGGCGGGGCTGAGTCTGTGAGCTGCGTGCAGGCAGAGAGCAGGTTGAACCCGAAGCCTCTGAGTGAAGTCGGAGTGAGGCTGAAAGCTGAAGGTGCGGGGCGAGCTGCGTCTGGTAGAGCTGTCTCCCCTACCCCCCCTACCCCCACTCCCCACTCCCCCACAACAACCCCCCCTTCCCAACGGGTTACGTTGGGGGAACAGGTGGAATATTGTGTTGGGGAATGAGTTATGTTTGGGGGGGGGGATGGGAAACCAGGCCTCCCGTGTGACTGGATCCAACGGGTCCCACTTTGTCTAGTTACATTTTAAAAAACCCATTGGTTTAAAGTCACATTAGTACGTTTAAAATCTGCTTGTGTCACAGAAGAAAAGGATGGCACCAGCTGGTTTAAAAAATCTTGAGATTATATTATTCCTCCCGAAAACAACACAGGAGAACAATGAATGCATTTGTGCACCTTGTGAAATATACCTAGTGTGAATTTCCTCATATATACAATGCCTTTGGATTCTTGCAAACAGTACTTTGATTGAAATGTCAGTCCCAGAATATCTCAGGAGCATTCTTGGCATGGGTTTGCAAATTACTATACCCAGGAAAATAATAGTTTACTTTTCCATCTTGGCAAAATGATGGAGTGCAGCTCACACAGAGAGCTCAGAGACAAAGAGATCCGTTATACGTGTGATACATGCAAGGACGTCAACTCTACCAGTGGCATCGACACAAGATGCCTCACCCCATCTGACACCATCTTTAGTGGAAAAAGTAATGCAAACTTGTGCCCAGAGTAAGTGGTCAGTGCTCAGTATTCATATACTCTGCTACAAAAACAGTGGAGATCATTGCAGACGTCGATGAACCTTGAGGACACCATTCTGTCCCAAACTGTGGAAGGAATGCAGCAACCTTCCAGCCATCCCGGGGTCTATTTTGGACTGCTTCAGTTGGATTATGTGGCACAACTGAACAGATGGATGAAACTCTCAGCAGTGCGACTCAAGATACACATGTTAAGTCTTATGTTGGCATATTATGTTATGGTATGGAAGACACATAACTGAATTATTTTTGTTATGATCACATATGCCACAGAAATTTGACTTAGATGAGCACAGATTGGAGGAAAGCAATACTCATGATTTTCAAGACGCAAAATGAAAATAAATGAAAAAGTATCACATTTATTGCAACAGGGTAAATCTTTTTGAACATTCAGTTTGACTGATGGATTTAAAATGTGCGATGATCAAGAGGTTCAGCTTTCTTCTTTCATCACAATGCTTGTGCTACTTTCAACTCCTCTAACTTTTGTCTACAATAGTATCCACTCTTCCATTCAGAAATCAATTAACACACAAAAAATGAAATCTGTGCCTCATTGCTATGAAAAATATTTTAAAATACATATTGTTTAAAAAATAGCTATAATAATACATTTCCATTTACCCAAATACTTCCAAATAAATGAGTCACCTCTCATACATTAAATCACAGATTGGCATGTGAAACATGCAACTTTCACTGGTTTTGATCACATCCCTCATTGACAGAGAAACAAATGTTTTCATATGTATAACTTTTCATTTGTAAATTATCAGAACATTCACCCAAAGTTATTCATCAGTTTTGGAAACTGAAAAATATAGAGCAAAGAATGATTATTACTTTGTATATGAATTAACTGGCGCACACATTGTAATGATTCTATATTAGTTAGTAGGCTGGAATCAGCCTCATTTCTCCCCCTCTCTCTCCCTACATCACTTGCCAAAATAAATCTTCATAAAAATGTGCATCTTAATGCTCACCTTTCCAAGAAACATGTTCAACGAGGCTTAGCAGTAGATGTACTTCAGCAGTCACGTCTGACAGGATGAAGTGTGCTCTGCAAGAATCCTGCTCTCAGGAAAGTAATCACAGCAAAACTGGAAGCTATTTGCTTGGTAGCTGCAGCCTGCTCATTTTTGGTAGCATTGCTTTTGCACATCCAGGATACAGCCAGCAGAGGTGTCCAATGATCTGCTAACTTGAGAAAGACAACTATAATAGCCTCTGAATCTTAGACTCACAATCAGCATGTGAAGTGTCTCTGGGGAAGTGATCAGTGCCAAAAGAAGCATCTGTCATAAGAGATGTATTTAAAACTATAAAATGGCTCAAAATAAGGAACAAGCACTTACACAGCATCTTTCGCAACATTATCCATAGTATATCAAAGCATTTTGATGAATAAATTATTATTGGTGATCTGCAATTATTTGGTATTTAATATTCAATAAGTATGATATATATGCAGTATGACTGTTACACTAGGACAAAGTTAAAAATATTCATCCTGTTTATCAAGCCATATTCTCGATACGTTTTCCCATAAACAATTGAAAGCCCACACTGCTTTAGTGCATGTTTTAACATCAGAATATGAAATGGAAAAACATCAATTGATGCTTTTTGGCAAAGTACAGGTTTCAGTATTGGTTATGAGTTTATGGAGTAATTAAAAAAAAAAGAATATATAGGCTAAATGATTTCAAAGCTAATTTAGTAAATCAGGTATGGTCCACTTTTAACAGAAGGCTGTCAGGAAATACATTTAATGTCAGATGACAGCCAAACTAGTGTTAGGCAGGAAAGTTTTTAAGAGGGCAACATTTGGTCAGATAACTGAAAACTGCTGGATTTGACATTTTTATAACAAACGCAAATACTTTTAAGTACTGTTCTACTTATTTTCTGAGCAACTTGTCAAACAATTACTGAAAATTGTGCGCCTGTATATCTTTTCCTTCCTAAGTCTCAAAGGGTGTAATTTACCCAACAGCTGACAATATCTCTCACACCTGGGTCCAAAGCATTAACAGACATTTAGTTAGATCTTTTAATTACTTACATTATTTCATCACAAATCACAGGCAGTTTAAGTCAAGTCAAGTTTATTTCCACATGCACAAGTACAGTGATGTACAGATGCAACAAACAACTTGCAGCAGCAGCGTCAGAAAGACTCAGATAACTCACATAATTACTAGACTAAGTGGGACCCGTTGGGTCCCATGTTCACACGGGAGGGCTGGTCCCCCGACGCAATATTCCACCTCTCCACCAATTCCAATATTGGTGGCCAGTGGGGGGTGGGGGGTGGGGGGACTTTCTGGAGCACTGGTATGCTTGGTGTTGGCTGCAGGGACTACTGGTCTCCAGAGGGCTAGTATGGACATTGTGGGCCAAATGGATTCTTGTGGTGGTAGCTCAGTCCCTCAAGCCTGATGTGCTGGCAGCTCACTCATGGCTGGAGGGCTGGCAGTTGATTCACAGCTATTCCTTGAAATTCCATTTCAAGCAGGGTGCAAGGCCACCAAATTCAAGTGCAGTTTCTTACCTCTTCGAGCAGGGTGCAAGGCCACCAAATTCAAGTGCAGTTTCTTACCTCTTCGAGCAGGGTGCAAGGCCACAAAATTCAAGTGCAGTTTCATACCATTTCAAGCAGGGTGCAAGGCCACCAAATTCAGGTTCAGATTCCAAGCACTTCAAGCAGGGTGCAAGGCCACCGAATTCAAGTGCAGTTTCATACTATTTCAAGGAGGGTGCAAGGCCACCAAATTCAAATGCAGTTTCATACCATTTCATACAGGGTGCAATGACACCACATTCAAATGCAGTTTCATACCATTTCATGCAGGGTGCAAGGCCACCACATTCAAATGTAGTTTCATACTATTTCAAACCGGGGGAAACCACCATAAAACCACACAAAACACCACACTCACAGTTCAGTAGACATTCAGTGTGTTCAGTTGATTCACAGCTCAGACAGAGTCGTGACCTCTCCCTCCCCCATCATGCAGAGACTGAGCCACACCCACACTTCCAGGTTTTATAATCCCTCCCCCTCCCACCGGAAAAGGTGTGGCCTTCATGGCGTGATTGACAGGAGAGAGATTCTCAACATTTTTTAAACACTAATAACACTTTTGTTTTCCATTGATGAGAAGAATCCTCTGCACCTGATGAGCAGAGGGGGACTGAGTAAGGTGGCCAAAAATCATTGTCGTAAGTGGTAGCGTTTTATCTAAAATCAATATAGTGCAAACAGGAAGTTGTCAAGTTTAGACAAACAACCATCTGCAGTGCCTTTTCACTTCAACCCAAAACCCCCAAGCAACCCTTTGCATGCAGTTCCTTGTCACTTCAACCCAAAACCAAACCCCATGCAGCAAACCCATTTGCATGCAGTGCAGTACCTTTTAACTTCAACCCAAAACCCCCAAGCAACCATTTGCATGCAGTGCCTTTTTACTTCAACCCAAACCCCCCAAACAACCATTTGCATGCAGTGCCTTTTAACTTCAACCCAAACCCCCCAAACAACCATATGCATGCACTGCCTTTTTACTTCAAACCAACCATATTTTCATTTTCAAACCACATTAAGGGCACTCACATTTGAGTAGACATGTGTTCAGTGTTATTCAGAGCTCAGAGAGACATGACCCTCTGGTTTCCTCCATCTTGCAGAGGCTGAGTGTGGCACACCACTTCCGGGTTTTATAGTCGTCCCCCCCCCCCCCCCCCCTCCCACCAGCAGGGGCAGCAGAGAAAAAAAACGGCAATTTTTTAAAAAACATTAATATCTCTCTGATTTTTCATTGATGGGAAAAATCCTCTGTTCCAGTCTGGCGGAGGGGGGCACTGAGCGAGGTGGCCAAAAATGACGGCCGTAAGTGGCGGCGTTCTCTCGGAAATCAAATCGCAGTGCGTCAAAAGCGGTCAAGATCTTACTTTTAGTAATATAGATATGTAAATTCTACAAGTCAGTGAAATGAAATAGACAATAGAGCCAAAATACACAAATGAAAAACAACTCCCTGGTACTATAAAAGGTAAAGTTAAATTAAGCTAATGGGAGAACACCATGGACATTTTATTTCATCAGAAGCCTCATTGATATTAGACATTAGAGATACAGCAAAAAAAATAGGACCTTCGACCCACCGGATTCGCACCAACCACAATCCCCATACACCTGCACTGTACTACACACAAGGGACAATTTACAATTTTTACCAAAGTCAATTAACCTACAAACCTGTATGTCTTTGGGTTGTGATAGGAAAACAAAGCACATTGTGAAAACGGATGAATGTACAAACTCCGCACAGACAGCACCCGTGGTCAGGATCAAACCACAATCTTTGGAACAGTAAGGCAGCAATGCAACCACTGCACCACTGTGCTGCCCCAATCCCCAAATAAATGCACTAACTTATTGTGAAATTAGATTGTTCTCATAATGCCACTTCTTGGTACAGTGCTGAATGTGTAACTTTCAGCCATTGTAATTGTCCAATACTAGATGAAGAGTTAGTCAATAAAAATAAAATCACTTATTAGTCTCTGGCAGTTTTGAGTTTTGAAGCACATTTTATTATGGCTTATGTAAGAACACTACACAGTCCACAAACACAGCTGTTTAACTTACTTTTTGTGGTAAATTAAGCTGCAAATCAATTAAGAAAAATTCAACGTAGTTAAATAAACAGTTAAGTAACACCTGCCCGCATTCTATGTTGTTGCAAAGCACCAGTGGCAATTCTGGCTGATAATTGAACAAATTAAACATGCCATCAGATCAAAAAATAAGTCAATGAGACACTTCCAATGAGGAAAGTGGTCCACAAGTTAATAAGACAGTCTTTTAATGTGAAATAAATAAAGTGTTCTTGGGACTTGGAGTTCACAACCTACAGTAGGTCTGCGTTTTATTGTATGGAATGGGGGAAATTTATCACACATATTTTGCATGGGCAGCTTACAACCCAGCAGTATGAACATTGATTTTTCTAATTTCAAGTGACTCCTGCATTCCCTCCCCTCCCGTCCCTGCCCCCTCCTCCTCCCTCTCCCACCTCCCTCCCTCTCCCACCTCCCTCTCACCCCCTTCCTCTTCCTCCCCCCCCTTTCCCCCCTTCTTCCTCCCCTCTTTCCCCTCTTCTTTCCTCCCTTCTCCCACCCCCCCTCCCCCTCCCCTCCTCTATCCGATGCATTTTATATTCTTTTGTCAGCTTTTCTGGATACACTTTTTTTTTCTCAGGATGCATAAGTTATTATGCCAAGATTAGTTGGCATCAATGTGCCAGGAATAACTTTGCACCTACTACACCAACCTACCTTCCTCCACCAACCTCATTTTGATGGCGTTGGCAAGATTCCTGTGCTATTTGACATTTCTTTTCATGCCCAGGATGAGGTTCAAACTGCTCCAGGTTTGAGGCTGGCCAAATCATTCTTATGTCATTCAATGTACAAAGTGTACATTGGGCAGCCAAATCCTCAATCCTTCGCCTTCAGAAGCAGCAGCTTAATCATCCACAGCATTCATTGCTCCATCATTAGACACATGCCTTTAGCTACCAGTGTTATACGATCTCAAATTGCATCCATAAAATTTTCCAGCTATTACCCATTCTATATTATCACCCAGTAAGGATTACTGTCATATTTCTGAACTCAACATGTTTTAATCTGTGTTAAAGATGATTTTTTTTGCTGAGCTATTACTACCCAAAGGGGTAACAGCTTGATCCAGGAGGAACATACCCCAGGTCTAGGACAGTAGCTGGTCTTGTCAACGTGATCACTACAGTGACTCCTGCAGATTCTGCATGGTTTGTTGAAGATGTCCACAGATGCCGGAGTGAGGTCAGTGCACGGAATGATATCCCATTCTAAAGGCACAGCACCACCCACATACCACATGCGTAAATGGAGGGATAACAGCAAGCTCTGTAATTACTCACTTTCTACTCGTTATTAATCCAGATTTTTTTTAAATGCTTTATGGTGCCAACAAATCACAATCAATCACAATCACAATAATACTTTATTAGCCAAGTATGTTTTGCAACATATGATGAATTTCATTTGCCAAGTCAGTCATAAAAATAAAAAGCAACGGAACACACAAAACAAGAGTCCAGAGTCGAGTGTTTTATTGCCATGTGTCCCAGATAGGACAATTAAATTCTTACTTGCTGCAGCACAACAGAATATGTAAACATAGTACATACGAGAGAAGATAAAATGTTCAGTGTGTGTATACACATGCACACATACTCAATAAATAACAAATATCGTGTAATAATAATAATAATAATAGTCTATTGCAGTTCACCGGACGATTAAACCCCGCATCGGGGCTGGTCATTGGAGCTCCCAACATCCACGGCCTCTGCCAAGACTGCGAGCTCCCGATGTAAAGTCCACAGGCCGCGGTTGGAGCAATCACAGGCAAGGGATCGACTCCGTTGTTAAGTCCACGCCTCCACGGTGCGGCCCAAGGTCAGTCCGAGGAGGCCTCCAACTCCATCGATGGTAGACCGCAGAGCGACCGGATACGTAATTTTATTCAAACTGGAGACAGTTTGAATGACAATAAAGGATATTTGACTTGAATGCGATCCGAAAATTAATCGCATCTATGGCAAGGTAAGAAACTTTAAAAAGTTTCCCTCCCCCTCCCCTCACATAAAACAATCCGGAGAACATTTACTTTTAACGCACACTAAAAATTAACAACAGGGACAAAGAAACAAACAGACTGGTGGCGGTGCTGCCAATCGTGCGGTGCCCCTGGTGGTTTAAATTATTGGACAACAATAAGGTTGTGCTTCTACACATTTGAAGGGAAAACAGTCCAACACCAAATGCAGTAGAATGTAATTTCAGACACTAATGGCCCTGTCCCACTTAGGCGATTTTTCAGGCGACTGCCAGCGACTGTCAAGCTGCCTGCATGTGCTCTATGCCCCGCATATTGTGTACTTATCTAAAATATACAAAAACGCCACTATCATATTTGCCTCCACCAAAACTATTGATACCCACCACTCTCTACATAGAAAACTTGCTCCACGCATCTCCCTTAAACCTTGTCCCTCTCGTCTTAAAATGCATACTCCTGTTCTTCAGAACCCCATCACATCTCCCTTATACCTGAAATATTTTAAAAAAAAAATGCAAGTTGGAATGTTGGAATTCAAATCCAAAAATAAAAGTTATACTTGTCTAAGGCAGCCCTTAACTAGGCACAGTAGTGCCGCTGGTAGAGCTGGCTGGTTTCCACCCACATCCCAAAGACGTGCAGGTTTGTAGGTTAATGGGCCTAAGTAATATGCCCCTAATGTGTATGGGGTGGATGAGAAAGTGGGATAACATAGAACTAGTGTGACCAGGTGATCGATGGTCGGAATGGACCCAGTGGGCTGAAGGGCCTGTTTCCATGCTACATCTCTAAATGGATCTCCAACAGAACTTGATCATTCCAATTGTTTAGAAGGCAGATCAAGCAGCACCCGCTCAGCCAGTGTGAGACAATATTTATGTTTCACATGGACTTGCTTCGGTTTTGAGTTTAGTTTATTGTCACATGTACCTAGGTACAGTGAAAAGCTTTTGTTGTGTCATAACCAGTCAGTGGAAAGACAATACATGATTACAATCAAGCCATCCACAGTGTATTGATACTGATAATAGGATTAACGTGAATAAGGTTTAGTGCAAGATAAAGCCAATAAAGTCCGATCAAAGATAGTCTGAAGGTATCTAATGAGGTAGGTAGTAGTTCAGGACTGCTCTCTAGTTGTGGTAGGATGTTTCAGTTGCCTGATAAAAGCTGGGAAGACTGTCCCTGAATCTGGAGGTGTACTCCCATCATCTGACCCTATCAGTATATAATTTCTATCTCACATGCTTAGCTTTTTAAAAATGCATCTTTGTCCAATTCCTTAACTATTCCACATTTTAAAAACTCTTCCAGTAAAGGTTCCTAAATTTATCCTCATATTTTTTTGTGCACGGCTTTGTGGTTTTGATTTCATGAACAAGCATTCACCTGCTTAATCATAGAAACATAGAAAAATATGTGCAGGATTAGGCCATTCGGCCCTTCAAACCAGCACTGCCGTTTAAAATAAGTACACCGCTCCTGCTTTTCCCCCCCATATCCCTTTTCCTTTAGCCCAAGAGCTAAATATAACTCCCTCTTGAAAACATCCAGTGAATTGGCCTCCACTGCCTTCAGGGTGAATATGTTTTTCCTCATCTCAGTTCTAAAGGGCCTACCCCTTAAACTGGGGCTAGGCTATTTTATGGCCTTTTATGACCAAATGGCCTTAAACTGTGACTCCTGGTTCTGGACTCCCCCAACATTGGGAATATTTTTCCTGCATCTAACCTGTCCAATTTTTTAAGAATGTAATATGTTTCTATGCTCTCCTCTCATCTTTCTAAATTCCAATTAATACAAGCCCAGTTGACCTATTCTTTCATCACATGTCAGTCCAGCCATCCCGGGAATTAACCTGGTGAACCTACGCTGCACTCCCTCAATGGCAATCAAGTCCTTCCTCAAATTAGGAGACCAAAATTGCACACAATACTCCAGGTGTGGTCTCACCAGGGCCCTGTACAACTGCAGTAGGACCTCCTTGCTTCTAAATTCAAATCCTCTCGCAATGAAGGCCAACATGCCATTAGCTTTCTTCACTCTCTGGTGCACCTGCATGCTTACTTTCAGTGACTTGCTTTCAGCACACTCAGGTCTCGTTGCACCTCCCCTTGTCCTAATCTGACACTATTCGGATAATAATCTGCCTGTAGATGATATGTGTATACACCTTTAATTGATAGTAACGATGTCCATACTAACCACTCCCCCACCAGTTAGTATAATTGTAACCCACACGCCCCTAGGTCTCTCTCTGGTGATCGTGACAGACCACGTACAGCCAGGGCTATATATAATGTATGCTTAATAAAGTAGTGAAGACTTTAAGGTGTCTGTGTACCTTCTCTACATGGCATCAGAAGTGCTTCTTTCTGCGTCTCCAGTCTATTGCGTTTTATTTTCTTAGTCCCAGTACCCCCTCCCTGTGCCGTGATGGCTTCTGCCTGTCGTAAACCTGACATCCAAGTCTTTGATGCAGACATCACTCATCGCTGGAGTGTGTTCCGACGGGACTGAGCATTATTTTACCATCCCCCACCCTGCTGTGGCCCCCTCTGTCAAGGCTTCCCTGCTGCTTAACCTAGCTGGTCCCGAAGCGCTCGAGCGTTCGCAGTCGTTCATCTATGGTCAGGGTGAGAGTATCCAGGACCCGGTTTGTCTGCTTGCTAAATTTACGGCGATGTGTGACCTTCCCACTAACCACATCTCAGGGCTGCCTGCCTGCAGATCCATGACGGGGTGCAACTGCCTGTGTCCTACGCATCCCGCACAATGACGACCGCTGAACAGCACTATGCCCAGATTGAGAAAGAACTGCTGGCGGTTGTCTTTGCCTGCTTTAAATTCAAAAGACTATATCCTGGCCACCTTCGGGTCACCGGCCAGCCCTGCAGTCGGACAATGGCAGCCAGTTCACCAGTACCGAGTTCCGCGCTTTTGCCGAACGATGGAACTTTCGTCATTACACCAGCAGCCCGGAATACCCGCAGAGCAATGGACTGGCCAAACGTGCGGTCCGCAGTGCTAAAGGATTGTTGGAACGTTACCGCCTATCCCGCTCCGACATCGACCTGGCCCTGCTGAACCTCCGCAACATCTCCCGCGACCATGCCCTGGGCTCCCCGGCTCAGCGACTCATGTCCCGAGTCACGAGGCCCACGGTCCCGGTGTCTCAGCAGTCCCTGTCCCCCTCCGTCTTTAAACCTGCCTTGGTCCGGAAACGCATTGCCAAAAAACACAGTATCCAGAAGCGTTCCCACGACAGGATACTGTCGTGTCCTCCGCCCTCTTCTCCCTGGCCAGGTCGTCCGTATGAGGTCCTCTTCTGGCCGTTCCAAGCTGGCTGTGGTCGTCGGTTCTGCCGGTTCCCCTCGTTCGTACCTTGTCAACCACGACGGAAGGGTGTACCGCCGGTCCCGCCAGCATCTCCGGCTCGTGAACGAGCTTCTCCCTCCCCCGGCGGCTCCGTATGCCCCCCCGCTGCCACTGTCGCGGCCCTGTGCTTTGCCCGTTCCTCTGGGGCCAACCTCCCCTCGTCCTCCTCCTGTCTGCCTCCCAGCTGTGGTCCTGCTTTCTCCGGCTTCCTCGCCCTTCTCTTCACCGTCCCCCCCGATGCCTTCGTCGCCAAGGGGTTCTCCTGTCCGTAGCCCCCACCATGCCCTGGCATCCCCGCTTGTTCCCGTCGGGGAAGGAGGTGATGGCGAGGTGCTGACCCGGTCTGGTCGCCTGGTCCGGCCGCCGGTCCGTTACGGCGATTACGTGTGATTCTGTATTCCTGTGCTTTACTGTTTGCATTCACCGTAGCGCATGAGACGTGGTCGCCCTGTCACTCACTGTTTGTTTTGGTAGAGGAAGGATGTAGATGATATGTGTGTACACCTTTAATTGATAGTAACGATGTCCATGCTAACCACTTCCCCACCAGTTAGTATAATTATAACCCACACGCCCCTAGCTTTCTCTCTGGTGATTGTGACAGACCACGTACAGCCAGGGCTATATATAATGTATGCTTAATAAAGTAGTGAAGATTTTAAGGTGTCTGTGTACCTTCTCTACACTGCCTTCAAGTTCTTTACACCAAATTGGATAACTTCACATTTAATCACAGTATACTGCATCTGCCATGCATCTGCCAACTCACCCAACCTATCCAAGTCACCCTGCAGCCTCATAGCATCCTCGTGGCAGCTCACACTGCCACCCAGCTTTGTGTTATCAGCAAACTTGGAGATGTCACATTTAATTCCCTCATCTAAATCGTTAACATATATTGTAAATAACTGGAGTCCCAACACCGAGCCTTGCGGCACCCCACGAATCACTGCCTGCCATTCTGAAAAGGACCCATTAATTCCTACTCTTTGCTTCCTGTCTGCCAACCAGTTCTCTATCCATGTCAAAACCCTACCCCCAATACCATGCGCTTTAATTTTGCACTCTAATCTCTTGTGTGGGACCTTGTCAAAGGCTTTTTGAAAGTCCAGATACACTACATCGACTGGCTCTCCCTTATCCATTCTACTTGTTACATCCTCAAAAAATTCCAGATTAGTCAAGCATGATTTCCCCTTCATATATCCATGCTGACTGACAGATCCTGTCACTGCTTTCCAAATGTGCTGCAATAACATCTTTAATAATCGACTCAAGCATCTTCCCCACTACCAATGTAAGACTAACTGGTCTACAATTCCCCGTTTGCTCCTCGCATTAAGGCACAAAGCTTTCAGGTTTTATTTTTCTTATCTCCCTTCTACCTTTTGCTTCTGTCTTCCATTTATGTCCCTCTGTCTCCTTCCAATGGTTTCCATCCCCTGCCCTGTTAGTTTAAACATGACCTTTCCTACACTCTCTTTCCCGTTAACTGCGCGCATACCACTCCACGTCGTTGACTCCAACACCCTCTTCCCCCCCCCCACCATTGTTTAGTTTAAACCATGTAGCACTAGCAAACCTGCCTGCCAGGATGTCAGTCCCCCTCCAATTAAGGTGCAACCCGTCCCTTTTGTACAGGTCACCCCTGCCCCTGAAGAGATCCCAGTGATATAGAAATCTAAATTCCTGTCCCTTGCACCAACTCCTCAGCCACAGATTCCCTGTTCCTACCCTCACTAGCATGAGGTACTGTAAGCAACCCAGAGATAACCACCCAAGAAGTCCTGCTATTCAGCCTCCTACCTAGTTCTCTACTCTCGTTGCAGAACCTGTTTCCTCTTCTTACCCACGTCATTTGTGCCTACATGCACAACTACTTCCGGCCGTTCACCTTCCCTAACAAGGATGTTCTTCTACTGAAGCTTAAATGCTTCCGTCAAGTAACCCCTCAGCCTACTAGTGAAATGATCTCCAGCCTGTTCAATATTTCCTCATCGTGGAATCACTTTATCAAGTTTCAACTGTTTGTTTTGTCCTGTAGAGCTGTTTAAAACCCTGAAGACCAGAATGGTGCAAACATGCACTAACAATGCCTTAGGATAATTACTTGTTAATATTAAAATCAAATCTCACCCTCTGACAATTAACCTTAATTGCTGCTATGGTCTGATTAAATCTGAGTGATGCTCAATGTAGCATAGATCTTTTTTATGCTGTTGTCGATTTTTCCTCTTACATAAAATGGGTTACAAGCAGGAAGGGAGGAAAACGCAATGTTGGAAATGCTCCTGTCAGTGCATGGCTTAAAATTGTGTGCATATCATACATAAACTCTTAAATACTAAAATTACCTCCTCCACCCAAAGTGTTGCCACAAGATAAATAATCCCTTTCCAATTCCCACTTTCCAATTTATTTTAGGTTTTCTATCTAACTATACAAAATACAAAAGTATAGTGTAATATTAAGGATGGGAATATGATTGGAAAACTTGACCAAATTTCATTTTGTGATTATCTATGCTTTTTCCCTGTCGCACATGTGCTCTGCTAAAAACCCAGCTGCACAATGTCTTCTTTAGCTGTTTTGCAACTGAGATCTTCATTGAAGCTAACAAAAATAATGTCCTAGACAATGTTGGTATTCCTGTGAAATGTTTTAACCTGTTGCAAACAGAAATGAGAATAAACAAACACTACTGAGATAACATTAAATTATTTTATTATTTTCAGTATGGGATCACTAAATATCGTATTTTTAACGTTTTCACAACATAAGAATACGAAAAGGCTCAGCAGCTTCATAACATTATGAACTATTCCCTGAATTAGATTTGCATACATAAAGTGTTTGGAGGTGCCAGAGCCTTGGTTAATTTTCTGAGAAGCATCACAATAAAATATTCAAGTTCATGTAAGTACTCCTGGGGAAGTGTGTTAAATAGAGTGGTTATGGGTTACAGGCACCCTATCTAATATTTCATCTTTCAAAAGAATTTCAGAATGTGAATTAATTAAAAAAAGCTAGGAATAAAAACTATCTTTGTGAGGAAGATGTGCTAAATATTCTATTTACAATATCTTTCAGTGAAATAAATGTAACTTTCTCTCAGTTATTTCAGGGGAAGAATAAAAACCCTCCCTCAAAACGAAAATAAGAAGCTCATGGAATGATTTGATATGATGATAGGAAATTTATTAATCTCTCGCTGGCTGAATGTAGCCGCATCAGGCAAAAGATAATTGTGTAATGGATGGAAATTTAGCATCCCTTCATTCTGTACTTGTGCTTTAAAGGTTATTTACAGCTTGGTACTGATATGAAAAATACTGCTGTTGACATCTGAATTTGTATCAAATTCTTCTTGCTGAATAACACCTCTTTCAATTTTTTTAATTAATTCATTGCATTTGTCTTACTACGTCTGAAGCCTATTTCAGCTTTGAGGAGTCAGCACTCCTCTGGTTCTGGCCAATCAATCAACGGGATCGCTGGTGGGCACAGACCCGGTGGGCCGAAGGGCCTGTTTCCGCGCTGCATCTCTAAACTCAACTAAATTTCCAATTTTCAAGTTCCACTATTGATATTCATTTCTTTGGCTGCCAAAACTCCAACCTCCAGAATTACCTCACTAAATATCTCTGCCTTCTCACCTTTACATATTAAAGATGATCCTCAGAAACTATTCCTTTGACAAAACCTTTTGTTCATAGTTCAGATGTCTCTTTTTGTGGCTTGTTGTCATGTATTATTTGATAATGCATCTGTGAAGCAGCCTGCTCCAACATTATAGATTGTTCCCACGTTACTAGATTGAGAAAGAAAAAGCAATGCAATTAAAAATATTGTCATAGAGTCATACAGCATGGAACCAGGACCTTTGGCCCAACTTGGCCACGCCGACCAATATGCCCCATCTACACTAGTCCCACCTGCATGTGTTTGGCCCATATCCTTCTAAACCTATCCTGTCCATGTGCCTGTCCAAATATGTTTTAAATGTTATGATAGTACCTGCCATGATTACCTCCTCTGGCAGCTTGTTCCACACACCCACCTCCCTTTGTGTAAAAACGTTTCCCCTCAGGTTCCTTTTAAATCGTCCCCCCCACCTCACCTTAAACATCTGTCCTCTGTTTTTTTGATTGCCCTATTCTGGGTCAGACTTTGTGCATCGAATCCCTACCTTATCGAATCCTCTCACATTATGTATCTCAGATCACCCCTCATCCTCCTGCACACCACGGAATAAAGGGCCAACCTGCACAACTTCTCCCTATAGCTCAGGCTCTCGAGTCCTGGCAACATCCTTGTAAATCTTCTGCTAGAACTGAGGAAGTACATGTCAGAATTGAGGGGATAAAGAATATAATCTGCAGAATAATTAAATTAATTCTTCCTGTATTGATCATGTACTGATTTGGATTCTGAAAAGTCTGGGTAATACATAAAGGGTTTATACAGATGTGACATTAATGAAATAATACTCCTTGAGTGGACTTTGTGAACTGCTGGGGCAAGTCTAGGTGGTAAGTAAAGATTCATCGTGATACCTTTAGTTCTCAGGAAATGTGCAGAAAAGTGAAAATTCAATCATTTCTGCAACTGTAAGGAACGATCAATAAAGAATAATCAGATATTAAGCTAACATGCTGTTGTTTTTATTTAATTGCCCAGACATTGTTAAATGTCAGTTCTGCTGTAGTTGGCAGCACAAGGGTATAAGGCTCCATTGTGAATCAGCTCAGGCTGAGCTGCCCGAAGGCTTAGCAGCCTTCAGGTGCAAGGGCAGCACTGAGGATCCAGGGCATGGTGATTAGCACTAACGTTGCTGCAGGAAGGTGGGAACTGATTTCAAATGATCTGGGGGTGCCGTGGATATGAACCATTAAGTTACTGCCTGTGAGGAAAGATTCACCCAAAATGAAGCGGGATTAATAATGATTCTGATGCTATATCCACGTGCAAATCCTTCACATTCAGTCGCCAGCCATACAGAATCTCAATCACTACTCTGAACACAGTTAAACTGCTTCACAAAAACACGTGGGAGGAATCCTTTCGACATTCATGAAAGAAGTGAAGTTAAGATTTCCTTTTAATTAATGCTAATAGCTTTCACCAACTTGCATGTTCTATGTGGCGCCCAATGAATTCTTTTAGTTGTTTTAATTATTGAAATGGATTCCAACTCTTTGTAAGTATCTCTGATCAGCCCTGCAACACGGTGCAACCCAGCGAATAATGAATGTGACTGAGGCAGCAAGAGGAGGGGCGAATGCACTGTGCAGGCACCGCCCCTCTGCCTGGCCCTGATCAACACTGCTGTCCGAGTCATTGAGTCATATAGCAGGGAAACAGGCTCTTCTGCCCAGCATGCCCATGCCGACCAACATGGCACATCTGCAACAAATCCTCCAACATTTTTAACGGGATCCCACTACTAGCCACATCTTCCCATCCCCACCCCTTTCTGCTTTCTGCTGAGACTGTTCCCTCCAAAACTCCCTGGTCAACTCGTCCCTTCCCACCCAAACCACCCCCTCCCGAGGTATTTTCCCCTGCAATTGCAGGAGATGCAACACCTGCCCCTTTACTTCCCCCCTCGATCCCATCCAAGGACCCAAACAGTCTTTTCAGGTGAGGCAGAGGTTCACTTGTACCTCCTCCAACCTCATCTACTGTTCCAAGTGTCAACTTCTCTACATTGGCGAGACCAAGCACAGGCTCCCCGATCTATTCACTGAACACCTCCGCTCAGTCCGTCTTAACCGACCTGATCTCCTGGTGGCTCAGCACTTCAATTCCTACTCCCATTCCCAATCTGACCTTTCTGTCCAGGGACTCCATTGTCAGAATGGGGCCCAGCGCAAATTGGAGGAACAGCACCTCATATTTCGCTTTGGTAGTTTACACCCCAGCGGTATGAACATTGACTTCTCTAACTTCAGATAGCCCTTGCTTTCTCTCTCCATCCCCTTCCCCTTCCCAGTTCTCCCACTATCTTACTGTCTCCGACTACATTCTATCTTTGTCCCGCCCCCCCCCCCCCACCCCCCCCCCCCCCCCCCCCCCCCCCCCCCCCCCCCCCCCCCGTCATCAGTCTGAAGAAGGGTCCTTCTCTCCAGAGATGCTGCCTCACCTGCTTAATTACTCCAGCATTTTGTCTCATGCCCCATCTGCACTAGTCCCGCCTGCCTGATTTTGGCCCATATCCCTCTACACCTTTCCTATCCATGTACCTGTTCACATGTATTTTAAATGCTTATATTTCCTGCCTCAACTACTTTCTCTGGCAACTCATTCCATATGCCATGTGAAAAAGGTTGCTCCTCATATTCCTATTAAATCTTTCCCCTCTCACCTTAAACCTGTGTACGCTGGTTCTTGATTCCCCTAGTCTTGGTAAAATCACCTGGACATCTATCTATTCCCCTCATGATCTTATGTACCTCTATAAAATCACCACTCTTCCTACTGTGTACCAGGGAATAAAGTCCTAGTCTGCCCAACCTCTTCCTGTAGCTCATGCTCTATATTCTTTGTTTATTCATGCAAGCTAAAATGACTTTGCATTTGACTTTACAGTGAAGTTGGTGATATTCACCCTGATTCCAGAGAGAGTGGATCACCGGAGGAATCCAGAGTATCAGAGAGTGGATCACCGGAGGAATCATTCCTCTGACCCACAGACTCCACTGACCTGCAGTCTTCTCTGGCACCATCCACAGATTTCTCTCTTGGGAACTTAAAGAACTTCCATCTACAAAACAAAATGCACACAGTGAAAACAATAAACATTGGCAAGAGCCATAGCAGCTCTTTAGCAATCTCTCTGCTCACCTCACCCCTTCAATAAAAATGTTTTAATTGAAATTAAAAAAAAATGCTGGAAACACTCAGCAGATCAAGGCCTCAGCAGAGGAGGTGCCAGACTTGAAGTGTTAACTGTGTCTTCCTCTACATACGCTGCCCGACCTGCTGAGTTTCTTGCATTTGCTGATTATCTTTACATTTCAGGTTTCCAGTATCTGCACATTTTATTAATTTACCTGCATTTTAAATGATTAAAAGCAATTTCCTTTATTCAGAACTGCATGGTTGATATGTCAATTTCATGATTCTGCTTTCTATACTTTAATCATTATTTAGGACTCAATGGAAATATTTAAAGTCTCCGGGCTGCTAGACAGCAAGGAAGGACAAAAAGTGCTGGACTGTGGGTCAGGCAGCATCTCAGTATAACATGGATAGGCGATGTATTGAGTTTATATTTAGTTTGGTTCAGAGATGGAACATGGAAACGAGCCCTTGGGCCCATGCTGACCATCGATCTCCCATTCACCCTAGCTCTATGTTATCCCACTTTTGCATTCCACTCCCTACACACTGGGGGGAATTTTAGAGTGGCCAATTAATATACAAACCTGCACATCTTTCGAACAGCATCCAAAGTCAGGATTGAACTCGAGTCTCTGGGGGCTGTGAGGTAGCAGTTCCACCTGCTGCACCACCGCGCCATCATTGTACTTCCATTTATCAGGCAACACCTTCCAAAAACTAGGATTTGCTCCATAAAAAAGGGGAGGCATGGTGGCGCAGCAGCAGAGACCCGGGTGATATTCTGACTACAGGTGCTGTCTGTATGGAGTTTGTACATTCTCCCTGTGACCACGTGGGTTCCTCCAGGTGAGCCACTTTCCTCCCACACTCCAAAGGTTTGTAGGTTAATTGGCTTTGGTAAAAAGTGTAAATTGTAAATTATCCCTAGAGTGTAGGATGATGCTAGTGTGGGAGAGCCTGTTTCCATGCTGTATTTACAAAGAAAAAAATAACCCCAATACTCTTCTAATTACCAGCTCCAAAATCATTTAAAACAGTTTCTCCTTTCACTACTTTAACCCCTACCTAGGCTGGTGGCTGGCTTCACTGCTCCAGGGAAAAACATTCCAGCTTATCCATGCACCAGTAATCACTCATTCTTTGGAACTATTATCTCTTTTGTATCCTTTCCACAGCCTGAATATTTTGTCTAATGTGTGTCCACATCCTTCTTGAATGTTGTTTAACCAGGTTATCAAATAATGCAACTTGAGTCATTGTCAGGCATTGCCATACATACATGCCTTCAAGGGAATCATACAATCTAAATGCACACACATTTATCTCTCATAGCAAGAGGGTAATATTTTTAAAACTTTTAATTATGGTAATTGGTATAAGGCTGGTAAGTCAATTTTCACAAACTGTGTTTAAATCTGGAGATGAAATTGACATAAAAACGATTACAACAATAGTTAAAATCTAGTGCCCAATCACACCGCTATTACTGACATTAGAAATGCTGGACAATCAAACAAGCAGAAGCAGGCAGATTTGCACTTGGTTTGACTCATCCCAGGAAGCCACATGAGTGGCAGTGGTGCTATGTACACAAAATGTATGGACATTATCAATGCAGAGAACAAATAAAACTGAATGTATATACCGAACGACAATATGAATGTCAAAGAGCTCCTGCAGTTTTCTCCCTCTGAGAAAATATCAGCAATGACACATGATGTAAGATCCATCCCCAGCAAAAAGCAAAATGAAGCAATAAACAACTGTACAATATGTACAATAATACAACAACTGTACAACTAGGTAGACGTCAAATGTTACTATAACTTAACCGACAACCTTTCTTTGTGTTTGCACATTATCCACTGCTGGTGTTCTCTTTTAACTGTTTTTCATTTTTATCTATTGAAATCAGCCCCAAGAGTGTTTACAAGAAAGCCGCGGATCATAATTTACTGAGGCCCTTACTTTCAATACATCTGCAACTTTTCACAATTTTCAATCACCTCAGCATGGAACTAAAAAATACACACTGTGATGTGAAACATGATCCTCAGGGCAAATGCTGGAGAAGAGATATTTCACTTAAGTACAATGACAATACCTGGCAGTTATGAAAGTTAACTAATATAAGTTACCATTTAATTTTGTGCATTTAAAAGATTAGAATTTGGTTTTGGATGGTTAGAATCTGCTGAGTAGACTTTGGATATTTTCATCTCTCTCATTACCTTGAGATTTGGAAGTGATGAAAATCTGTCTATTCATTATTCATCTTGATGTGAGCTTCGATCAGCCGACTAGGATCGAGAGCTCATTACTCTCCAGATTTTAATCATCCAGGGCCAAAGTCAATTTTTTTGGGGCTTCAAGCATCAAACTTGTCATGAATTCAATGTCACTGCAATAACCAGGTATAAAGATAACCAAGGCTGGAAGTGAAAGCTCTTGTGAAGTTTGTTGTGTTGGGCAGCAAATTTCATGCTTTCATTTCTAGTTTAGTAATTTTGCTTGAGGGAGAAATATTGGCCAGGAAACTGGATCAAATTTGCCTACTCTGAAAGAGTGCCACGGGAGCTTTTACATAGAACTGGGGCAGCAGAGGTGGTGTTGGTTTGGTGTGTCTGTGGTGTGTGCAGATTCAATATGAAGCGGAGCATATAGATGGACAAAGTTTTTTCATTTTATAGATACAGCATGGAAACAGGCTCTTCGGCCCACTGAGTCCATGCCGACCACTGATCACCCATTCTCATTAGTTCTATGTTATCTCACTTTCACATCCACTCCCTGCAAACTACGGGCAATTTACAGAGGCCAAATAACCTACAAACTCACACATCTTTGGGATGTGGGAGGAAACTGGAGCACCTGGAGGAAACCCACCTGGGTGGTCACAAGCGGAACATGCAAACTTCACACAGACAGCACTTGACATCAGGACCGAACCAGGGTCTCTGGTACAGTGAGGCAGCAGTTCTACCAGCTGTGCCACTGTTCCGGATGATTGCTGTGACTTGACTGCACACTAAAAATGGAGACACAAGAGACTGCAGCAGCTGAAATCTTGAGCAAAACGCAAAGTGCTGGAGGAAGTCAGCTGGTTAGGCAGCGCTTGGGGTGGGAATGGGTGATGTTTTGGGTCAAGACCCATTTTTGGAGTTGAACGTCAGAACGTCTGAAGAAGGATCCCGTCCCAAAGCACTGCCTGTTCATTCCCTCCCCAGATGCTGCCTGACGTGCTGAGTCCCTCTGAAGAAGCATTTGGTGTTTAGCTGGGCCATGTTTTGCAGCCTATGTTGAGTATGGCAGTGAACCCATGGAATTGACAATAGCCTGCTACATTTGAAGCTGTTTGCCATGCCTAATCCTCACGCAGCTGAACATAATGTGAGCCTCTGTGATGAAACCTCCATGGCCACACTTTAATGGGATTATCAATGTTTATATGATTGTTGCTGAGTTACTTCTTCAGATTTTTGGAGTAATTCACAAATTTTCCATATATCTAGTTTCTATAAAGGTGACACGTTTGGTGGTAAAGTACTTTTTTAGTAACCTAAAGTGACTGCTGCTGCGCTGGGAGAAGGCAGCAAGGTCATCTACTACCATGTCATCACCCTCTCCTGGGCAACAAATCATCTGCTGGAGGAACTCTGTGATTCGAGCAACATCTGTTGGGCCGGAGGATATTGTCGATGCTTCACAGGAACAATTGCAACGTTTAAGAAACATTTAAACAGTGCATGGATAGGATAGGTTTAAAGGGATATGGGCCAAAACGCAGGTAGGTGGGACTAGTGTAGATGTGATATGTTGGTCAGTGTGGACACGTTAGGCTGAGGCGCCTGTTTTCACGCTGCATGACTCGAGGGCTCTATTCACATCAGTCCAGATGCAGGGTTTAAATCTGAGAAATTGACAGTTCCTTTCCCTCACAGATGCTGCTTGGCCCACTGAATCTTTTTAGAAGATAGTTTGTAGATCTAGATCCCAGCATCTGCAGTCTCCTGTGTCGCCACTCTCATATGGTTGCACCTCAATAAGTCCAACATTCAGTCTGGGTGATGCCATCTTCATTGAGATGTTTGCACGCATACACCTAATGACGGTTCACGATATGCAGAGCCATCAGATCATGTTTCCACACATTGTGGAGCACTGATTTGATGATCGCATTGCTATTTTAGAGCCACACGACCTTGCTTACACTCTCTTCGTGTCTCACATAACTGACCACATTTTAAACAATAGGAAGGACCAGCGTCCCAACAGTACAGTTCCCACATATCAGCAACTCCTCACAGGTTGGTCGATAGATTATTTCTGCTGGCTTTTGATGGAATAATACTGATTCTGAGACCATTTTCAATCTTGCACAAAGTTTTAAGGGCCTTTGGCCTGATGCTGAGGTGTTTGTTTTTGGTTGACAAATGACTTTTGCTGGAATAGAACGAGTTATGTTCACATAACAGTTCCAACATTGTGAGACGTCTCATGGCACTTCATAAGAGTGTGCGCAAACAAAACCACTTCAAGGCATCGGTAGCCTGACAGGTCCTCCTCCAGGAATTGAACATGATTGAGGAAATGAGCAGAGGCCACACAAAGCAAATCAAGCTGCCGGAGAAAGACATGGACTGGGTAAAGACTTGAGTTACGCTGAATAATCTCAACACCACTCAGACCAATGCAGTTCACCTGACTGGCATCCCATGAATTGCAGCCAGAGGCCAAGAACACAAGCACAGTCGATGGATGAGCACACCACCTACATACTGCATCCCATATAAATACGGGCCCAACTTAGAAACTTACTTGTTCCTTACTCTGGCTGCTTTAAAATTTATGGACCTCCCTCTGCAAAAGTTTTGTGATGACTTTGTCAAGTCGAGCTATTGTCTTATGTACAAGTCCAGTGAAAATCCTGCTTGCAGAAACATCACAGGCACATAGATCCAAACTTTACATAAAATACACAAATCAGTGAAAAGTAAAAGACCGTATTTAGAAAAAAGCAAGACTATTGTGCAAACCCAATTAGAAAACGTCCGTGGTAGTGCAGGAGGTGGTTCATAGCGTTCCGTTGCCCAGGGGGGAATAAGGTTGACCGGTCGATTCATGACTTTAGTTAAATAACTGTTCCTGAAATTGGTGGTGTGGCAGTTTAGGGTTCTCTTCATGATCGTAGCAATGATAAAAGGGCAGAGCCCAGATGGTGAAGGTCCTTCTAGAGAGATGGCACCTACCTGATGCAGCACCTCATGCTGCCTGGGCCGGCATGGTTTCGGCTCCACTCATAAGAAGAAGAGCGTGGACCTAACTTCAAAAATGGGGTCAAAACACGGAGGCTTGCATGCGGCTCAGTAGACTATTTCTGTACACTAGCTAATCGGTGATCTGCTTAGGAATTACAATACTGGACTGCACTGTATGTAAGAAAATAATTTCACTGCGCGTTTGCACATTAGAAAATAAAAGCACTGTTGACCATTGTAGATGCTTCTGATGATGGGAGGGTTGTGGTGATGATGGACCAGGCTGATTCCACACTCTCTGCAGCCTCATGAATTTCTGTGGGTTGGAATTGCTCTGCCAAGCCCTGTTTAACAACAGGCAACAACTTATCACCATCTTCTAAAGAGGCATTACTGTTGGGCCTTGCTACCAATTCCAATTCCCATAAAAGATTATGTTTAAAAAATAACTTAGAATTAATTCAACAGTACAGCATCTTGTTGTCACTGCAATCAATAAGTGCAGGTTAAATGCGCGTAACAATCATTAAAATCATTAAACCACTTTTGGTGGTTATCAAGTTTAATCCTCTCAATGTTCAAACTACACACTTGAGAAAGATTTTCATGAATAATTAGTTAAATCTGTATCATCATTGATATCATAACTGTGCAGGCCAAGCTGAAAAATATCACAAACAGTTTGCATAGCGGGCCAATAGATCTGTGGATGACGCGGTCAACCTGGGCCTGCACTTCATCCTCCAGCACCTAGACCGCCAAGGGACCTATGCGAGGATTTTGTTTGTTGATTTTAGCTTTGCATTCAACACCATTGTGCTAGAGCTACTACACTCCAAAATTTCTGAGTTAACTGTGCCTGAATCCATCTGTCTGTGGATCACCAACTTCCTGACAGACAGGAAGCAGCATGTGAGGCTGGGAAAGCACACCTCGGACCCACAAACCCTCAGCATAGGAGCACCGCAAGGCTGCGTATTCTCCCCTCTCCTCTACTCGCTCTACACCAATGACCGCACCTCCACTGACTCCTCTGTCAAGCTTCTCAAGTTTGCGGATGACACATCCCTGATTGGACTGATCCAGGGTGGGGACGAATCTGCCTACAGACAGGAAGTGACACAGCTGGTGGCTTGGTGCCATCGCAACAACCTGGAGCTCAATGCTCTTAAGACAGTAGAATTGATTGTAGACTTTAGAAGAGCTCCCCCTCCCCTCACCCCACTCACCATCAACAAAACTACAGTCACATCTGCGGAGTCTTTTAAGTTCCTGGGAACCATCATCTCCAAGGACCTTAAATGGGGGGCTACCATTGACTCCACAGTCAAAAAGACACAACAGAGGATGTACTTCCTACGGCAGCTGAGGAAACACAATCTGCCACAGGCAATGATGGTCCAATTCTATACGGCCATTGTAGAGGCTGTCCTCACCTTCTCCATCATGGTCTGGTTTGGTTCAGCCACCAAGCACGACATCCGGAGGCTGCAGCGAATCGTCCGATCAGCTGAGAAGGTTATTGGCTGCAACCTTCCCTCCAATGATGAACTGTACACTGCAAGGGCCAGGAAGCGAGAGGGTAAGACATCCTCTCACCCTGGTCACAAATTCTTTGAATCACTTCCCTCTGGAAGGCGACTCTGGACTGTCAAAGCTGCCACAGCCAGACATAAAAACAGCTTTTTACCACGAGTAGTAGCTCTACTCAATAACCAAAAATCTGTAGCCTCTTAGTATCTGTAGTATTTTACTTAATTCACACGTTTAATCAATAATGTTTTATTATTCATGTTTAATGTTTTATGTATCATTCCTAACTGTCACTTGTTGTCACTTGCGGGCGGAGTACCAAGGCAAATTCCTTGTCTGTGAATACTTGGCCAATAAACTTATTAATTTATTAATTAATTGATTCATTAATTTCAAATAAATTCCAAATTGACAAAATTGACAGTGGAACAACAAAGAATAATTTGTTCAACTTACAGTGGAACAACATCCCAACCTCACATAATTTGTGATAATTGAAATCATTTCATATGGGACAGAAACAGTCACATTATGACCATCTCATTTCCAGCATGTGCCTTCTATGCATTAGCAATTTAAATGCTCTTCTAAATATTTCTTAAATGTTAGAGTACCTGCCTCTACCATCCAATCTGGCAGTTCAATAGACAATAGGCAATAGACAATAGGTGCAGGAGTAGGCCATTCGGCCCTTCGAGCCAGCACCGTCATTCAATGTGATCATGGCAGATCATCCCCAATCAGTACCCCGTTCCTGCCTTCTCCCCATATTCCCTGACTCCGCTATTTTTAAGAGCCCTATCTAGCTCTCTCTTGAAAGCATCCAGAGAACCTGCCTTCACCGCCCTCTGAGGCAGAGAATTCCACAGACTCACCACTGTCTGTGAGAAAAAGTGTTTCCTCTTCTCCGTTCATTCAGTTTCCAACCTATCCCCCAGTGGAAAAATGTTTTCTCAGAACCCTTCTAAATCTCTTAGCCCTTACCTTAGAATCATGCCCTTTATTCCCCTGTGCTATGGGGAAAAACTTCCTTGGAAGTATACCACTCATAATTTTGCATAATTCTTGGTCTCCCTTCAGTGTTCTTGGGTCTGAAGAAAATACACCAAGCTCATCCAATCTCTTCTCATAACCAAGATGCTCCATCCTGGGAACATCCTGGTGAAATTCTTTTGCACCATCTCCAGACAAATAATGTCCTTCCTACTGTAGAAACAAAGAAATGCAGTTGCTGATTTACGTAAAAAAAAGACACAAAGTGCTGGAGTAACTCAACGGGTCAGGCAGCAACCCTGGAGAACATGGATAGGCGATGTTTCAGGTCAGGTCACTTTGGGTCTTTTGATGAAGGGTACCGAACGAAACATCAACTATCCATGTCCTTCCTGCAGTTTGGCAAGCAGAACTGCTCAAAGTACTCCAGCTGTGGCTAACAAAGGTTTTATAAAGTTATACCATAATCTCCCTGCTCTTATATTCTATATCCCAGTTGATGCAGGCAAGTATTCCATTAGCCTCCTTCACCACCTTATCGACCTGAGCTATCACTATCAGTTTACAGAGGCTTCCTATTACTCAATCATTATCACAGAACCACTGAACATTAACCGGTGAATGCATAAATCAAAAGAAACAAAACAAGATCACAAAGGTCTAATGGTTTGAAATGTCTTAAAGTTAATTTCTTAAAGGTTCATTGGATTTCTTCCAGGCGAACTTCAAAGATAATTGTAAGTCTTGGATCCATTACTCAAAAAATATGTACTTAGTTTGAGCTCATCACTGTCCTGAAGAAAAAATCAATGTGCCTTGAAAAGATAATTGAACTTGTTATGTTCATTGCCATTTACAAAATGTTACTTCCTCATGTCAAGTTTGTGTCGTTTACTAAAAGCCTCCCCGTTCCGCTGCTTTTCAACATTTACATTGGAAGTGTTCCATGTAAACTTGTTACACTGTATTTAAGCCTTCCTGGTAGAGGTGGTATATTAACATTTCCGTTTCATAACAGTTTTATAGCTGCCTGCTCCTACACTACACTTAAGCTATTCCACTTCAGTCAGCTCCTCAGCTTCGCAAAATTGCTTAAATTTAAAGATAGAATACTACAGCACGGGAACAGGCCTTTTGATCCACAATGTCTGAGCTGTAAATAATATTATCTCAAATGATTACATTAAAAACCATCCAGAACTATAATGGAGCTGATTTATTTCTTCATTTGTGTAGGAAGGAACTGCAGATGCTGGTTTATACTGAAGATAGACCCAAAATATTGGAGTAACTCAGAGGGTCAGGCAGGTTCTCTGGAGAAAAGGAATAGGTGACATTCTGGTTTGGAGTCTGAGGAAATGTTGTCTATTCCTTTCTTCCAAAGATGCTGCCTGACCCACTGAGTTACTCCAGCATTTTGTGTCTGTCTTATTTCTCCATTTCCTGTATATGGCATCACACCAGAGGAATGGGCAATATTAGAGAAACAAAATACTGCATATGTCAGATCTGCAGCAAAAAACAAACCTGAGGAGGAACTCAGCTAATCGGGCAGCATCTGTGGAGGGATATGTTTGGAATTGTAGGTGGAGTAGGGAACAAATACGGGAGGAAGGGTGGGAAGATGGGAACAGTGGGGGGAAGGGACATATCAGAAGAGTGTTAGTGATGGGCAGATGGAGTAGGGATGAAGCTAGGTGAATGTTGCTCTGGGAGAGAAGAGCATGGGTGGTATAGTCTGAGTGGTTAGAAGGAAGTAGGAGCAGGTTACCTGAAATAGAGGAAACAATGTTCATGTCATTGGGTTGTGGACTACCGCCCGAGGGCTCGTCAGTCGGTGGGTCCCATAACCTGCTCGAAGGCTCGACGGACGGCGGAACCGGGAAGGAGCTGGAGATGTCGGACATGAGGAGGGTGAACTTAGGAAATGCTTCCAGCGCCTTCAAGGTCAGCTGCAGGATGAGCCCTGGGACTCAAAGGACGAGGAAAAGAGAGGGCCATTGCTTCACGGGAACTGTTCCAGCACTGAGAGCGCACGGGTCAACCAGAATTTAAAGTTTGAATAATGGCACCAAAAATAGTGGTGCTCGCATGTGTAATACATGCAAAAATAATTTTAGTGTGCAGTTGCAAATGTGACAAATAAAGCACCATTGATCCGTTGAGGTGGAATATGAAGTGCTGTTCCCCCAGTTTGCAGTTGACCTCATCCTGGCAGTGCAGGAGGCCGAGGACAGACAAGTCAGTGTGTGAATCAGAAAGAAATTGAAAGGGTCGGCAGCCAGGATGTCACAGTGGGAAGACTTATTTCAAGAACAGATGTGGCAGAGGCAGAAAAACGGAGAGAAAATGAGGGCACCTTCCAAGAGATTGGATGGATTGAGATATAGTCTGGATTGCTGTGGAAGTCAGTGGATTTGTGGTAGAATATCACTCCAATTCAGAAGCGACTTGAAAAGCAACAGTTTCCAAAGTCATAAGCAACTGGATTGATTTTCCTCTTTTCATGTTTCTTTGGGTATGGCTTTATTGAAGAAAATTTGCAGTTTAACATCAAAATAAATAATTGCCTTAAGGGTAATAATTAAACCGGCATTTGAGCGATATCACTGATAAGAACACTGATAGATACTTGATCCCTTCATTCCCTTACAAGTTGTCTAAAATCCAATTAAAGCTACACTAAAAATGTCATTAAAACCCAAAGATGACTCGAACACTTAACAATCCTACATGACAAATGACACTGGTCCGGTAGCATGAGAGAAGGTATGTGTAATTCATGCAAAAAATCCTTCAATTTTTTTGCAATAGACAATAGGTGCAGGAGTAGGCCATTCGGTCCTTCGAGCCAGCACCGCCATTCAATGTGATCATGCCTGATCGTGCCCAATCAGTACCCCGTTCCTGCCTTCTCCCCATATCCCCTGACTCTGCTATCTTTAAGAGCCCTATCTGGCTCTCTCTTGAAAGTATCCAGAGAACTGGCCTCCACTGCCCTCTGAGGCCGAGAATTTCACAGACTCACAACTCTGTGTGTGAAGAAGAAAGCACGTCAAACAAAGGACAAAAACAAATACTACAATGCATTAACTTTGAATTTGAAGTACAGTGCTGTTATTTGTGGGTTTCACAAAATTGTCACCCTACATATTTAGGTTGTATTAAAAAATGGAAACACCTAAAATATAGAAACATAGAAACATAGAAAATAAGTGCAGTAGGAGGCCATTCGGCCCTTCGAGCCAGAACCGCCATTCATTGTGATCATGGCTGATTGTCCCCTATCAATAACCCGTGCCTGCCTTCTTCCCGGATCCCTTGACTCCACTAGCCCCTAGAGCTCTATCTAACTCTCTCTTAAATCCATCCAGTGACTTGGCCTCCACTGCCCTCTGTGGCAGGGAATTCCATAAATTCACAACTCTCTGGGTGAAAAAGTTTTTTCTCACCTCAGCCTTAAATGACCTCCCCTTTAGTCTAAGACTGTGGCCCCTGGTTCTGGACTCGCCCAACATTGGGAACATTTTTCCTGCATCTAGCTTGTCCAGTCCTTTTATAATTTTATATGTTTCTATAAGATCTCCCCTCATCCTTCTAAACTCCATTGAATACAAACCTAGACTTTTTAATCTTTCCTCATATGACTGTCCAGCCAATCTCGTGAACCTTCGCTGCACTGCCTCAATCACAAGGATGTCCTTTCTCAAATTAGGAGACCAAAACTGTACACAATACAGTTGTGTACAGTTGTGTGAAATATTAATTATTTCAACTGGACTTAAAACCAATTTTATTTTAAATAAAAGCAGAAAACGCATCTATGGAGAATGAAACAGAGTCAATGTCAGAGTTAATATCTCAGATCAATAAACTTGGATTAAATGTGTATGAAAGGGCTCCAGATGCTGGTTTAAATCAAAGGTAGACACAAAATGCTGGAGTAACTCAGCAGGACAGGCAGCATCTCTGGAGAGAAGGAATGGGTGATGTTTTGGGTCGAGGCCTTTCTTCAGTCATTTCTTCTCTCCATAGATGCTGCCTGTCACGCTAAGTTACTCCATCAATTTGTGTCTGCCAAACTTGGATTAAAGTTTGGTAAGAGTTTTTCCATGGAAGTAAGGTACAGTGATAGATAAGATTGAGAATAATCCCAAGGCATGTTATAAATATACTAAAAGCAAGAGGGTCACCAGGGAAAGAGTAGCACCATTGGGAACCAAAGAGGAAATCTGTGGATGAGGAGAAAGATACTGTAGTGGCAAATTTCACTTAGAATGTTGAAATTCTCGAGCTGATTATATGGAGGAGATATGAGATGTTATTGGAGGAGGAGGATTAAATGGAGGAGATATGAGGTAGGCACAATGGCACATAAATCCCCAAAGACTAATGAGATATACCCCACACTAAACTAGGCATTTACAAGTGAGTTAGTCTAAAGCCAGTCTAATCTTTGAATGTGTATCACACTTTAGAACAGAGAAGCCTTCGATATGATAGGTATTTATTGTTATCCAAAAAACTTGCTACCTCAAATATTTTAAAAACATTCCTGCAAATCCAAAATGGATTTATAACGGGCTATTCCACGTGTTATGACCTGATAATAAATGTAATGGTTTTTTTTTCTATAGAAAGTGACTTTAACGTGTTCATGATGTTGACCTTAACCACCATTTCAATTTGGGGAAGGCCATGAGTTTACTTGTGGTTGTGGGGCGGGGTAGGTAGCAATGCCTCAAACCCACAAAATATCAGTACATCAAGAGGTTCTCTGCAACCCACACACACTTGTGTGCTTCACTGGTTCTTGTACCCAACATGCGAGCAACACCTTTGTCAATTGACATAGGAAATCATTCAATTAGAGAGATGGTGATCTAGATTATTGACCTTAATCATTTCCCAAATCTCCAGAACGTTTCCGATGAACGTTGGATTACAAAATGGAAACTGAAAGGCTGAAAGAGTCACCAGAGAAAGTTGCCCAGAAGTCTGAGAGAAAAGTGGAGAGATGAAGCAGGTGGAATAATGGATGAAAGGAAGCAAGTAGCCAGGCTACCAGACGTGGTGGACAAGGATGTACGGTACCTGTTAGAGCCACACTATGGAACTATTGAAGATCATAAATCAATTGCAACTAACAAAGGTTCTACCTTTACCAAAACTGAAGAAAGATCAGAATCTATGAGAAGTAGTTTTGCTATCAAAACAATACATGTGGAAATGACAGATGGAATGAAAGGAAATGTATCTACTAGCAAGCAAATAGTATTTTGTTTGTTATGTGATGAAGTTGGTCACACCATAAGATTCAAGGTGAAAGAATATGAAGAAAAGATGGATTTCTTGAAAGAGAAGGGAATCTGTTTTGGGTATTTGAAAAAAGGACATATGGTGAGGGACTGTAAGAGTCCTATAATTTGTTATAAGTGCAGGCAATATCATCCTGAAGCACTTCACACTGATAAGAAGCTACCAGAGCATTGGGAAGAGGAAGAACGGGAACAAATAGATGAAGAGCTATCAGAACAAATAGTAGAGGATGAACCGGAGCAAACGGAACAGAAGGAGAAGCCAGCTACTCGTTATGCTATCACCTCGCCTCAAGTAACTGCTCATATTGGAGCCAGGGTTGAAGCTTGTAATTTTTCTATCTTACCAGTACAGGTAAGGAATTGCAAGACGAATACAGTGTTGCAAACATGTGGTTTTTTGGATCACGAAGGCTCCACTACCTTTTGCACAGAAAACCTGACGAAAAGGCTGAACATCACAGGAAAAGAGACTAAGATTTGCACATGGAACCATGCCTGTTGGTCGTCAAAATATACCAAGACATGAAGACTTGAAACAATGGCCTTACCTGAAGGATGTCAAGATATCTGAAATAAATTTTAGTGTTGATCTACTTATCGGCACAAATGTTTTGAAGGCTTTGGAACCTATACAGATTGGTAGGACCAAAGGTGATGGGCCGAATGCTACAGAAACCCGACTTAAATGGGTTATCTATGGCTCCTTGAAAAGGAATAATGAAAACAGGAATCAGAAGTACTATCCTACCATTGCTGTTAATCAAATATCTACTGATAAGTTACAAAAGCCGGTGATGAAGCCATACAATCATGACCTCAATGAAAGTACCAGCAAGGAATCTGAAGAGATGTGAATGAAGAGTAGAAGTTCATGGATATTATGAACTACTCAGTAAAGATTGATGGACACTATTGTCTGGACTTATCTTTCAAACAAGAAAGTGTTAATCTGCCGAATAATCGTCGTATGGCAGAGCAACGCAACCAGAATTTGAAATGCAAGTTTGGCGAGAATAGTAAATTTGATGAATTAAGAATCTCTTTGAAGAATAATTTCTATGTGGACGGTTGCTTAAAATCCATGTCTACTGAGCAGGAAGCAATTCAACCAGTAGAACATCTGACTTCACTTTGCAACAATTGTGAAAGCATTCCACTAGACGATAGAGCCAAAGAAACAAGAGTTGGATTTGGACAGACAATCTGCCATTGTAAACAGCATTGGGAGTTACTAATGTTGTACAACTGAAATATGTTAACACAAAAGAAAATTCTGCGGATGAATTTTCCACAGAACTGACAGCGAACCGCTTCTTTAAGCGATAAGAGATGGATCAATTAACTAGAATCTCTCTGTACGCCAGACAGAGATTGGCCAAAGCTTGAGCTGGGATTTGAAATCTCTGCTAATGATCCGGAAATTAAACAAAACATTACAGTGAATGTGATTGCTAAAGATTCATCAAATACCGTAAATGATTTAATTACCCACTTTTCATCATGGAATAAATTGATATCTGCGGTAGCCTTGTTTATTAAACTAAAAACAAGGTTATTTCTGTTTGCTCGAAAAAGGAGGGAGATTACTGAAAGTATCCTAGAAGAAGATCCTGATATACGGAAGTAAAAGGTTGGAGGCCAGATGCAAGTTTTTGAGGCTTCATATGGCGTACAGGGTTTACGTCTTGATGATCTCCTCAAGGCGGAAAATGCGATCATCTCTTTATGTCAAAGACAGAAATTCAAAGAAGAAATATTAACATTGGAAGCTGGAGTACATGGGGTAAAAATAAACAGTTAATTGTACAAGCTTGACCTAGTTTTGGAGGAGGGACTTCTGAGGATGGGCGGTCGACCTAAATAAATTGGCAATGCCTGAAGAAGCTAAACATCCTATTATTCTCATGAAAGACTTTTACATAATGACATTGTTGTTACAACACATCCATGACGACATGTGCTATCAAAACTTTGGACTGTCATGTTTTGGACTATATACTGGGTATCATGCATGATTCTAAGGGTTTGGTGCGCACGGTACGACTTTAAGCTAAAACCAGTGTTTAATAAGATTAATAATCAAGCTATACTTGCTTCTAGAAGGCGAAAGTGAAGATGGAAGAGTCGATGAGGAATTCTGATTACGGATATATAGTGCATGCTATTTTTTCCTCATTAGTATAGTGATTAGTATACCCACCTGTCACGAGGGAGACCGGGGTTCAATTCCCCAACAGGAAGCTACAGGGTTCAATTCCCTGACTTTTTGCTTTTGATATATGCTAAGCCATCATGGCTACTTTTTTGATATTTATTAATAATTGCTTCGTTATATACTCAGACAATTAGGGGCCGGTATGTAGTGGCCATTTGGCTTGCTTTGTGTGTTATTAATTGTGGCATGTGTCTTTAAATTTTAGACTGTCCGTTATATTGTGGGTGGAATTTATGATGTATTTTATGGCATGTTTGGAGCTAAGTTTCTTGCGCAGAAGCTTAGTTTTTAGTTTAGTTTGGGACTTGCATGAGGAAGGCATACCCTTTGACCATGCAAAGTGCAACGGAGACACGAGGAGTTTTCTAACCTTTAAAGCGATATGCTGGAGTTTGATGAAGACTATAGTGTATGAGTTGGAAGAAGTTTGGATGTATAACTTATTGTTTTTCATCAACAATAAAGAATCTATTTATCAAAAGACTGTGTCATGAAGATTTATCTGTGAAGAAGCTCTGAAGGTCTCTGACGGAAAGCTCACATGCGTATAACGACATTCTCCTTAATCACGTAGTCCACTTAGTGGCTGGAGGGAGTAATCTCTTGAACTATATAAAACCCTGCCGCTACAAACCCCTCACCCCCCTTTCTCCATTGTCTTTACAACGTGATTTTCTGTAACACGAGGTTTCTTAGGAATGCAAAACTAACTATTATAGCAGAACTAACAGTTTGCCAATAAATATATGCTCCTTGCAACAAAACACACGAGGAACAGCATCAACCACTAATCATACCCTTCTTCAACCTCACTAAAGTCTCTGACTATCAATTGGAGCACTCTGACTATCAAGAATATGGAACACTCTCCAGAAATTAACTTGTTTTACTTTACAATTCCACCTTTCAAATTGTGTGCAAACCCTGCAATCATGCCCAGAAAATGTATGTTAATCGAAGAAAGCAGTTGTCCAAAAGCCATGGAGTAAGTTCTAACAGTCTGAACAGCAACTGTTCATTTGCTTTCTATCCCTTAGATGCCATTACATTTTAATTATGTGGCATTAATTTTACTGTATCTCAAATGCCTTTTGAAACTCTCGATGCTCATCCACTGCCAAGTAAACTTGCAGCATTATTTCTGTACGTTGCTTTAGATGCTTTGATGTCTTAATATCACCGATGACAATCTAATTCTGCTGTATTCCTGCTCCTCTGCATTGCCCCTCCAGAAGTTGAGAGCGCATCATTTACTGGCTTATCAGTTTGACTTTGGCACAAGAATCTAATGATCTGTCTGTAAAATGATCTGATAGGAATTTCCAGGATTGTTTTTCAGTCCTGATCTTGCTTCCTGTCATGAGGCAGACCTCCTTGAGTGGGACACTACTCTGTCCACAGTTAGATGCTCCAGAAACTGCAAGAGATGACCAGCACAAAGAATAACTATAGCCTAGTTTGGCTACAATCAAAGCGGCAATGCATTTTGATATCATTCTTGTATTAATGGCTTTCTCTTCCATTACTTACGTCCTAATTTAGACTTCCCATTCCATCATTCACAACTTAACGATCAACTTTCTTGACATTTGATGTATAAATATCACTATTTACTCACGAGGAATCTGTTCCAGCTTGTTTCTGAATTCCATAGCTCACTGCATCTGCACATTGGTCAGATTTGAACTGATCCATGTATGGCAGAACACTGGATATTTCTGCCATACATTGCAGTGCAATCTTCATCTTTCGTGTCACATCTAGAGATTTTGGCTTTATCAGATAATGGTCTTCATGAATGTCTTTAATTACACGGTTTAATCCATCAGGAGGCAGAATCTGAATGAGAAAAAGTAGCATTTTGTTCAGTGCTTTTAATATACAGAAACTAACCAGACTATTTCACAAAGATATCAGAGATCAAATCTAGCTTTCCCCTTCTTCTCATGTTATATTGTTTTCAGGAACATTCTCTGATAAACTCCATTAGGTTATTTTTCACTGCCGATATACAAGTTCTATTCTATATTAGTTCTTTTGTTTGTGGATTAATATATTATATATATGTACATACAATATATTAATCCACAAACAATAGAACTACTGAGAAATAAGTAATGGAAGAGGAAGCCATCCTTTCAAGACAGGTATCAAAATACCTTGTCTTTTTCGTAAAATGGCAATGGGAAATCAAAACTAGTGTTAGTGAATTCTTCTCAATGTTGTTCTCCAGTAGCACCTAACAAACGACAGATGTTGTTTGCCTTAGACAGGTCTGTATAATGGTAGAACGCAGGGCCAGGATAGAATCATCCAGCCTTCAAATTCCCAACAGCAAGTCCTATATAATAATAGCCTGATCGGTCCATGAGGATATGACGTATGAAGGTATTTTATCCTTGGGCTGAGAGAAGTGGGTAGGTCCCAAGCTTGCCATTGTGGCCCAATGGCACTAAGTTACTAAATGCAACAGCAATGCATAGAAATAACGGAGAGATCCGATAACCCTAGGGAAGCATCACAGTGCAACATGCTGTTCTCACTAACCCACCTTTGGCGTGAACTTCTTGTACTGCCGTTACGCATTCTGTAACCCACTGCCTCTCTCAGCTCCAGGAAAACAAAACCACGTACAATCATTACCACACTAATAGAAGAAGAACCAAAATATAATAACAAGGAACTGCAGAGGCTGGTTTACACCAAAGATAGACACAAATTGCTGGAGTAACTCAGTGGGTCAGGCAGCATCTCTGGAGAACATGGAAGATTGAACATAGGGAACGGTTCGGGTTGGAACCTTTCTTCAGACTAATTGTAGGGGGCGGAAAAGAACGGTGTGAGAGAGAAGGGGCAGGACTAGAGCATGGCAGTAATAGGTAAACACAGGCGAGGGGATTATTTGATAGGCAGAGTGTTGGACAAAGGCCAGAGATGAAGAGACAGGTATGAGGTAAAGAGTTGTGAATTGTTAAACTCAGGGATAGAAAAGTTGTGTATTGTGTTGCCATTGTAAAAAGTACAAGTGGAGGGGGAGAGGAGAGAGGTGAAAAGAAGGGGGAGGTGAGGGGAAAAAGAGGAGGGGGAAGGAGGCTGTTACTTTAGTTACTTAAAATTGGAAAATTCAATGTTCATAGCATTGCTACCCAAGTGGAATACCAAAGGTCAAAGGTATAAGGTGCAATGTGAGGACAAGAATTGAATCTGAATGTCTCCATATCTACAGTCAAACAAATAATAAATGGATGGAAATTAAATTTTAAGTACTCAATTTCTAATACTATTGCATTAACAAATAAAACAAATTAAAAATTACCCAGTAATTGCAAATAAATGAGCAGAATATTTATCTTAATAAGAAATTGTGGGCTCTGACAGGGACTTGCAGAAAGATGATTTTGATGTTATTCAGTGCATTTTCAGAATATTAAAATTTCAAGAACAATCTAGGAAAAACTGAAACTAGCCATAAAGACAGGGAGGTCAAGTTAACATTATTTGATACGTCAGCATAAGGATATTTACATAAATATGGACTGTCTTAAGATTTAGTTCACAAAAGCTTCGGGCCCTGAGTTTGTTTCAGCTTTAGGGTGGCACAATGGCGCAGCGAGAGAGTTGCTGCCTTATGGCGCAGAGACCCAAGTTCGATCCTGACTACATGTGCTGTATGTGTGGAGTTTGTACGTCCTCCCTGTGACTATGTAGGTTTTTCCCGGGTGCCCCAGACTTCCGGGTTGAACATGGGTTGAACAGCTGTGTGTGAGCGTGGCTCCCGATTACTGCTCAAGTTTACTCATTTATCTTTGCTATATTTCTGAGATAACCCGCTATTAAACGCTATGAAGGACTCAAAGCAGTATTAAGCATCTTAAACTGTAAGTAAAATGACCCGTCAAACTAAAACCGGGGGAAAAGACAGTGAAATCTCAAGCCAGAGTGCTGCAGCTTTGGCACCGCTCCCGGAGGCTGGCCTTGAACTACCAGAGGATTTGGAGAGGCTTCGTTCAGCACTCCTTGCTGATATGACACAAGCAATTAACTCTGTCCGTAAAAAGAGAACTTGAAGTGGCTTTGTCGCCGGTGTACACTAGTCTGGAGCAAGTTAAAATTGCATCATGAACGCATTTGCGAGGTTGAAGATGGCCTGAATGACCACAGTGACAGACTGGTGAGCGCCAAAACTGCTATAGCTGCATTACAGTGAAAACACACTCCTGAAAATGAAGTTAGATTACCTCGAGAACCAACCGGAGATCCAACCTAAGGGTGGTCGGGATTCCTGAAAAGATGGAAGGCTCGGACCCTGTTAAATTTATAACTGAGTTTTTTGAAGAAGTGCTGGGGGCGGATTTCTTCCCAAAACCTCTTATGCTTTCGTGTGCCCACCGAATATCATGCCATCTAAGCCAAGAGTGTTCCTGGTTCTCTTTCATTACTTCCAGGATAAATATCGTATCATCACCAAACGGAAGGCAGGAGCTGTTCTTCCGAGGGCACCGGGTGTTTTTCTATGAGGACTTCATGCTGAAGCTGACCTGGAGCTGGGGAGAAAACATGCAACTTTTAGGGAAATAAAATCCCTGCTTTATAATAAAGGGGTTCGGTTTGGTCTCCAGTATCCTGCCCGGCTCCAGGTCACTCATGAAGGTAAAAAGTACTATTTCAATACACCAGAGACTGCCAAAAAGTTTTACTACTCGCGCTGGGGAGGTGACAGCCGTGAAGAACAATGACCTTTAAGGATATCGTGCGGTATTGGCACGGCCTCCTGCGGCGGGGACCTTTGGAAGATTTGTTTATTCTTCAGTTTAATTTGTGGAATTTGACTGAGTGGAACTGCAATGCTACATATTTGGGGGGGTAGTGAGTCGAGGACTATTAGCCACAAAATGTAAATGTCTATGAATTACTATTTGGATATATTTTCACTTCCTTCTTTCTCGTAATGCTTTGCTGGTCTGGGGTTATCTTCAGCCTATATATCTTAAAAGTACAATAAATTACTGTACAACTTTTAAAGAAGGGAGCCACCCTCAATTGGATCAAAATTTTAGTTAGGGAACACTTTGGAAGTTTTTTGTTTTGTAATGCCTGCGATCATCCCAGACGGGAAGAAGATCTAGGTTTTTGGGAGTTAATTTTTGTTGTTGTTATTATAAGGGGATGAGGGAAAGGCTTTGGGGTAATGGCAGCTTATCCTTTGATTTTTACAAATGCACTCGATTTTCTTTTTTTTCTCTTCTCTTTTTGTTTTTCTCTTCCCCCCATTGTCGGCTCTCACATGCAGCTTTCGCATGGTTTTGGATGGCAGACGCTGTATGTATTTTTTGAATCATATTTTGAACATGAAATATGGCTAATGGTGATATTGATGGAGGCAATCCTGTGAGGTTTATATCTTGGAATGTAAAGGGGCTTAATGGTCCAGTTAAAAGAGCTTAAGTTTTTTCTCACCTAAAGCAACTAAAAACAGATATACTACTTTTACAAGAGATTCACTTAAGGCTGCAAGATCATAACAGACTGCGTAAAACGTGAGTTAGTCAGATTTTTCACTCCAGATTTAATAGTAGATCCAGGGGTGTGGCAATATTAATCAACAAAAGAATACAGTTTACACCGTCTGACGTAGTCAGTGACCCTAATGGTCGGTTTATTATAGTTTCCGGGTGTGTTTTTCAAAAACCTGTCGTTTTAGTGAATGTTTATGCCCCTAATTGGGATGATGTTCACTTTGCAAATAAGGTTCTGTCATTAATACCCGATCTGAACACGCACCAGTTAATTTTTTCGGGAGACCTGAACTGTGCTATTAATCCACTGCTTGATAGGTCTAGTTCTAAGGGGACACCTTCTGGTATGGCAAAGACCTTCTCACTGTTTATGCAACAAAATGGTTATGTGGACCCCTGGAGATTTCTGAATCCAACTGCTAGACAATTCTCTTTTTTTTCTCATGTTCACCATTCTTTTTCCAGAATAGACTATTTTTTTTTTATAGATAGCCCCTTCATTCCTAGGGTTAAGAAAACTGAATATACTGCTATAGTAATATCAGATCACTCACCTGTGATACTGGACCTAGGCTTTCCTTTAAATATTAAAGAATGACCTCTTTGGAAACTCAACCCCCTTTTGCTTTCCAATGAAAAATTTTGCAGTTTTGTGTCGGCTAACATAGACACATTCCTTGAAATTAATAAAACTGAGTCCGTATCCTGTTCTTTAATTTGGGAAACTTTAAAAGCCTACATAAGAGGTCAAATCATATCTTATACTTCATATGCCAATAAAGAATGTAAGAAGGAAATGGAAACCCTGTTAAAATCCATCTTGACCCTGGATAGGCAATATTCTGAAGAACCCACCACCAAATTATACAAAAGCCAGGCTGATTTACAAATGAAATTCAATCTTTTGTCTACTAATCAAACAGAACAACTAATTCTCCGGACTCGTGGTCTTTATTATGAATATGGTGATAAGGCGAGCCGGCTTATGGCTCACCAACTGAAACGTCAATCCGCGTCATGGCTTATTCCTCAGATAAGAGACATACACGAAGACATAACAAGCAATCCAAAAGAAATAAACAATACTTTCACAGCCTTTTATTCTTCTCTTTACACCACTCAGAATTCCTTTGGATACCATGAATATGGAAACTTTCTTAGACGATTTGGAAATACCCACTCTGGAATTAGAAGACGTAGAAAAATCTAGAACCAAACCCCTTGGGCAGGAAGAGATTAATAATGCCATTATGGCAATGCAGAGTGGTAAAAACCCTGGCCCTGACGGCTACCATTAGAATTTTAATAAGAAATTTAAGGATAAGCTCACAACCTGTTCTTTTAGAAATGTTTTGAAGAATCTTTGAAAAGGGTTCATTACCCCTCACTCTTTCACAGGCTTCTATTTCACTTCTTCTTAAAAATGACAAGATCCGACTCAATGTGGATCATACTGCCCCATCTCACTTTTGAATGTGGATGTAAAAATGTTGGTGAAGGCGCTGACTTGCCGTTTAGAATGCCAACTTCACAAAATAATCTCAGAAGATCAAACAGGTTTCATTAAAAATTGTCATTCCCTTTTCTAATATCCGTCGATTTGCCAGCGTGGTCTATCGCCCAGTGCTTCTTTCTTCTCCGCGCCCAGAGGCTGTTATCTCTTTGGACGCGGAGAAGGCATTTGATCGAGTGGAGTGGCCATATTTGTTCAGAGTCATGGAGAGATTAGATTTGGCAAAATATTTGTAGCCTGGGTTAAGCTATCATATCATTCACCCTTAGCATGTATACAGACAAGTTATTTGCGATCTGATTATTTTCAATTAACACGTGGCACTGGTCAAGGCTGCCCACTGTCTCCGCTTCTTTTTGCCATTGCAATTGAGCCTCTCTTGATCACGCTTAGGTCAACTACATTATTCCAGGGCATCAGGAGAGGAAACAGGGAACATCGTGTGTCTCTATATTTTGATGACATCCTTCTTTATGTGAGCGACCCTATAGACAGTAGCCCTGCAATAGTGTCCTTGTTGGATCAGTTTGGGACTTTTTCTGGCTATAAACTAAACCTCCAAAAAAGCAAATGCTTTCCCATCAACTTAGCCCTACAGATCCAACAGGAAACCCTGCCCTTTCCCATATCTCAAGAAGGGTTTGTATATTTAGGAAAACACATCACCCGCTTTTTCACATCCCTGTTTGCAGCTAACTACATGCCTCAAGTTAGCCGAATGAAGGCTGACTTTGAGAGATGGCGTAGTCTGCCACTCACTATGGCTGGGAGAGTGCAGTCAGTGAAGATGACTGTACTTCCCAGATTTCTTTACTTGTTCCAATGTTTGCCGGTTTTCCTACCCAAGTCATTTTTTCTTAGTTAACCAATTGGTCATGAAACAATTTCTTTCTTTTCCTGATCTCCCTCCTGTCACAGTGTTGGATAAACTCACTCTTACCTTTGCAAATAAAGGACTGATCTCTGCAGTATATTCTCGATTGATGCATTTAGGAGATCAAAACCTGAATAAAGTTAAAGCTAGGTGGGAGGATGACCTTGGTATGAATCTGTCTGAGGAATGCTGGACAGAAGCGCTGAAAAAAGTCCACTCCTCGTCATCATGTGCTAGATTAGGGCTCATACAATTTAAAGTTTTTACAAACACAGGGTTCATTTAAGCAAAGCCAGGCTTGCTAACATATATCCAGGGACGGACGCTGGCTGTGACATGCTCGTTTCTCCCAGCCATCTAGCTCTGCATTTGGTCTTGCCCCAAACTTGTTAACTACTGGGCAGTGGTTTTTAAAACCACAGTGGGATGACAGTGAACCTTGCCTGCTTGAGTAGCTGTATTTGGTGTAGCAGATAAAACCTGGGTTTAAATAACAACCCAGTCTGATATCATTACATTTACATCACTTATTGGCAAGTAGGAAACTTGCTGGTCTGGAAATCTAAACACTCCATCTGCCGCTGCTTGGCAGGAAGACGTCATTTTTTTTTTAAGGTTAGAAAAGATTAAATTCATATTGAGGGGGTCTGTGAAAAAGTTTTATTTGAAATGGGAACCCTTTTTATCATACTTTGAGGGTCTAAATGAACTACCTGTTGACTGAGGGCACTTGACTAAGTGGGGATCTGCCTTTATACTCTTTTGTTACTTTATTATTATTGTTAAAAAGTGCATTTGATTTTGTGATATATTTGGATTGTGAAAAAATAAGCTGCCAAGGGGCGTTTAGGGAGAGTGGGTTATGATTATTTTGTTTATAACCATATAACCATATAACAATTACAGCACGGAAATAGGCCCTCTCGGCCCTTCCAGTCCCTGCCGACCATTTGTTTTCCCCTAGTCCCATCTACCTGCACTCAGACCATACCCCTCCATTCCCTTCACGTATATTATTATTATTATTATTATTTATAAAAAAACAAAATGGAGGAAAATGTAATGCTATACATCAGATGTACTGTGAATTTTTTTTCCCCCTCCAATAAAAAAATATTAATTAAAAAAAAAGCAATGCATGGAAATAATGGAGAGATCCGATAACCCTAGGGAAGCATCACAGTGCGACATGCTGTTCTCACTAACCCACCTTTGGCGTGAACTTCTTGTACTGCCGTTACGCATTCTGTAACCCACTGCCTCTGTCAGCTCCAGGAAAACAAAACCACATACAATCATTACCACACTAATAGAACAAAAACCAACAATAACAAGGAACTGCAGAGGCTGGTTTACACCAAAGATAGACACAAATTGCTGGAGTAACTCAGTGGGTCAGGCAGTATCTCTGGAGAACATGGAAGATTGAACATAGGGAACGGTTCAGGTTGGAACCTTTCTTCAGACTAATTGTAGGGGGCGGAAAAGAACGTTGTGAGAGAGAAGGGGCAGGACTAGAGCATGGCAGTAATAGGTAAACACAGGCGAGGGGATTATTTGATAGGCAGAGTGTTGGACAAAGGCCAGAGATGAAGAGACAGGTATGAGGTAAAGAGTTGTAAATTGTTAAACTCAGGGATAGAAAAGTTGTGTATTGTGTTGCCATTGTAAAAAGTACAAGTGGAGGGGGAGAGGCGAGAGGTGAAAAGAAGGGGTAGGTGAGGGGAGAAAGAGGAGGGGGAAGGAGGCTGTTACTTTAGTTACTTAAAATTGGAAAATTCAATGTTCATAGCATTGCTACCCAAGTGGAATACCAAAGGTCAAAGGTATAAGGTGCAATGAGAGGACAAGGATTGAATCTGAATGTCTCCATATCTACAGTCAAACAAATAATAAACGGATGGAAATTAAATTTTAAGTACTCAATTTCTAATACTATTGCATTAACAAATAAAACAAATTAAAAATTACCCAGTAATTGCAAATAATTGAGCAGAATATTTATCTTAATAAGAAATTGTGGGATCTGACAGGGACTTGCAGAAAGATGATTTCGATGTTATTCAGTGCATTTTCAGAATATTAACATTTCAAGAACAATCTAGGAAAAACTGAAACTAGCCATAAAGACAGGGAGGTCAAGATAACATTATTTGATACGTCAGCATAAGGATATTTACATAAATATGGACTGTCTTAAGATTTAGTTCACAAAAGCTTTGGGCACTGAGTTGAATATGTAAGATGCTGATATGTCAATAAGCAAGGCATAGATTGAGAAATGCAGGGTTGGTGTTACTCCTTGATGCATCTAATTTCTGGGATTTGTTGACACTCTTTCTTGCAGTGAAAAATTTAAATAATCCTTGTGCGGAAACAGATCCTGTATCCCAATTCCCACTTTATCTGAGGTTTCTACTCCAGAGACCTCATAAATTGCAATGACACAAGATGTTAAAATGATGGTCATTTGCACTGGATTGAAAAGCTAGATTCCAACAATCTGCCTTCCCTGAACATTTTCTCATGCATTGTAAGAGCAAAAGCTGTATCCATTTTATACTTCTACATTATAAGCTACTCTGTGTGATTTTCTACAGATGGAAATAAGACTGAGAATTTGAAGCTGAGGCAATTCAGAAGCATATGGATCTCGCACATTAATATTAGGACTGTATGCTTTCAGCATTCAGCATTCAGGCTGAGTATAAAAATACAGTTTTCTTTCCAATATGTTGAATATGAGAAATATAAGATCTTACAATTGCTTTGACTCAGAAATAGGTGCTGATAAGTACAGTACTTTTGGTAATTTATAAATTCATCAAGGTCCACTCATTTCTTCACTATAAAAATTAGAACCAGAGACAGAGCTTCTCCACCTGCGCCTCCTCCAACCTCGTCCAATGCATTCATTGATAGCAATATTTTTTGGGGCTTAATAACAATGCCCATATACTGCAAGATATATAAATTAAAAAAATTACGAAGATCATAGAGAGAACCATATAGCGTGGAAACAGGACTATCTGCCCAATTTGTCCATGCTGACCAAAGTGCCCCATCTAAGCTAGTCCCATTCACCTGCGTTTGTCCCTATCCTTCAAAACCTTTCCTATCCATGTACCTGCCCTTATATCTTGCAATGTTGTTATTGTACCTCCTCAACTATTTCCTCTGGCAGCTTGTTCCATATACCCACCGCGCTCGGAGTGAAAAAGCTTCCCTTCATCTTCCTAATAAACCTTTCCCTTCGCACTAAAAAGACTGTGCATTAACCCAATCTATTCCACTCTTGATTTTATACACAACTCCAAGACATCAAGTCCTATCCTGCCTAACCTCTCCCTATAGCTCAGGCCCTCAAATCCTGGCAACATCCTCACACATCATTGTTGCACTCTTTCCGGATTGAGTGATCGGGAAAAATAAACTTCAAGAGAAGAAGCTCCTTAATGGTTCAATGGTACTTTATTGTCACATGTACCATAGTACAGTATAATTCCTTAATACAAAGACACGATCATACTTAAGTACAAGAGTGTAAGAATAGTGGATTACACTGACGCAGTACACAAGTCACCATGTTTGCAGCACCACCTTGTACTCTTCAAATGCAAAGTTGTTAAAAACGTTAGTCTTAACGGCCTTAAAGGCCCATTATCCAGGCAGCAGCACTAGGTTGCAGTTGTAAGGGGTTGACCTGGCCAGGCGATGTTGTCAATGCCCCCACCGCTGCTCCGCCATTTTGAGTCACTGCAGGTCATGTGACTTCCTGAAAATTGCATGTTTAAGAGGAAGCTGAACACGACACAAATTGCGCACAACTCCCAGTACGAATTGGTGGCAATAAATATCTCTCTTTGTGGTAAATATTTCTAGCACCTCATAATACTGTAACATCTATGTTTCCTCACTTCATCCAACACATTTCTCTCAGATGTTGCTCTGTGCTAGAATATGTAGCACTTGGGCAGTTTACAAGCCAGCGGTATGAACATTGATTTCTCTCATTTCAATTAATTCCAGCAATCCCTCCCCACCCCCTCACCCACCCTAGTTATCCTACCAGTGCCACTGTCTGCATCCTTGTATCCCCCTCGTTAGCACATCTTCCCCAGCCAACAATTGGCTATTATGGACTCCACCTTTCCTGAAGCCATCAGTTGCCCGCCTTGATTTTTTCTGGCCTTTTCTTGCCTGCAGTTTCTCTCCCCCTCCCCCCCCCCCCCCCCCCCCCCCCCCCCCCCCCCCCCCCCCCCCCCCCCCCCCCCCACCCTCCCCCACACCCCTCCCCCCTCCCCACCTCTATCTTTCCATCTGAATTAGAGTCCCGACACGATGGTCACCTACCTATCCCTTTCCTCCGGAGATGCTGCCTGACACGCTGAGTTACTCCAGCATTTTATGTCCATCTTAGATATAAACCACCATCTGCTGTTCCTTATTACAAGTAAATCTCCTCTTTCCGTATTTTTCAAACCTGGATGTTCTTCTCAGTATTTATGATTGTAAACCAATCCTGGAATTCTTATAATTCTTACAGGACTGATGAATGACCTCTTCAGGTAAGGCAAGAGAGAATGCCAAAGTAGAGGCTGTTAGTCACACATGGGCTTTCTTGGGTAGCAGCTTTTATTTCCTGCACCGAAAAATATACAGGGTGGAAATAATTTATGAGGCCAATGTACTACGAGTTTTCAAATCCGGTTGACCAAACTAGAAAGTGAGATTACAAAGTAAGTATTTGCAATTACTTTCGCCTGGAGCTGGGGAAAATCTGTTTATCCTGAGTATCCAGAAAATTACCTCCATTCCTCCCATTAACAACATAACCGTAAGAAATATCATAGAGTTGAAAGTTTGCAGGAGAGCCTCTTGTGGTGCACGAAACAACTGCTAAAAGTAACGTTTTTCATTGTACCTCAGTACATGTGACAATAATCTAAGCTAAACTACCGGTCAGGTTTGCCTGATGCCAATTCATCTTTTACTTTGCATTACCAGAAACTACTTTGCAGAACTTGTCTGAGGAGTATCAGTCCAAATCACTGCCTTTTATATTAGACCCTACCCATGTCTTCCAGAGATGCATTGAGTTATTCCATCATTTTCTGTTCTACGCAGGATTCCATCATCTGCAATTTTTTGTGTCTCCTTTCGCAACGAATTGCTGCTTATTACACACCATTTAGAACACACTGAAATTCTAGCCTCTGGCATTTATACTGTAGCTCTCTGATCAGATACATGTTGAACCTATGTGAGGGTGTTAATTGACACAGCATGACAACTTTAGTTGGAAGACTATTCAGCATATCCGGTACTCTCTGAAGAGAAAATATTTATCTTTTTGATTTAATCCTCCCTCGAGCTGTTTAATATTGTATCCACAACACTCAGTTTATTTGCTGACAAGTTAAGTTAAATCTACATAATCCATTCATTGCATCACATTAACCACCTGCAATATTGAGTACAGGAGTTAGGAGTAAAAACAAGGAACTGTAGATGCTGGTTTACAAAAGAAGACACAGAGTACCCCCGGAGCAGCTCAGCGGGTCAGTCAGCATCTGTGGAGAACATGGATAGGCGATGTTTAGGGTTGGGACTATTCTTCAGACTGATTGTAGGGGGAAGAAGAAACCTGGAAGAGAGGAGGGGCAGGACAGAGACTGACAGTGATCGGCAGATACAGGTGAGGGGGGTTACTGAAAGGTAGATGGTTGGACAAAGACCAGAGATGAAAAGACATAAGGTGCAAGACGAAAGGATGGAAGCATTATGAATCATGATGCTAGAGGAAGGAATATAGGTGGAAGGGGAGTGGAGAAATAGATGCGTCTAGGTAGGGCACATAGTAAGAGGAAGGATAGGAGGGGGGATGAAAAGGGGATTAGAAAGAGGGATCATATGGATGAAGAAGGGTGGGAGAGTTATGTAGTTATCTAAAATTGGACAATTCAATTTTCATACTGTTGGGTTGTAAGCTACCCAAGTGGAATATGAGATGTTGTTCTTTCAATTTGCGTGTGGCCTCCCTCTGGCCCAGGTCAGGAAGGTCAGTGTGGGAATGGGAAGAGGAGTTAAAATGTGAGTAGTTGGGATGATGTGTTACAGTGGTATAAGATGAGAGTGTAGCCACACTGAGAATATTCACAATCACAATCACAATAATACTTTATCAGCCAAGTATGTTTTGCAACATATGAGGAATTGTCAGCTTTGCTTGAGGAAAAGCATCTGTCTATCCCTAGTCATTCCTATTTAGAAACATAGAAACATAGAAAATAGGGCCTTCATTGCCCTCTGTGGCAGGGAATTTCACAAATTCACAACTCTCTGGGTGAAAAAGTTTTTTTCTCACCTCAGTCCTGAATGGCCTCCCCTTTATTCAAAGGAGATCTGACTGGCAGGCTACTCACACAGAGGTTGATGCATATGTGGAACAAGCTGCTGGAAGACGAGGTTGAGACAGGTGTAATTAAAGCATTTAAAAAGCATTTGGATGGGTGCACAGATAGGAAAGGAATCTAAACATATGGACCAAATGGAAGGAAAATGATATTAGCATAGGCAGGCATTAATGGACATCAGGCTAAAGGGCCTGTTTCTGTGTGGTTCACTCCATGAGACGTCTTTTGATCCAGGATCATTCAACCAATGTGATCATTACCCAAGATTACAAATTGACATTGTGTGTGATTAAGGTTATTGCCGGTGTTGGAGGGAATCTTGTATTTAACCTGCACTGTGAGTCACAAAATTAAATATCTCGTAGAACAATGATGAGTTTCTCAAACGTCGGTTTATTCAAGGCCTTAACAGTATGTACTGGAAACCCTCTGAGTGAACCTAGGGCGGCACAACGGTAGAGTTGCTTCCTTGCAGCGCTTGCAGTGCCGGAGTCGTGGGTTCGATCCCGACTGCGGGTGCTGTCCGTACGGAGTTTGTACGTTCTCCCCGTGACCACGTGGGTTTTCTCCGATATCTTACAGTTTATTCCCACACTCCAAAGACATACAGGTTTGTAGGTTCATTGGCTTGGTATAAATGTAAATTGTCCCTAGTGTGTGTAGCATAATTTAGTGTGCGGGAATCACTGGTCGATGAGGACTCGGTGAGCTGAAGGGCCTGTTTACGCACTGTATCTCTAAACTAAACCCAAAGTATTTCAAAGATTCACAGCATCCACTGCTTTTTTACGTGCTCATGACACCATGGTAACATTTGGATTCTACATTTTTGAAATAATTCACCATTGATCAACGTCTCCATAGCCTTTCATCTTTGTCTTTGCCCAGAGTTATCTTTCACCTTATGATCCCTGTTATTTTGAAAACCACTCTAATAAAAAGTTACTACTCCATGATCAGTTTTATCATCGTCAGCTTAATTTACAACCTCCAATTATTATTTCAGCTATACTGCGGAACCTAAACACCGTGATAAATCTATTTATATCCTTCAGTTCCCTAATTTGGCTATTTTCCAATCATGTATGTAAGTTCTTGAGTTAAACGGATTACAAACTACTCATCTTCCTTATAATTTTCAAAATTTCCATCATCACCAGCAAGATCCAAATACCATTAAATGCATCTATTGAGTAGGAGGGAATGACAAATGCTGGTTTACACCAAAAATAGATACAAAAAGATGGAGTAACTCAACGGTTCAAACAGAATCTCTGGAGAAAAGGAAAAGGTGAAGTTTCAGGCCGAGATCCTTCATCAGACTGAGGCTCAAAATATTACCTATTCCTTTTCAAATCTTCATGTAATATTGTAAAGAGATGTAGAATAGAAATATTCCAGCATTCAAGAAACATATAAAAAATGAACAGTTCTCATTAGTTACTCAAAAAAGCTCATAATTTCTGTGCACGGTCCTGAAAATTCTTGCAGTTCCCAAAATCTAGTGAGGTTCATTTGGAATTTTGTGCTCCAGGGAGGGGCAGGGGGAATATTATTTTGAAGAAGAAATATAAGTGATTTTACATTAAAAATCCATTTATCATGAAGGTTGCACTCCCCACTTAATCACCTCTATTTAAAATGCTTCCCGTGATTGAAAATGGATTCCATTTGATGTACACTGAATGCATTGTAATGAGTTTTGCAAATTTATTCTTTCTGATCACTAGAAATCTGAGTATTTACAGTGTATTTTGCATATGATTGCAATACACTCAGACAGTGGCTTCTTTTACACGTGTCTATGAAAGATTATCGAGCTGAGTTGAATGCATAATGAGAAGAGGAGTTTCTATTTCAGAAATCTCAAGGCACATTTCTACTCATTAATCTGAGCAATAAAATGTCACTATAAAGCAGGAGATTCTGTTGTATTTCCAATTTTATTTTATTTTTTAATTGTCAATGGGTTACAGTGTATGTCTCCTACAGAAGCAGTTCCAACAGGGCTGCAGACACGGACTGGCTTTCCCATCATGAATGAAAGTTATTGGGTTAAACGGATTATGGCTATGCTCACTTTGACCTGATTTGCTGAACTCGAGGTGAGTGCTGTACTGTGAAAATTACGGCACTGTACTGCTCAGCACACTGGCCACCTTTGGTCTCTCCCTGACCTCATGTTAATTCTGGAAGGTCAGAGAGAAAGTCTGCCAGGTTGTTCATAAGTTATAGCAACAGAATTATGGGTGGCACAGTGATCACAGAGGTAGAGTTGCTGCCTTACATCACCAGCGACACAGGTTCGATCCTGACTATGGGTGCAGTCCGCATGTAGTTTGTACGTTCTCCCCGTAACCTGCGTGGGTTTTCTCCAACTGTTCCAATTTCCTTACACAGATGTACAGTTTTATAGGTTAATTGGCTTCGGTCAAGATTGTAAATTGTCTCGAGCGTGGAGGATAATGCCAGGGATTGCTGGTTCGTGTGGACTTGGTGAGCTGAAGGGCTAGTTTCCACGTTATATCTCTAAACTAATCTAACCTAAACAAAATTAGGTCATCTGGCCCATCAAATCTACTCTGCCATTCAATCATGGTTGATCTATCTTTCCCTCTCAACAGATATTATAAGAAGTAGTATAGAAATATTCCAGCAACATATAAAAAATGAATAGGTTTCATTTGTTTCTCAGAAAAGCACATAACGTACATGCAAGAAGACCTGAAAAATCTTTATTATGAAGCTGACATGAAGATGGAAACACAAGAGTCTGCAGATGCTGGAATCTTGAGTATAAAACTATTGGAGGAACTCAGTGGGTCAGGCAACATGTGTGGAGGGAAATGAACAGACAATGTTTAAGACTGGTTTAGGGAGGATTCTGCAATCAATCGCCAGCTCTTGCACCACCCCTTCCCCTCACCTCCTTCTACGGCTATTTTTGTTCCCCTCCAGTCATGAAAATGAGACCTGGACCCGAAACTTCATCTGTCTATTTACCTTCACAGACACTGCCTCATCCGCTGAGTTCCTCGAGCAGTTTGCTTTTTTACTGAAGACTGGCACCGCCCAGCACTCACTGTAGCTGCTCTCTCCAACACTGGCATTCGCCAGAGGTTTACAAGTCAAGCAACTGTGACTGAGACAGACACAGACATAACATGGTCTACAAGCCCATAATCTCTCACTTTGATGCACTGGAGATAACCGTTTTTTGCCACAACAGCATTGCTTAGTCCAGCATGGGAATCAGTAAAGGAGTGTTTAGAGTTTAGAGTTTAGAGATACAGGGTGGAAATAGACCCTTCAGCCCACTGAGTCCGCACCGTCCAGCGATCCCCATAAACTAGCACGATCCCCATAACAATTCTACATACTGGGGACATTGTACAAATGTTTCCGAAGCCAATTAACCTACAAACCTGCATGTATTTGGAGCGTTTATTTGAAACTGGAGCTCCTGGAGAAAACCCACGTGGTCATGGGGAGAACATACAAACTCCATACAGACACCACCCAAAGTCAAGATTGAAACCGGGTCTCTGGCGCGACAAGGGAGCAACTCTACAACTGCGCCATTGTACTGCGCAAAAAACCCTGAGCTATCAATAAAGATTCTGCATGACAAAAAACAAAATACATCATTAAAGCAAAACAACTGGAAATTCTGAAATTTAAACAGGAAATATTCAGCTGGTTACGCAGCATCCATGGTGAGAAAAACAGTAAAGATTTACAGTCAATTATCTCTCATAACAATAGGAAATGTTAGAATTCAAAAGTTTTAAGTTACTGCGAGGTGGTGGGGAGTTTGGGGAGGGGGGTGGGGAAGGGAATTAAGGGAACGTTAGCGGAAAACAAAACAGACTGAATGAAGTGAAAGTGATGAAGTTTTGTCTGGGGTGACATAAATAGATGGACATATTCAGAGAAAAAGGTAGAACAGTGAAATGCAAAACACTGCATTTGCTGGAAACTAAAATACATTTGAATCCTAGAAATACCCAGCAGGTCTATTCACGTCTGTAAAAAAAAAAATCAGTATTAACATTACAGGTTATATAAAAGCTGGTCAGTTCTGACACAAATTGGAGACGTTGTTGTCTGAAATAGGCAAATTCAGTGTTGTGCCCTGAGGAACATAATGTGCCGAGATGGAAGATGAGATGCTGCACCATGAGCTTATGCTGATCTCTACGGGAAAGCAGAAAGACACAAAACATGGAACAGAGTGAGAGCAGGATGGATAATTAAATCCAGAAGTTCAGGGTTAGCATTCAGTGGAGGTGGGGAGAGGGCACGGGAACTAGAAGAAAGAAAAGGCCAGAACAAATCAGGGCCGGAAACAGATGACCTCAGGATGGGTGGTCCATAATGGTCCATTGTTAGCTATGGAAGATATGCTAAAGAGAGGGGTACAAGGATCTGAACAGTGAAACTAGTAGGATCACTAGGGTGGGGAGGCGGAGAGGGGAATGGGGGGGGGGGGGGGGGGGAGAGAATGCAGGAGTTAATTAAAATTAGAGAAATCAATGTTAATACTGCTGGTAAGCCGTCCAAGCAAAATATGAGGTGCTGTTCTTCCAATTTGTGTGTAGCCTCACTCTGACAGCGAAGCAGGCCCAGGACAGAAAGGTCAGTATGGAATTAATTAAGATGGAGAGATGGAGTGGAGCTCCAGGCTTGGTTCAGAGTGGAGATATTCAGAAGATATAGAGTGAACAGCGTGAGAAGGAAAGGGAGGAGATTTCCAGCAGCTGCAAAGTTATTACCAACTATAAACCTATTACCTGACTTTGTCCTGCCCATCTATCTTCCAACTTCTGAAGAAGGATCCTGACCTAAAACTTCATCTATCCATGTTTTCCAGAGATGCTGCATGACCCGCTGAGTTCTTCCAGCACTTTGCGGCTATTTTTGTAAACCAGCATCTGCAGTTCCCTGCATTCCGATTCACAAGGTGCTTCCTGCACTAGAGGTATAAGGGGAGATTGCATAGGCTGGATCATTTTTTCCTGCGTAGGAGGCTAATAGCTGATGTGATAAAACTACAAAAATTATGAGAGGTATAAGGTGAGACGAAGAAGGTTTAAAAATGATCTGAAAGATACATTTATTTCAGATTTGGGATCTATAGTAAGTTGCCAGAGGAGGTGATGGAGGCAAGAACAGTAATAACATTTATTAATCATCTAGTCAGGTACTTGACTGAGCAGAACACAGAGGTATGTGGCATTAATACAAGCAAGTAGATTTAGTAAAGATGGTTATAATGGTCAGCATAAAAGTGGTGTGTTGAAGGGCATTTATCTATGCTGTACAACTTTATGACTGTGACTGTAAATCGCTACCTAATTTAGTCGATAATTTTATAGCTGGCAGAACCTTCATATGAGAAACCGAAAAGCCGAATTCAGACAGCATTACCTGGGAATTTCTGGTGAATTATCAGAAGTTGTGGGACGACCGCTTCACAAAAGCAATATGATAGATATTGATTTCACAAGTGTTTGCCATCTGGATGCTAGGTGATGATTTCTCATATATGTGATGTATATTAGTTCATCCTGATGCAGCCTGTATCTCATCATTTGATACTTAGGTACACATGAGTTGAATGAAAATAGTAACACTGTGCTGTGCTGATTTGTTGAAGAGGTATGGGTGTCAGAGGTTATGGGGAGAAGGCAGGAGAATGGGGTTAGGAGGGAGAGATAGATCAGCCATGATTGAACATCGGAGCAAACTTGATGGGCTGAATGGCCTAATTCTGCTCCTATTGCTATAATCTTATGAGGTACAAGGTTTATTTTAAGTTTAAATTATTGGAAGATTTTCACATACACTGTTCTGCTGGAACACCTCTAATATTAACTGGCTTTGTATCAATAATTTCTCCTGGGTCTGTATTTAATTAAAATTGTTGTTAATAACATTGAAGTTAATTGGAAATCAAGACAATGATTTACAATTATTGTGACGTCCATACTGAAGATTACAATGAACACTCTCAGATTTTATTCATCTTTGAAATGTTAATTGCAATGATAAAAATATAATTTAACACTTTCACTTTCAATGCAAGAGTAATCCCAGCAGACTATTATATCTTGGTACAAAACAACAAGGCCAGTAATAACAGTTGTCAATATTAGTTCACACACATTATCTGAGTTAATGTGCTCCTGAATTCCATTTAGTAGGAGTGCTAATCCATTTAATTTTAGCAGAATGATGAATGCTTTAAAGCAGCATGCAGAGAAAGGTTATGGAAACCTGATAATAACTCATTAATTAATATCAAACAATAGTGTCCAGGCACAGTTTATTTGCCATAAATCACAGAGAGGATCTGGCAAAAGAAAGGGAGCAGATATTTACAGGTAAAACAACAAATGACCAGTGGAACATTTTTAAGAGAGTTGGTAAAAAAATCAAAGGTAGCATGTTCTCGCAAGGCTGAAAGACAAAGATGGAAAATGTTTGGGAATAGATAGCATATGGTGGATATAGGCATCGGAAATAAAGAGAATGAGAAATATAGAGTGTATAGATGAGAACAATAATGAGTACAATGGGGCCATCAGTTGGAAGGAAGATGTAGGAGAATCCTAATAGTTTCCATGCATGTTAGGTGCAAAATGGTGGTCAGGGAAAGAGTGGCTCCTATTTGGGATTAAAGAAATAATCTCTTTGTGGAGCGAGTAGATATAGGCGAGGTCCTAAATGAATACCTCTCACTTGTATTCACCAAGTAGAAGGACGTGGAAGATAGGGAGCTCAGAGATGGGTCTGCGGATAATCTGCAGTAAGTCAGTGTTAAGAATGAGGAAATGCTGAATGTCATAGGATGCTTAATTGGATTAATAACTTCCCTGTGGTGGATGAAATTCTCTCCCAAGATGCAACAGGACCCACGGCTGTACAGCCAAGTACGGCAAATCGATCTTTAACTTTGCCGATGATGCTGCTGTTGGTGGGATCAAATCAAAGATGAGATGAAGTACAGAAAAGAGATCAAGAACCTGGTGCCGTGCTGTCAGGCCAATAACCTTGGTCTTAACATCAGCAAGACAAAGAAGTTGTTTGTTAACTTGAGGAATCGAGCTGCCTAATGCCCCTGTCCCACTTAGGAAACCTGAACGGAAACCTCTGGAGACTTTGCGCCCCACCCAAGGTTTCCGTGCGGTTCCCGGAGGTTCCCAGAGGTTTTTGTCAGTCTCCCTAATGGTCGAAAGTGGTTTCCACTTCTTCTATGATCCGGCGATTATTTCAAAAAATTCAAAATCGGAAGCGACTAAAAATTGGTAATTTTTTAGTCGAAGCCGGTTGCGATGTTAGTTGAAGGTGGTTGCCGGAGGTTGCAGGTAGTGGAAGGTAAGACCTTTTTTTCACCCAGTTTTATTCCACCAGGAATGGCGCAGCGGTAGTGGGGCAAAGTTTAAAGGAGATATGCAGGGCAAGTTTTTAACACCAGAGTGATGGATAACTGGAACCCACTGCCAGGGGTGGTGGTGGAGGCAGATACAAAAGGGGAAATTTCAGAAGCTTTTGGATAGTTACTGGGATATGCAGGGAATGGCGGGATATGGAACCATGTGCAGGTAGAGGAGATTAGCTTAATTTGGCATCATGCTGGGCATGAACATAGTCGGCCGAAGGGCATGATCCTGTCCTATACTGTTCTATATTGGATCATAGTAGTTAATAAATCGATAATTGTCCATCTCATCATGAAACATCTGGAACACTGCTGGTGTTCAAATCCAAATGGTCTGAAGTATTTAAATTAATGGGAGTAAACAAATACATTTAGGTGATTAGAAAATGGCACTCACCCCATACTGCAACAGTGAATCAACAGCCTCATGCCTGAAAGTGAATAGATCAGGCCATCAGGCTGGAAGTACCTGATTCCACAGTTTAACATCACATGTCCCTCTGAAATGGAGATTATTGTTCAATTTCCTACATTGCATTGTTTCTGTGAGTATTTTGTATTGATTTGTGGCAAGTTACTTATAAATGGATGAATTTAGGTGGAGAATTTAGCCCAGTTCAGCACTATGCAAATCCAGGAACAGTTGGGCCTTTTAGACTTTAGACTTTAGAGACACAGCGCGGAGACAGCTCCTTTGGTCCACTGAGTTTGCGTTGAATAGCGATCACCCCGTACATTAACATAATCCAACACATTAGGGACAATTTATAATTTTACCAAAGCCAATTAACCTCCAAACCTGCATGTCTATGGAGTGTACGAGTAAACCGGAGCACCTGGGGAAAACCCACACGGCCACAGAGAGAACATACAGACTATGTACAGACAGCACCAGTAGTCAGGACGAAACCCATGTCTCTGGCGCTGTAAGGCAGCAACTCTACCGCTGTGCTACTGCGCCACTACAGAGGCCCAGGAGCCGTCGGTGAGGGAGGAGCGACGTCCGAGCGGTGAGTGTAAAAACCCAGCGCGGGGCTTTGTTTTTACAGAGGCCCAGGAGCCGTTGGTGAGGGAGGAGCCACAATCTGTAACGTTCTAAATCCGTAACGTTCTAAATCTGTAATGTTCCATTCAATCAACTGGATTTGAGGAAGCCGCTGATTGGTGGACTTGATTGGCAGTCAGATTCCAGCAGTTTGTAGTGTACTGTACTTTGTATTTTGTATTGTATTTTTGTATTGTATATTGTATTTTGTTTTGTATCCAGGGTAAGGGAAGTATGAGTGCCAGGGCAGCTTACTGTTCTGGATGTCAGATGTGGGAGGTCATGGAGTCGGGTAGCCCTCCAGACGTCCACATCTGCGCCAGGTGTGTCGAGATGGGGCTCCTAAAGGAGTGTGTTAGAAACCTGGAGCAGCAGCTCGATGACCTCCGTCTGGTCAGGGAGAGTGAGGAGGTCATAGAGAGGAGTTACAGGGAGGTAGTCACTCCAAAACCACAGGAGGCAGACATGTGGGTCACGGTTAGGAGAGGCAAGGGGCAGAGGCGGGGGCTAGAGAGTACCCCAGTGGCTGTACACCTTGAAAATAAGTACTCCTGTTTGAGTGCTGTTGGGGGGGACAGCCTACCTGGGAGTAGCAACAGCGACCTGGCCTACGGTACAGAGACCGGCCCTGTTGCTCAGAAGGGTAAGAAAAAGAATAGGAGGGCATTAGTAATAGGGAACTCTATAATTAGGGGGTCAGATTGGCGATTCTGTGGATGCAGTCCGGATGGTAGTTTGCCTCCCTGGTGCCAGGGTCCGTGATGTGTCCGAACGTGTCCAAGATATCCTGAAAAGGGAGGGAGAGAAGCCTGAGGTCATGGTACATATTGGTACCAATGACATAGGTAAAAAAAGAGAACAGATCCTGAAAGGAGAATTTAGGGAGTTAGGAAGAGAGTTAAGGAAAAGGACCGCAAACATAACAATCTCAGGATTACTTCCTGTGCTACGCGACAGTGCGAGTAGGAATGGAGCAAGGTGGAGGATAAATGCCTGGCTGAAGGACTGGTGCAGAGAGCAGGGATTCAAGTTTCTGGATCAGTGGAACCTCTTTTGGGGAAGGAGTGACCTGTATAAAAAGGACGGGTTGCACTTGAACCTGAGGGGGACCAGTATCCTGGCAGGGAAATTTGCAAAGGCTACTAGGGGGACTTTAAACTAGAATGGTTGGGGGGAGGGACTCAAATAGAGAAAGCTAGTAGGCAGGAGGTAGAGAAGGGAAGCACTCAGACCCAACGTAGGGGGGAAAGAAGAAAAAAATAATAAACAGAGAATAAGAGGTGGTGGGTTTCCAGGGCAAAAATCAAAAGGGGCCATTTGTCAACATAATTCTATAAGGAGTAAGAGTGTTGTAAAAACAAGCCTGAAGGCTTTGTGTCTCAATGCGCGGAGCATTAGTAATAAGGTGGACGAGTTGAATGTGCAGATAGTTATTAGTGACTATGCTGTAGTTGGGATCACGGAGACATGGCTCCAGGGGGACCAAGGCTGGGAGCTGAATATCCAGGGATATTCAATATTCAGGAGGGACAGACAGAAAGGAAAAGGAGGTGGGGTAGCGTTGCTGGTGAGAGAGGAGATTAATGCAATAGAAAGGAAGGACATTAGCTTGGAGGATGTGGAATCAATACGGGTAGAGCTGCGAAACTCTAAGGGGCAGAAAACGCTAGTGGGAGTGGTGTACAGGCCACCTAACAGTAGTAGTAGAGTGGGGGATGGCATCAAACAGGAAATTAGAAATGCGTGCAACAAGGGTAAAACAGTTATAATGAGAGGCCCACAGGGAGCGTTGGAAGAGGAGGATGGGTGGAGCGACACCCGACCGGTAAGCTTTAAAATCCAGCGCGGGGCTTGTTTTTTTCAGAGGCCCACAGGAGCTTGCCGAAATCCATAACATTCCATTTGGAGAAGTGGGGTTTTTTTGAGGAAGCCGCTGATTGGTGGGAAGTGGACCAGGGTAAGCAGCTGATTGGCAGTCAGATCCCAGTGTACTTATATTGTATCCTGTATAAGGGGCAGTATGAAGGCAAGGGCAGTGTACTGTTCTGAATGTCAGATGTGGAGGTCAGGGAATCTGATAGCCCTCCAGACGTCCACATCTGCGCCAGGTGTGTTGAGATGGGGCTCCTAAAGGACTGTGTTAGGAACCTGGAGCAGCAGCTCGATGACCTCCGTCTCCTCAGGGAGAGTGAGGAGGTAATAGAGAGGAGCTACAGGGAGGTAGTCACTCCCAGACCACAGGAGGCAGACAAGTGGGTCACGGTTAGGAAGGGCAAGGGCAGAGGCAGGGGCTAGAGAGTACCCCTGTGACCGTACACCTGGAAAATAGGTACTCAGGTTTGAGTACGATTGGAGGGGACAGCCTAGCTGGGGGCAGCAACAGCGGCCGGGCCTCCGGCACAGAGACCGGCCCTGATGCTCAGAAGGGTAGCAAAAAGAGGAGATCAATTGTAATAGGACTCTATAGTTAGGGGGTCGGATAGGCGATTCTGTAGATGCAGTCGGGAGACCCGGATGGTAGTTTGCCTCCCCGGTGCCAGGGTCTCGCATGTGTCAGAACGTGTACAAAAGATTCTGATAAGGGAGTGAGAGGAGCCTGATGTTGTGGTACACATAGGTACCAATGACATAGGCAGAAAAAAGTGATGAGGTCCTGAAGGGAGAATTTAGGGAGTTGGGGGGAAAGTTAAGGAGAAGGACCAAAAGGTAACTATTTCAGGATTACTGCCTGTGCCGCTGACAGTGAGAGTAGGAATGAAATGAGGTGGAGGATAAATGCGTGCTGAGGGACTGGTGCAGTGGGCAAGGGATTCAAGTTTCTTGATCACTGGGACCTCCTTTGGGGAAGGCATGATCTGTACACAAAGGACGGGTTGCACTTGAGCCCGCGGAGACCAATATCCTGGCAGGGAGATTTGCAAAGGTACTGGGAGACTTTAAACTAGAAAGGCTGGGGGGAGGGACTCGGGGTAGAGGGGGCTAGGGGTCAGGGTGTGGGGCAAGAGGCAGAGAAGGGAAGCACTCGGATCCAAAACGTAGGCGAGAAAGATGAAAAAGATAATAGACAGAGAATAAGGGATGGTGGGTTTCTAAAATGTGTATATTTTAATGCTAGGAGCATTGTAAGTAAGGTGGACGAACTTAGAGCCTGGATTGACTCCTGGAAAATATGATGTTGTGGCAATCAGTTTGAAACATGGTTGCAGGAGGGCTGTGATTGGAAACTAAATATTCCAGGATTTCGTTGCTTCAGGTGTGATAAGAATTGGAGGACCAGAGGGGGAGGTGTTGCATTGCTTGTCAGAGAAGATATTACAGCAGTGCTTTGGCAGGATAGATTAGAGGCTCGTCTAGGGAGGCTATTTGGGTGGAACTGAGAAGTGGGAACGGTGTAGCAACACTTTTAGGGGTGTATTATAGACCGCCAAATGGGGAGCGTGAATTGGAAGAGCAAATATGTAAGGAGATAGCAGATATTAGTAGTAAGCACAAGGTAGTGATTGTGGGAGATTTCAATTTTCCAAAAATAGACTGGGAAACACATTCTGTATATAGGCTGGATGGTTTGGAGTTTGTAAAATGTGTGCAGGATAGTTTTTTGCAGCAGTACATAGAGGTATCGACCAGAGAAGGGGCAGTGCTGGACCTCCTGTTAGGAAATGAGGCAGGTCAGGTGACGGAGGTATGCGTTGGTGAGCACTTCGGGACCAGTGATCACTATACATTAGTTTCAATATAATTATGGAGAGAGTCAAACTGGACCTAGGGTGGAGATTTTTGATTGGAGAAAGGCTAACTTTGAGGGAATGCGTAAGGATTTTAAAGGAGTGAATTGGGACACTTTGTTTCATGGGAAGGATGTAGAAGAGAAATGGGAGGACATTTAAAGGGGAAATTGTAAGAGTACAGAATCTTTATGTCCCTGTTAGGTTGAAAGGAAATAGTAAAATTGGAAAGAGCCATGGTTTTCAAGGGAAATTGGACACTTTGTTTCGAAAAAAGAGAGATATCTACAATAATTATAGGAAGCATGGAGTAAATGAGGTGCTAGAGGAGTATAAAGAATGTAAAAAGAATCTTAAGAAAGAAATTAGGAAGGCTAAAAGAAGATATGAGGTTGCTTTGGCAAGAAAGGTGAAAGTAAACCCAAAGGGTTTCTACAGCTATATTAATAGCAAAAGGATAACGAGGGATAAAATTGGACCATTAGAGAGACAGAATGGACAGCTATCTGCAGAGCCAAAAGAGATGGGGGAGATATTGAACAATTTCTTTTCTTCGCTATTCACCAAGGAGAAGGATATTGAACTCGGTGAGTTAAGGGGAAAAAGTAGAGTAGCTATGGAAACTATGAGATTCAAAGAGGAGGAAGTACTGACACTTTTGAAAAATATAAAAGTGGATAAGTCTCCAGGTCCTGACAGGATATTCCCTAGGACATTGAGGGAAGTTTAGTGTAGAAATAGCAGGAGCTATGACAGAAATATTTCAAATGTCATTAGAAACGGGAAATAGTGCCGGAGGATTGGCATACTGCGCATGTTGTTCCATTGTTTAAAAAGGGTTCAAAAGAATAAACCTAGCAATTATAGACCTATTAATTTGACGTCAGTGGTGGGCAAATTAATGGAAAGATACTTAGAGATAATATATATAAGCATCTGGATAAACAGGATCTGATCAGGAACAGTCAACATGGATTTGTGCCTGGAAGGTCACGTTTGACAAACCTTCTTGAATTTTTTGAAGCGGTAACTAGGGAAATTGATGAGGGTAAAGCAGTGGATGTTGTCTATATGGATTTCAGTAAGGCCTTTGACAAGGTTCCCCATGGAAGGTTGGTTAAGAAGGTTCAATCTTTGGGTGTTAATGGCGGAGTAGCAAGATGGATTCAACAGTGGCTGAATGGGAGATGTCAGAGAGTAATGGTGGATGGCTGTTTTATCAGGTTGGAAGCCGGTGACCAGTGGGGTGCCTCAGGGATCTGCGTTGGGTCCACTGTTGTTTGTCGTGTACATCAATGATCTGGATGATGGGGTGGAAAATTGGATAAGTAAGTATGCAGATGATACTAAGATAGGTGGTGTTGTGGATAATGAAGTAGATTTTCAAAGTCTACAGAGAGATTTGGGCCATTTTGGAAAAGTGGGCTGAAAGATGGCAGATGGAGTTTAATGCTGATAAGTGTGAAGTGCTACATCTTGGCAGGACAAATCAAAATAGGACGTACATGGTAAATGGTAGGGAATTGAGGAATGCTGTGGAACAGAGGGATCTAGGAATAACTGTGCATAGTTCCCTGAAGGTCGAATCGCATGTAGATCGGGTGGTAAAGAAAGCCTTTGGTGTGCTGGCCTTTATAAATCAGAGCATTGAATATAGGAGTAGGAAGTAATGTTAAAATTGTACAAGGCATTGGAAAGACCAATTCTGGAGTATGGTGTACAATTTTGGTCGCCTAGTTATAGGAAGGATGTCAACAAAATAGAGAGAGTACAGAGGAGATTTACTAGAATGTTGCCAGGGTTCCAGCAACTATGTTACAGAGAAAGGTTGAACAAGTTAGGTCTTTATTCTTTGGAGCGCAGAAGGTTAAGGGGGACTTGATTGAGGTCTTTAAAATGATGAAAGGGATAGACAGAGTTGACGTGGATACGTTTTTTCCCATTGAGGATAGGGAAGATTCAAACAAGAGGGCATGACATGAGAATTAAGGGACAGAGGTTTCGGGTAACGTGAGGGGGAACTTCTTTACTCAGAGGGTGGTGGCTGTGTGGAATCAGCTTCCAGCAGAAGTGGTGGAGGCAGGATCGATTTTAACATTTAAGAGTAAAGTGGATAGGTATATGGACGTGAAGGGAATGGAGGGGTATGGTCTGAGTGCAGGTAGATGGGACTAGGGGAAAACAAATGGTCGGCACGGACTGGAAGGGCCGAGAGGGCCTGTTTCCGTGCTGTAATTGTTATATGGTTATATGGTTATAATGGGTGACTTCAATCTACATATAGATTGGGTGAATCAAATGTGCAGGGGTGCTGAGGAAGAGGATTTCTTGGAATGTATGCGGGATAGTTTTCTAAACCAACATGCAGAGGAACCAATGAGAGAGCAGGCTATTCTAGACTGGGTATTGAGTAATGAGGAAGGATTAGTTAGCAGTCGTGTTGTGCGTGGCCCCTTGGGCAATAGTGACCATAATAGGGTTGAGTTCTTCATTAGGATGGAGAGTGACATAATTAAGTCAGAAACAAGGGTTCTGAACTTAAACAAAGGTAACTTTGAAGGTATGAGACGTGAATTGGCCAAGATAGACTGGCAAGTGATTCTTAAAAGGTTGACACTGGATGTGCAATGTAAGGTATTTAAAGACTGCATGGATCAACTACAACCATTGTTATCCCAGTTTGGCAAAAGAATAAATCAGGGAAGGTAGTGCATCCATGGATAACAAGGGAAATCAGGGATAGAATAAAAACAAAAGATGAAGCATACAAATTAGCCAGAAAAAGCAGCCTACCAGAGGACTGGAGAAATTCAGAGTCCAGCAGAGGAGGACAAAGGGCTTAATTAGGATAGGGAAAATAGATTATGAAAGAAAACTGGCAGGGAACATAAAAACTGACTGCAAAAGTTTTTATAGATATGTGAAGAGAAAGAGATTAGTTAAAACAAATGTAGGTCCCTTGCAGTCAGAAATAGGTGAATTGATCATGGGGAATAAGGACATGGCAGACCAATTGAATAACTACTTTGGTTCTGTCTTCACTAAGACATAAATAATCTGCCGGAAATAGCAGGGGTCAAATAAGGTGGAGGAACTGAGTGAAATCCAGGTTAGCCGGGAAGTGGTGTTGGGTAAATTGACTGGATTAAAGGCAGATAAATCCCCAGGGCCAGATAGTCTGCACCCCAGAGTACTCAAGGAAGTAGCCACAGAAATAGTGGATGCATTAGTGATAATTTTACAAAACTCTGTAGATTCTGGAGTAGTTCCTGAGGATTAGAAACATAGAAACATAGCAATTAGGTGCAGGAGCAGGCCATTCGGCCCTTCGAGCCTGCACCGCCATTCAATATGATCATGGCTGATCATCCAACTCAATATCCTGTACCTGCCTTCTCTCCATACCCTCTGATCCCTTCAGCCACAAAGGCCACAACCAACTCCCTCTTAAATATGGCCAATTAACTGGCCTTAACTACCTTCTGTGGCAGAGAATTCCACAGATTCACCACTCTCTGTGTGAAAAACAATTTTCTCATCTCGGTCCTAAAAGACTTCCCCCTTATCCTTAAACTGTGACCCCTTGTCCTGGACTTCCCCAACATTGGAGGGTAGCTAAAGTAACCCCACTTTTTAAAAAAGGAGGGAGAGAGAAAATGGGGAATTACAGACCAGTTAGTCTAACATCGGTAGTGGGGAAACTGCTAGTCAGTTATTAAAGATCGGATAGCAGCACATTTGGAAAGTGTTGAAATAATTGGACAAAGTCAGCATGGATTTACGAAAGGTAAATCATGTCTGATGAATCTTATAGAATTTTTCGAGGATGTAACTAGCAGAGTGGATAAGGGAGAATCAGTGGATGTGTTATATCTGGACTTTCAGAAGGCTTTCGACAAGGTCCCACATAAGAGATTAGTATACAAACTTAAAGCACACGGTATTGGGGGTTCAGTATTGATGTGGATAGAGAACTGGCTGGCAGACAGGAAGCAAAGGATAGGAGTAAACGGGTCCTTTTCACAATGGCAGGCAGTGACTAGTGGGGTACCGCAAGGCTCAGTGCTGGGACCCTAGCTATTTACAATATATATTAATGATTTGGACGAGGGAATTGAATGCAACATCTCCAAGTTTGCGGGTGACACTAAGCTGGGGGGTAGTGTTAGATGTGAGGAGGATGCTAGGAGGCTGCAAGGTGACTTGGATAGGCTGGGTGAGTGGGCAAATGCATTGCAGATGCAGTATAATGTGGATAAATGTCAGGTTATCTACTTTGGTGGCAAAAACAGGAAGGTAGACTATTATCTGAATGGTGGCAAATTAGAAAAAGGGGAGATGCAACGAGACCTGGGTGTCATGGTACACCAATCATTTAAAGTAGGCATGCAGGTGCAGCAGGCAGTAAAGAAAGCAAATGGTATGTTAGCATTCATAGCAAAATGATTTGAGTACAGGAGCAGGGAGGTTCTACTGCAGTTGTACAGGGTTTTGGTGAGACCACACCTGGAGTATTGCGTGCAGTTTTGGTCTCCAAATCTGAGGAAGGACATTATTGCCATAGAGGGAGTGCAGAGAAGGTTCACCAGACTGATTCCTGGGATGTCAGGACTGTCTTATGAAGAAAGACTGGATAGACTCGGTTTATACTCTCTGGAATTTAGGAGATTAAGAGGGGATCTTATAGAAACTTACAAAATTCTTAAGGGGTTGGACAGGCTAGATGCAGGAAGATTGTTCCCGATGTTGGGGAAGTCCAGGACAAGGGGTCACAGCTTAAGGATAAGGGGGAAATCCTTTAAGACCGAGATGAGAAAGACTTTCTTCACACAGAGAGTGGTGAGTCTCTGGAACTCTCTGCCACAGAGGGTAGTTGAGGCCAGTTCATTGGCTATATTTAAGAGTGAGTTGGATGTGGCCCTTGTGGCTAAGGGGATCAGAGGGTATGGAGAGAAGGCAGGTACGGGATACTGAGTTGAATGATCAGCCATGATCATATTGAATGGCGGTGCAGGCTCGAAGGGCTGAATGGCCTACTCCCTGCACCTAATTCTGTGTTTTCTATGAGGAAAACATTTTTCACTCAGAGAGTGGTGAGTCTCTGGAACTCTCTGCCACAGAGGGTAGTTGAGGCCAGTTCATTGGCTATATTTAAGAGGGAGTTAGATGTTGGCCCTTGTGGCTAAAGGGATCAGGGGGTATGGAGAGAAGTTGCAGGATCAGGATACTAAGTTGGATGATCAGCCATGATCATATTGAATGGCGGTGCAGGCTCGAATGGCCGAATGGCCTACTCCTGCACCTATTTTCTATGTTTCTATGTTTCTATGTCACCCCTAATGTGTGTGGTTAGTTTTTTCAGGGATTCCTTCCTCTGATCATGCTCCAAATTACTGTCACGGATTTGGCTGAATTCTGGGGAAATTAGCAGTTTCCATTGACTGGAAATTGCCTTTGCTCTATGAATAGAAAGCAAATTATTTTTTAATTGTGTGGAGGAGAAGCAGGGCTCCACAGTGCCCACCAATCATATTATTAATTGGACAAAGCAATCAGTTAGAGACGTGATACTGACGTTTAAGAGGCTTTCAGATTGGCATGTGGATATGCAGGGAATGGAGCAATATAGATCATGTGCAGGCAGACGAGATTATTTTAAGTTGGCATCATGTTCAGAACAGACATTATGGGCCAAAGGGCCTGTTCCAGTACCTTATCGTTCTATGTTCTAATCAGCATATTTGTTTGACATTGCAACACCATGCTTGTGCGTTCTTTCACAATTACCCTTTTCTGTTCTTGCTCTGCAAGGTAGAAAATTTCATAGAATTGACCGAGTTCCATTTACTGAGCAAACCAAAAAAATGAATAATGATGTTTTGATATAGCTCAGTGGGAACCTCTTCTTATTTCCTGCATCTGTAAGACAGCAGTTGCCGTGTTCCCTCAAGCATTTGTTTTCCTAGCTGGTAAAAATGAATCCTCTACTGAAATCCAAAAGTCAATAATATTTAATTCCAATTCTTCACTGTTATTCAAATGAACTCCTGCAGATGTTGATCTGCAGATTTCAGCGTTGAAAATGATTGGAGACTGAATGCAATATTAAAAAGCAGAGATGATCTGCATTTATTATTATTTGTGTTGGTAAAATTCATAGATTAATTGCACCAAGGACAAGCAATGTCATGTTTTTAATACGTCCTCATTAATTTGCGGACAGGAATCACAACAGAATGTTGCAGATAGCTGAAATTTTAACGTGCCAAGTCATGTACACAGAGAGCAGACGGGCAGAAGTACTGTGCAACACTTGTCTGATGCAGATGCATCTCATCATGAATCATGAATCATGGACCTTTATTGTCATTCAGACCTATCAGTCTGAACAAAATGTTGTTGCCTTGCAGTCATACATATAATGAAATAACAAAACACATAATAAACACAAATTTAACATCCACCACATTGAGTCCACCAGGCACCTCTTCACTGTGATGGAAGGCAAAATCTTTGTCTCTTCCTTTCTTGTTCTTCCTCTGCGCTGAGGCGATCCAGGCCTCCGATGTTGTGACCCCACCGGGTGATGTAAGTAAGTAAGTCCCGCAGCTGAACCGAGCTCCGTGAACGGGCCAGTTCAACTCCGCGGCCCGGGGCGGTCGAAGCTGCTGAAGCTGCCGCCCTCCAGTTCACCGGACGCAGTTGTTGCCGCGGGAGCTCCGGTAAAACAGGTCACCAACCTGTGACCTGCAAGCTCCCGATGATATTGTCCACTGGGCCCGCGGCTGAACCTCCGAAGTCGCTGCCACCGCCACCGCCACCGGAAAGCCGCCACAGCTCCGAGTCGGGCCCCTGGAACGCCGGAATGCCTGAACCCACCACAGCCCCGAAGTCGGCCAGCCTCGCGCTGGTCACTCCTGGCTGGCTCTGCCTCTGGAGCCTCGAGGTCGGTCGCAGATTGGAGGCCGCCAGCTCCGCCATTAGGCCTCAGCGCAGGCGGAGACGGAGACGGGGGATACGACAAGAAAAGTCGCGCCCCCCGAAGGAAGAGGCTAAAACGTTTCTCCCACCCCTCCCACACACATACACAACATAATAACTCAAATTAACACACTAAAACAGGACAAGAAAACAACAAAAAAAGAAAAAAACAGACAGACTGCAGGCGAGCCGCAGCTGCCAAGGCAGCGCCACCACTCCAGATCTCAAATTGAATGGAGACCTATTGTAAAATAACAAAAGCCACCAGGTTGTTTCAATCTGAGGTAGTTCAGGTAGCATGTACAGTATTTCCTTGCCTGCAGTAACTGGACTATAGGGTGTGTGTCGATGCATATCTTATCACAGTTAGGGGTAGCTTTTGTAATCAACCTCGTGCAAAACAATTTATTTCACCCAACTTGTAAAAACGAAAGCACCCTTAATCTTCACCTCATGCAATTCTTGGTTTATCTGAATAATGAAAGTAGTAGTCAAACCAGACCCGATCACTGTGAACAGACAATAGACAATAGACAATAGGTGCAGGAGTAGGTCATTCGGCCCTACGAGCCAGCACCGCCATTCAATGTGATCATGGCTTATCATACCCCATTCCTGCCTTCCACCCATATCCCCTGACTCCGCTATCTTTAAGAGTCCTTTCTAGATCTCTCTTGAAAGTATCCAGAGAACCGGCCTCCACTGCCCTCTGAGGCAGAGAATTCCACAGACTCACAACTGTGAGAAAAAGTGTTTCCTCGTCTCCGTTCTAAATGGCTTACCCCTTATTCTTAAACTGTGGCCCCTGGCTCTGGACTCCCCCAACATCGGGAACATGTTTCCTGCCTCTAGCGCGTCCAAACCCATAACAATCTTATATGTTTCAATAAGATCCCCTCTCATCCTTCTAAACCCCAGAGTTGTCAAGCTCAGCCACTCCGTTCTCTCAGCATATGACAGTACCGCCATCCCGGGAATTAACCTTGTAAACCTGCTATTCTTGCACTCCCTCAATAGCAGGAATGTTATTGACAAAGTGGCTCGACATTTACACCTCCGCATCTGGCCTGAAATCTCCCGCATTAGTTCAGTTCAGCTTTAAGGGCCTGTCCCACTTTCACGACCTAATTCACGACCTTTTTTACTCGTGGACAATTTTCATCATGCTAGAAAAACCCTCCGACCTACTTGATGCCACAAGTACCAACGAGTAGCATCATGGCCTGCTGCGGCCTACCTACGACCTCCTACGACTTCTACGACCCCGTGACGACCATGCTGCGAGTATGAGTAAAGGGCAAACTCGGCAGAGGTCGTGAATTAGGTCGTGAAAGTGGGACAGGCCCTTTAGTTTATTCACCTAATTTTTAGTTTATTGTCACGTGTACTGAGGTATTGTGATAAGCTGTTGTTGCGTACTAACCAGTCAGCGGAACGACAATACATGATTACATTCCAGCCAGTGAGGTATCGCATGAGAGCGATACCATTTGTTAGTGGCCATTGGCGGGCAAAGCCTCAACATGCACATTGTTGTTCACATCAGAACCACGAATTGCAAGCTTTCTGTGCACAGCCGAAAAAAGAGATTGCAGCAGAAGTTCAAACAAAACACCAAGTGCTGGAGAAACGTGTGGGTTGGGCAGTATCTGTGGCGGGAATGGACAAGAAAAAGTTTGGGTCGGTGCCGAAAGATGCTGCCTGACCCACTGAGTTCCTCCGGCACTTTGTGTTTTGCTGAAGATTCCGCCATCTACACTTCCTTGAATCAGCAGAAGCTCAAACTCCATTCCGCTAGCTCCTGCACAAGAACGCTGACTGTCGCCTGATAAACTGTGTCTGGCGCGGCAGGAGTTCCGCACAATGGAGTCCTTGGGGATCGTCCGCATTTCAAACAGGCCATGGACGTCCCCACTCTACATGGTCCCCAAGGCAAGTGGGGGCTGGCGACCTTGCGGGGATTATCAGCGGCTGAATGCCGCTACCGCCGCAGACCGATACCCTGTACCCCACATCCAGGACTTCAACGCCTATTAGGCCGTGGTTACTATCTTCTCAAAAGTGGATTTGGTGCGGGGCTATAACCAGATCCCGGTCCACCCGTAGGATGTGCCCAAGACGGCAATTATTACAACGTTTGGATTGTTATGAGTTTGTGCAAATGCCGTTCGGCATTAAGAACGCCTCACAGGCATTTCAACGGTTAATGGATGGGATGAGTTGCGGTCTTGATGACATCTTGGTGGCCAGCATCTCGCGGCAGGAGCACTGTGCGCACCTCCGGCTGCTCTGTCAGCGGCTCAGTGAGCATGGTTTGGATGCGAACTTCACGAAGTGCCGGTTTGGGGTGACCACCATTGACTTCCTCGGCCACCGCGTGACTTCGCAAGGTGCAGTTCCCCTGCCGGTTGACGCCATCCGCCGGTTTCCCTGTCCGTACACCATGCGCGGCCTGCAGGAGTATGTCGGCATAGTGGCCTTTTTTCACCATTTTGTGCCATCAGCGGCCCACATTATGCGGCTACTGTATCATCTTCTGGCGGGTAGGCGTAAGGACATCGAGTGGACCGATGAGGCGGTGGCGGCATTTGACTGCGCGAAAAAGGCCCTTACTCGGGCTGCACTGCTGGTGCACCCGCGGGAAGATGCCCCAACCTCCCTCGGAATCGTCGGTTGGTGCCGTGCTGGAACAAATGACGGACGGGGTTTGGCTGCCCCTGGCCTTCTTCAGCTTGGACCTCAACAAGGCCCACAGGAAGTACAGCGCATTTGACCGTGAGCTGTTGGCTCTGTACCTGGCGGTGCGCCACTTGCGCTACTTCCTGGAGGGCCGCCCATTCACCGCACACACGGACCACAAGCTGTTTACCTTTGCCCTGGCAATGGTTTCCGACCCCTGGTCCACACAGCAGCAGCGGCAGTTGCCGTACATCTTGGAGTACACCACCTCCATCCGCTTCATCGACGGGAAGGAGAACCGCGTTGTCCCGCCCCGCTATCTACTCCGTTTTTGAGGTGGCGCCCGGCATTGACTAATCTGCCCTGGTGGAGGCTCAGCTTATGGATGGACTGCCATCTGCAGCCTTCGCCTGGAGGATATCCCTCTCGTCCCTGGAGGAGCAACGAGACTCTGCGATGTGTCGTCCGGTCAGCTGCGACTCATCGTCCCTGCCGCCTTGCGCCAGAGGGTTTTTCAACGTGATCCACTGGCTTGCTTACCCATCCATCCGGGCGACGACGGCACTTGTGGTTGCTTGGTTCATGTGGCACGGTCTGTGCATTCCGTGCCAGACGGCAAAAAATCCAGCACCACGTCCAAGCGCCCCTCCAGAAGTTTGGTCTACCATGCCAGAGGTTCGACCGTGGACATTGTGGGGCCTCTCCCGCCTTCCCGGGGCATCACCCACCTCCTCACGGTGGTGGACCGCTTCACGCGGTGGCTGGAGGCCATACCACTGGTCGATACTTCGATAGCTACGTGAGCTCGTGCATTGTCCGCGTACTGGATTGCTTGCTTTGAGGTGCAGGTGGACATCTCCTCGGACCGGGAGCTACAGTTCACCTCTGAGCTGTCGTCGGCCATGGCTCACCTGTTGGGTGTGCGGCTGCACCACACCACGGCCTATCACCCGCAGGCAAACTGCCTGGTGGAGAGGTTCCACCGGCAGCTCAGGGCAGCGCTGAAGGCGCGGCTCTCCATCACGGACGGGATGGATGCACTGCCGTAGGTCTAGCTGGGCATCCGAACTGCGCTAAGGAGGACTTGGCCTCATCTTCAGCTGAGCTCGTTTACGGGTCGCCTCTCACGGTGCCCGGGGAGTTTGTGCAGCCGGCGCCGGGATAGCAGGGATCACCCTCATCCACGCTACAGCACCTTCGCGAGCGAGTGGGCAGGCTCGCGACCGTGCTGACGTCCCGCCATGGGACATTCCGCACATGCCATCGGCCCTCCAGGAATGCCCCTATGTTTTCCTGCACCATGATGCCCACCAGATGCCGCTCCAGAGGGCGTATGAGTCCTGTTCCGGGTGCTGGAGTACGGACAGGCGACCTTTGTGTTGGACATGGGGGCCAGCCGGAGGCCGTGTCGATTGACTGGTTAAAGCAGGCACATTTGGACATTGCCCAGCCTCACCTCGAGGTCGCACCCCCTTCGCGGCTCCCTCCACCTGTGCCTCTGCTAGCCCCCCTGTCGGCCGACTTCCGTACGTGGTCCGGTCGGGTTGTACGCCCGCCGGTGAGATTGTGTCTCCTGTTCTGAATGGGGGTCCTGTGGTGGCTCCCGAGGGCCAGGCCATTCCACTATCGAACCCCTTGGCATGGGAATGGACTAGTCCAGGGGCGGCCCTTAGATACAGGGATAAAGGGCAGGGGTTTAGGCGCGATCGCTCTCTTGCAGACCCGACTGGACAAGAGAACAACTGATAAACTTACAAACTTAAAGCATACGGCATTGGGGGTGCAGTATTGATGTGGATAGAGAACTGGCTGGTAAACAGGAAGCAAAGAGTAGGAGTAAACGGGTCCTTTTCACAATGGCAGGCAGTGACTAGTGGGGTACCGCAAGGGTCCGTGCTGGGACCCCAGTTATTTACAATATACATTAATGATGTGGATGAGGGAATTGAAGGCAATATCTGCAAGTTTGCGGATGACACTAAACTGGGGGGGCAATGTTAGCTGTGAGGAGGATGCTAGGAGACTGCAAGGTGACTTGGATAGGCTGGGTGAGTGGGCAAATGTTTGGCAGATGCAGTATAATGTGGATAAATGTGAGGTTATCCACTTTGGTGGGGAAAACAGGAAAGCAGACTATTATCTAAATGGTGGCCGATTAGGAAAAGGGGAGATGCAGCGCGACCAGGGTGTCATGGTACACCAGTCATTGAAAGTAGGCATGCAGGTGCAGCAGGCTGTGAAGAAAGCGAATGGTATGTTAGCTTTCATAGCAAAAGGATTTGAGTACAGGAGCAGGGAGGTTCTATTGCAGTTGTATAGGGTCTTGGTGAGACCACACCTGGAGTATTGCGTACAGTTCTGGTCTGCAAATCTGAGGAAGGACGTTATTGCCATAGAGGGAGTGCATGAACGTTCACCAGACTGATTCCTGGGATGTCAGGACTGTCTTATGAAGAAAGACTGGATAGACTCGGTTTATACTCTCTAGAATTTAGGAGATTGAGAGGGGTTCTTATAGAAACTTACAAAATTCGTAAGGGGTTGAATGGCGGTGCAGGCTCAAAGGGCCGAATGGCCTACTCCTGCAACTAATTTCTATGTTTCTATAAAATTCCTCCCGAAATTTCCGGCTCATCGCCATCATTCTGGGCTTATCGCCGTGACATACTATTATTTGTTCCAAATTATGGTCCTGCTATCATTTTATATAATTCAATTTAAATCTTTGGATGCATTAATTATTTACTTTTTTTAATGACAAAATAAAAATCAGATAATTGGGATTTAGAACTCTTCCACACTTTTTTAGATAGGATCCTCTCATCTCAGCCATTAGATTACTGGAGCATAAACTGATTCATGTTTTGCAGGTTTAAGAAGATAACTAGTAAAATCTATCAATTAGTCACACATAGTTAAAATCGTGATTCTTTTCCAATCGTTCAAAAAAATAATTATTTATTAACTTTAAGAAAGAGGATCTCAGTGATGGTGGAGAATTCTTAATCATTATCCCTTCCCTACAGGTTATTGTTGCTCTGGCACTCACTGTCTGGGTCCAAATGAGAAAATATTTGAAAGTTGATGTGAAAGACTGAACACATCACAAAGAACAATGAAGGGAGAATTTCTGAATCAGTAGTAAATGGGAACAGCAGGGGATAATCCTGCCTTCCCATCCAGATTGCTTAAATGAACTTTGTGTATCAAACCTATCAGACATTTCACTTGCATAGAGTCTCATCTCATTGATGACAGATGAAAATGGATGTTTGTGAAAGGTTCTAATCAGCAGTATCTCAGATGTCTCATGATGAGATGAATAATTATAGATTTATTAACTGCTATGATCTTACATAGAAACGTACAGCACAGGAACATCTCCTATCTACCCATCCAAGTTCCTTACAGTAAAGTAATTCCAGTCAACATTAGGAACATTGGTAAACTAAAATAAATGTGGAATACAAGAGCAATTTAAAACCTAGTCATTTAAATAATCAGGAGCCTTATTTTGATGAAAGGTCCTATTATTTGTCTGTTCAAAACTTTGAATTATAATTCAAATTTCATTTATTGCACATAATGGAATCATTGATTGAAATTTATTATTCAGCAATGGAAACTAGAAGCTTTGGAATATTGATGCAATTTTGAGCATTTTGTCATGTAAAAGAATAATCTGTAGATATTCAGAGCTCTGGGAGTATTGCATTGTAAAACTTTTGATTGCAATAATAATAATTTTTATCTGCATATTATAACATTTTGAATGCAATTGTAGAGCAATTGGAATAAATAATTACATATCACAGATTGGGTTTCTTGTTTTGAATGATCTGAGGGAGATCCAAGAACATCCGGTGGCGCTATGGAGTGAGTGGAACTCGCGCCATTTAGCTCCGCTAAAAACTGCATAAAAAACGGGGGTAAAAGGGGTAAATTGAAGCAACTCACTAGTGGAGAACGGTTGGGAACGGCTCCGGTAGCGTTGAAAAGGTGCGTGACGTCATCAGGCGCGCGACTTTAAAAAGAAAAATGTCGCTGCATCGCTCCCCCCCCCCACCAAGGGAAAAAGCCTGTGAAAAGGGAAGTAGGCCTCACAGGAGCCTCGGGCTCGAGTTTGAGTGCCTCCCAGGAAGATATTTTAAAGATGGACGACCTCAAAAAAATCATTATGGGTGAGCTGAAACAAATGCTTAAGGACATGAAAAAAAGAATATAAAGAGGAAATAAAGACTCTAAGAGCTGATATTTTGGTGTATCATGAGAATTTAAAAGAAGAGTCCAAAAAGGAAGTTATAGCCGCCGTAAAGACTATGATGGACGAATGGAAAAATAAAGCGGGTACTGATTTGCAACAACAGATGGATGATGTAAACCGTAAAACTGGTGAGATGGAGGTGCTGCTGGAAACCAAGTTGGAACCTATTATAACTTCACTTAACCAACAAAACGACGCAATAAAAGAACTGACTGAATCAGCCGAGAAGCGCCTTGCCAAGAACAAGCGTTTATCAGAATTATTACACAAAATAACTGAGAAATGCATTGACTTGGAGGGACGTCAAAGGCGTAAGAATCTGCGTATTGTTGGGTTGAGTGAAGGACGAGAAGGAAATCAAGACCCTCGAAAATTTGCTGCAAAATTTTTTTAAGATATTCTGAACTTGGACCAAGAACCTCTGCTGGGCCGAGCACACAGGGCATTGAGACGTACCCCTAGGAAGGATGCTCCCCCAAGACAGATGATTGTGAAGGTGGCTTCCGATCATGTTTTGGAAGATATGATGAAGATAATAATACGTAAGAAAAATCTTAAATATGAGGGAGACAACGTCAGTATTTTTAGAGATTACCCTGCGGAAGTGGCTAAGAGAAGATCTTTATTTACAGAAACGAGGTATTCTGAGGAACATAAAGAATCTGAGATATGGCCTGATGCACCCGGCAACATTAAGGGTAACTTATGATAACAAGGAGCACCGCTTCAACAAACATACAGAAGCTCTTGAATTTGCTCGAGATATTCAGAAGAAACTGGAAGAGGAAGAAGTAGAGGAAGAAGCAGATGAAGATGAAGGACACTGAATATTATTGATCACTTACTTGATGATACCGATTATTGATCACTTATTTGATGATACTGTCCACCCACAGAAAAGGAGGAGGATTCACACTGAAGGAGGATTCGCAGGGAAGGAGGAGGAAAAATGGACATGGACTCTATCTTGGGGTCAAGGAGGGATAGATGGATTATTAATAAATATAGTTTTGTATTAACTACCCCTCAAAAATGTATGTTAGCTCTCCTAACATAATGCTACGACACTAATTATATTTGATATTAGTAGTATTATTAATTACTAAGTACACAAATTTAATACCCCACCCCGATATATATAGCCCTTAAGGCAAAAACGGAGCTGGAATTATTAACATTTTTTTTTTTTTCACGGAAGTCCGTAGACTAGTAGCCACGCTAGTGTGGCTTACACCAATACTAACTGCACTAACTACAGTTGCAGTCACTTTTTTTCCCCTTTACACTTTATTAACATCACTTACTTTACTTACATTCTTTATTATTATTTTTATATTATGCATCTTATTTCATATTATATACTATATGGATTTAAGTATGATTGGTATTATATAGTTAGTTCAAAGAGACGTATGTATAAGATAATGTCACAGATATTAAATTTCATCGATCTGATGTTTGGGTATAGGATTGGGTTGGATGAGCTGAGACATCTACTCCATTATAAACCACCTTAATAATACAATGTATGACATAAACACTAGGATTGGGGGTGATGGAATCACCTTCTGTAGTTGGAATGTCAAGGGAATTAACGAACCAATTAAAAGAGGTAAGGTTTTAGCTCAATTAAATAGATTGAAATCTGATATTATTTTTCTCCAAGAAACACACCTTAAAAAAGATGCGCAGTATAGATTAACAGCAAAATGGATTTCCAAAGTATATCACTCTTCATTTACACATAAGTCTAGAGGGGTAGCAATAATTATTCGTAAAGGTATACCTTTTAACCAAAGCTCAATAATAGATATTGAGGGTAGATATATAATAATTACAGGTGAATTACATTCTAAAAAAAGTAATCCTTATGAATATATATGGCTCTAATTTTGATAATCCATTATTCTTCAAGAAAATATTTAACAATACCCCTATATCCACTCAACATAATCTAATAATTGGAGGTGAGTTTAATTGTACCTTAGATAATTATTTAGATAGATCATCAATGAAAAGGAAAACCACTTCTAAGTCAAGTACATTTATAAATTATTTTATTAACACAGCAAACATTAAGGATATTTGGAGAACAGATAACCCATCTGGTCGAGAATATTCATTCTTTTCCCCTGTATTTGGAACCTACTCAAGGATAGACTATTTTGTAATAGATTCAAAACTAATTCCATTTACATATGACTCAAAATATCATAATATTATTATCTCGGATCACGCTCCATTAACATTTAAGATAAAATTAAAAGACTATAATAAATAAATAATTTTATAATCTTTTAATAATTAAAATACTATAAAAAATAACTATTAAAACCCCTAACTGGAGACTCAACCCCCAAATATTAAAGGATAGGGCTTGTTGTGATTACTTGGTAAAACAGATTAAATTATTTTTTGAAACTAATGACAAACCTGGAATTTCACCATCACTGCTCTGGGATACATTTAAAGCATTTATGCGCGGTGCGATAATATCAGCACACGCATACTTTAATAAGGAAAATCGAAAGACTCAACAAAAGTTGGAAAATGAAATAAAACAATTAGATATTGAAAATGCAATATCCCCTTCTAAGGGGCTAAGTAATAAAATTGCATCATTAAAATATAAGCTAAATAAAATATACTCAAATCAGATTATTAAACTTTTTCAACAGACTAAACAAGTGCACATTGAATTTGGGGATAAACCACAAAAATTACTGGCACGTCAGCTTAGAAAACTAGATGAGGAGAAAATGATATATAAAATTAGATCTGAACAAGGAGAAATATTGACTTTACCAAAAGATATCAATGATACATTTTTACAATATTATTAAAATCTTTACTCATCTAAATTAGCAGGACAATCAGATGGAATGGAAACATTCCTACAAGAATGTCTTATTAACAGTTTAGATCAGGAAGGTAGAGACTTGTTAAATGCTGATATATCAGTAAAAGATATTGAAGAATCAATTGGATCATTAAATAACGGAAAAGCCGCAGGCCCTGATGGCTTAAGTGTTGAATTTTATAAGAAGTTTCATGATCTGATCTCTCCACGTTTACATACAATATATAAATATGCTTATGAACAAGGAAAGTTACCAGAATCATTAAATGAGTCTACAATCGCACTTATCCCTAAAGCTGATAAAGATTTGGAAGACCCTGGATCATACAGAGCAATAGCTCATTTAAATACTGATAAAAAAATACTAACTAAAATTTTATCTCGGAGGCTAAGTTTAGTGATTAATAAATTAATACATCATGACCAAACAGGTTTTATTCCAAAACGCTATTCATCTTATAATCTGAGACGTCTATTCAATGTCATGTACACAAAAAGAGTAAATGATATTGAACTAGCTGTCATATCCTTAGATGCTGAAAAAGCATTTGATCAGGTTGCATGGCCATATTTTTTTAAAATAATGCAGAAATTTCAACTGGGGGATAGTTTTTCCAAATGGGTAAAAATCATGTACTGGAATCCAACTGCAAGAATATTAACAAATCAAATACTATCAGCAACATTTAATCTCTTTAGGGGTTGTAGACAAGGATGCCCGTTATCACCATTACTATTTGCTCTGGTAATAGAACCATTAGCTGAAATGATTAGATCAGAACCAGAAATATATGGATATAATACCAAAACTACAACGAATAAAATATCTCGATACGCAGATGTCATCTTAATTTATATTACAAAACCGGAGATTAGTATTCCCAATCTATTTAATGTTATAACGAAGTTTAGTACATTTTCCGGGTATAGAATTAATTGGAATAAAAGTGAAATTATGCCTTTAACTGGAATAAAATTAAATATATTAGAACAATTCCCACTTAAAATAGTCACGGACAAACTCAAATATCTAGGAATGAATGTACCTAAATCGTATAACTGACTATTTAAATATAATTACTCTCAATTATTAAATAAACTAAAAAAAAAATTTTATATTGGAAAACACTACCTAGCTCAATGATCGGTAGAATAAATGCTATAAAAATGATTTTTTTACCACAATTGTTATATTTCTTTCAAGCCATCCGTTTATATCTCCCTAAAATGTTTTTTTTTAAAATAGATATTTTGGTTACTAGTTTTATTTGGGACTATAAAAACCATCGAATAAGTAAAAACATCTATGTAAATCTAAAATAAATGGTGGACTAGCACTACCAAATTTTTTATATTATTTCTGGGCAGTTCAGATTAAGAATATGAATTTTTGGTTGGTAAATTTAGATCATGAACCAAGCTGGCTAAAGATGGAAAAGGAAGACTGTTTGCCTTTTGATGTAGGTTACATTCTTTTTGCACCAAGGGAAGTACAAAAAAAAATGTATGGGGACAACCCTATAATTCATAGCAATAGACGTATTTGGAAACAAATAGTTAAGACCCTACATATGGATAATTTGTCACTTTGTTTGCCAATTATGAAAAATCCCTTGTTTAGGCCCTCTGTATTCGACAAGGGGTTGAAACACTGGAATGATTTAGGAATTAAAAGGATAGAACACCTTTACAAGAAAGGAAAATTTCTTTCATTTCAAGAGTTACAGGATATCTATGGATTGCAGTCAAATAACATATTTAGGTATTTACAAATTAGAAACTATATTAAGTCAAATACGCAAGACTATAAAAATAGAAAACCAGGATTATTAGATGAATTGTTTAATAAACACCCAAATACAGAAAAATTAATAGCGTATATATATATATAATACTATTTTGGATATGAAAATCCCAACTTCGGAAATATATCGACAAACATGGGAAAATGAAATAGGTTTATCTATAACGAAGGAAACTTGGGAAGAAAGCCTACAATGTATACATCGCTGCTCATTAAATGCTATACATATATTGATACAATTTAAGGTATTACACAGATTACATTATTCAAAAACGAAATTAAATAGAATTTATTCTAACATTTCTCCTATTTGTGATAAATGTCAGAACTTGGAAGCTAATTTAACGCATTGTTTTGTAACATGTATAAAACTTAATTATTATTGGACAGAAATCTTTAGAGTTATCTCTGAAGTCCTTAAAATTAAACTGGACCCAGATCCAACATTAATAATATTAGTTCTGGATTCAAATCTAATATTAACAGTAAACCAAAAAAAATTCTTGGATTACTGTTTGATAATAGGGAAAAAATTAATATTGAAATTTTGGAAGGGAACATTATCCCCCACAATTAAAATGTGGACAGCGGAAATGTTGGAGTTGTTGCATTTGGAAAGAATCAGATTTGTCCTAATGGACAAATACAAACTCATTGAACAGATATGGTCTCCATATACAGAATATTTGAAGGGGTTGCTGTTCTTGGCATCACAACTCAATGGATACCCGGCAGGATCAGATGAAAATAACTTTCTGTTTGTCTTTTTGATTTGTATACATGTCTCTATTGATATTGCTATTTGAAATTGTGTTATTCACTATTAAGATGTATACTATAATCTCTCTTTTTTTTAATATATATATAATACTTTGTTTTAATTAAATACATATAACAAGAATATATACATATATATTTATTTTCTTCTCTCTCTCTTCTTTTTCTATATCAAAATTATTATTTAATCACTATTTTTATTAAAATCTATTCTTTTCTTTTCCTACTTTCTAAAAAAATAGTAGTTTATAAGAATTACTTGTAACAATCGTATACTTATTGAAATAAGTTGGTTGTGTATTTAAAAAGTTGTTATACCGTTGTTATGATGGATTACTTATAATAAAAATATTATTACCGGAAATCCTTTAGGACAGAGATGAGAAGGACTTTTTTCACACAGTGTGTGGTGGGTCTCTAGCACTCTCTGCCACAGAGGGTAGTGGAGGCCAGTTCATTGGCTATATTTAAGAGGGAGTTAGATGTGGCCCTTGTGGCTAGGGGGAGCAGAGGGTATGGAGAGAAGGCAGGTACGGGATACTGAGTTGGATGATCAGCCATGAACATATTGAATGGCGGTGCAGGCTCGAAGGGCCGAATGGCCTACTCCTGCAACTAATTTCTATGTTTCTATAAAATTCCTCCTGAAATTTCCGGCTCATTGCCTTCATTTTGGGCTTATCGCTGTGACATACTATTATTTGTTCCAAATTCTGGTCCTGCTATCATTTTATATAATTCGATTTAAATCTTTGGATGCATTAATTATTTACATTTTTTAATTTCAAGATAAAAATCAGATAATTGGGATTTAGAACACTTCCACACTTTTTTAGAAAGGATCCTCTCATCTCAGCCATTAGATTACTGGAGCATAAACTGATTCATGTTTTGCAGGTTTAAGAAGATAACTAGTAAAATCTATCAATTAGTCACACATAGTTAAAATCGTGGTTCTTTTCCAATCATTCAAAAAAATAATTATTTATTAACTTTAAGAAAGAGGATCTCAGTGATGGTGGAGAATTCTTAATCATTATCCCTTCCCTACAGGTTATTGTTGCTCTGGCACTCACTGTCTGGGTCCAAATGAGAAAATATTTGAAAGTTGATGTGAAAGACTGAACACATCACAAAGAACAATGAAGGGAGAATTTCTGAATCAGTAGTAAATGGGAACAGCAGGGGATAATCCTGCCTTCCCATCCAGTTTGCTTAAATGAACTTTGTGATTCAAACCTATCAGACATTTCACTTGCATAGAGTCTCATCTCATTGATCACAGATCAAAATGGATGTTTGTGAAAGGTTCTAATCTGCAGTATCTCAGATGTCTCATGATGAGATGAATAATTATAGATTTATTAACTGCTATGATCTTACATAGAACAGTACAGCACAGGAACATCTCCTATCTACCCATCCAGGTTCCTTACAGTAAAGTAATTCCAGTCAACATTAGGAACATTGGTAAACTAAAATAAATGTGGAATACAAGAGCAATTTAAAATCTAGTCATTTAAATAAATAGGAGCCTTATTTTGATGAAAGGTCCTATTATTTGTCTGTTCAAAACTTTGAATTATAATTCAAATTTCATTTATTGCACATAATGGAATCATTGATTGAAATTTATTATTCAGCAATAGAAACTAGAAGCTTTGGAATATTGATACAATTTTGTGCATTTTGTCATGTAAAAGAATAATCTGTAGATATTCAGAGCTCTGGGAGTATTGCATTGTAAATCTTTTGATTGCAATAATAATAATTTTTATCTGCATATTAAAACATTTTGAATGCAATTGTAGAGCAATTGGAATAAATAATGACATATTACAGATTGGGTTTCTTGTTTTGAATGATCTGAGGGAGATCCAAGAAAATAATGTAAAATTGCAAAATATGTTGTTGAAATGGAGACTGGAGTGAATGTTTCCATTTATGGGCTAAAGCAAAATTACTGATCAGTCAGAGAAGACTGTCAGCAAGCAGTTTGTTTTCATCATAAGGTCATAGGTGGAGATGATGAATGGAGAGTACCAAACGGTGTATTTTGCTCATAATTTATCAGCAAAAGATAACACATTCCTGCATGTGGCAAGGCCAAAACAACATTTAGATATGGGATGAAAAGTGGCACCTAACATTCAGGTTATATGAGTAGACAGCAAAGGAGAGGTTAACATCCTGCTCTTGAAAATCACAGTGTTACCATTGCTGAGTCCCAATCACCAACATCCAGTGAGTTATCACTGAGAAGAAACTCATAAGTTCAAGAAGGATGACAGTGAACTCTGGCCTTGCACAATGGCCAGTTCCTACCAGTAAATATGTGAGAAAAAAATATAGAATTGTTGTACATATACATTTTTTGCCAAATATTCAAATACCTCAACCTTTGTTAGGGCATGCCCTCAACAAATGGTTTATCATAATCTGAGGAGATTTAATTAATGTCTGTGAGAGATGCAGAATGTCAAAGGACTTTGCACTGCCATCTCTCAGGTTACTCTCCACGGCCAGCAATATATCTACTCCAAATCTGCTAGACTCTCTCCATTAGCCCAGAAATTTGTCCAAATGGGCAAATAGTTGATGCTTGAATATAAAATCCAGAATCTCAACTTGGTAAATTATTTGAAAGACCAAACTATTTGTTTCTTTGTTCAATTTCAAATCTGAATCAGAGTTATGCTTAGATTAGTTAGTTACTTACCTTGCGTTCATGACTGTGTGAAGACTTAAATTAAGATTGCATCATTAGATTTCATGCAGGTTATCATTTAATTATTTTGGAGAAATTACAAACATGCAGTCATGCAAATATTAAAAAAAATTCAAAATACTAAGTAATTATATTAAAACGTGAGTATCAAAATAAAACTCTTGGCAGCTATTTTCTCCAGTAATATAAGTAGCTTTGGCTCTTTTGGCTCCAAAAGAGCCAAATATTTTTGGCTAATTAACTCTGCTTCTCGGAGCAACTTGGCAGCAAAAATGTATCATAGTCATAGACTGATACAGTGTGGAAACAGGCCCTTCGGCCCAACTTGCTCACACCGGCCAAAAATGTCCCAATACATGAGTCCCACTTGCCTGCGCTTGGTCCATGTCCCTCCAAACCTGTCCTTTCCATGCACCTGCTTAACTGTTTCTTAAATAATGGGATAGTCCCAGCCTCAACTATCTCCTCTGGCAGCTTGTTCCATACACCCATCACCCTTTGTGTGAAAAAGGTACCCCTCGGATTCCTATTAAATCTTTTTCCCTTCACCTTGAACCTATGTCCTCTGGTCCTCGATTCCCCTACTCTGGGAAAGAGACTGTGCATCTACCTGATCTATTCCTCTATTGCACACCTCTGTAAGATCACCCCTCATCCTCCTGCGCTCCATGGAATAGAGACCCAGCCTACTCAATCTCTCCCTATAGCTCACACCTGGCAACATCCTCGTTAATCTTTTCTGAACCCTTTCAAGCTTTACAATATCTTTCCTATAACATGGAGAAAATAGCTGCCAATATCTTTCCTATAACTGAACACAATATTCTAAATGTGGTCTCACCAACATCTTATACAACTGCAACATGACTGCCCAACTTCTATACTCAATGCTCTAACTGATGAAGGCCAAAGTGCCAAAAGCCTTTTTGTCCACCTACGACTCGATCTTCAAGGGACCATGCACCTGTACTCCTGGATCCCTCTACTCTACAACACTACCCAGAGGCCTACTATTTACTGAGTAGGATCTGCCCTTGGTCAACATCCAAAAATGCAACACACACACAATCCTACTTTTCCTCAGTCCCCTTCCTTTCATGTTCCATGATATTATTTTCTTGGATCAGGCCCCGGACATGTTCTTGCTCTGCGATGCTGGCTTCCAGCCGCTTGACTTGGCCAAGCTTAATACAGGACCTCTCTGAGTATAACTGACAGTTCCATTCCCTGGACAAACTGCTTGATGAGCTTCCAGCCCCTGGTTTACCACCTGTTCAAAGCTGTCTTTGAGACTGAATATTGGCGGAGGTTTTTAATGATAAATGCCCCAAAATTATTAATGAATAAATTACCACACTAGACCACACCAGAGCAGAATTAAACCAATACATTTAAATCAATGCGTCTAAATAAAATAAAAAGATTATCTGAAAATCACCTTTGTTTGAAGTCATTAGTAACATGTCACGTGTAACAAGCTGGTCTCATGGTGTCTGTGAATAGCGCACAGTGGTGCCGGAGTAGGGTTGTTGCCTACTATGCCTGAGATCTAGGTTGGATCATAAGTATGGGTGCTGTTTCAGGGCTCGAAATTAGTGGTTGCCCGGATGCCATTGACCACAGAAAGTGCCGCCGGGCAACCTAAACGCCGACTCATTTTGCCCGACTTGGCACCCAAATACCGGTTTATACCGGTAGATGCAAAAAACTGGAGTAACTCCGCGGGTCACGCAGCATCTCTGGCGAATAGGAACTGACGTTTCGTGTCGGCGGCTGTATTCCTCTAGTATCTTTGATTGCGGGGCAAAGATACTAGGTGCAGGGTGACGAAGGGTCGGTGCGAATGACGGGTCTCAAACAGCGGCAACAGCGGCCGCGATAGTGGCTCCACCAAAGATTATAGAGGAGCTCCTCTAGTATCTTTGGGCTCCACCGCCTCCTCCTCCCGCGCCCCGCCCGGTGGAAGGAGGCCTCCCTCTCCCTCCCTCCCTCCCTCCCTCCCCCCCTTCTCCTGGCCTCGCCGTGCAAGAGAGGTTGTTTTAAAAGCGCGTTTTGCGGATTTGCCATCAGCGGCTGCTATCGCCCTGATAACGGTCGCTGCGTGCAAATCCACGCTTTCAAAACAACCCCTCTTGCACGCCGAGGCCGGGAGGAGGGAGGGAGGCGGAGGCCTCCTTCTGCCGTCTGAAGCAGCTGCACCAAAGATCCTATAGCAATAGGATCTTTGCGCTGCACCGCGGGGTCCCGCACCTTGCTGTCAGCTGGTGGAGGAGGGGAGGCGGTGGCGTGGAGGCGGCGGCACTTTGGGTTGGACAGCGACGGCCAAGGAAGCGGGGCGATGTTGTCCGAGGAGCGCTGACCTTCCTTCCTCCCCCCTCTTTCTCTCTCTCTCTCTCTTGTACGCCCCCCTCCACCCCTCCTATCCTGCGACCCCTCCTCTCCATCCCGCACTTATTCCCATTCCCTCCTCTATTCAGTCCTCACTGACATCCCCTGTGCTCCCGTCCCCATCTACCTCCCACCCCCCCCCCCCCCATCTATTCATAATCCTACCCACCTCGCATTCATTCTCCTGCCACCCCACTCCCCCCCCCCCCCCCCCCCCCCCCCCCCCCTCACATCCATCCTACACTGGTCCCCCAATTCATCCTGTGCTGAGGATGGTGTGCTGCCTTCCTGGTGCCAGGATTCAGGATGTCACGGACAGAGTGCAGAAAATCCTCAAGGGTGAAGGTGAACAGCCGGAAGTGGTAGTGCATGTCGGCACAAACGATGGCGGAAAGAAGGGGATGAATATTCTGCAGTGTGACTTTAGAGAGCTCGGAAGAATACTGAAAAGCAGGACCTCCAGGGTTGTTATCTCCGGTTTACTTCCAGTTCCTCATGCTGGCGAGAGCAGGAACGGGGAGATACGGGACCTGAATGTGTGGCTGAGGAACTGCTGCAGGGGGCAGGGATTTAGATTCTTAGATCACTGGGATCTGTTTTGGGGTAAGGGGGAACTGTACAAAAGGAACGGATTGCATCTTAACAGGTGGGGGGGACCAGCATTCTGGCAGGCAGGTTTGCCACTGCTACACGGGTGGTTTTAAACTGAATAAGGAGGGTGGGGTGTCAAATGGGATAGTCGAGGATGGAGTTAAAGGGAAAGAGAGTAAAGGGATGGTTTATGGGTGGGAAAGGAATTAACAGGAAAGGAAGCTCACAAAGGGATAGGAGAGTATGGCCAAGTGTAATAGGGATCAATGTAAAAGGTGAGATGCGTAAGGAATTAAAACTATTGTATATGAATGCGCAAGGTATAAGAAGTAAAGTAGATGAGCTTGAGGCTCAGTTAGAGGTTGGTAGATATGATATTGTGGGGATTACTGAGACGTGGCTGCAGGAGGATCGGGCCTAGGAACTTAATATTCAGGGTTATACATCCTATAGAAAGGACAGGCAGGTGGGCAGAGGAGGGGTGGTAGCTCTGCTGGTGAGGGATGGAATTCAGTCCCTTGCGAGGGAAGACATAGGAACTGACGAGGTAGAGTCACTGTGGATTGAGTTGAGGAATTGTAAAGGCAAGAAGACACTAATTGGTGTAATCTACAGACCCCCAAATAGTAGCCCGGATGTTGGGTGTAAGTTACAGCAGGAGTTAAAACTGGCATGTAACAAAGGTAATGCCACTGTGGTGATGGGGGATTTCAATGTGCAGGTAGACTGGGAAAATCAGGTTGGTTCAGGACCACAAGAAAGAGAATTTGTAGAATGCCTCCGAGATGGATTCTTAGAGCAGCTTGTAATGGAGCCGACCAGAGAAAAGGCAATTCTGGATTTAGTGTTGTCCAATGAACCAGATATGATAACAGAACTCGAGGTAAAGGAAGCACTTGGAGGTAGTGATCATAATATGGTTAGTTTTAATCTGCAATTTGAGAAGGAGAACGTTAAATCGAAAGTATCAGTGATGCAGTTGAACAAAGGGGACTATGAAGGCATGAGAGGGGAGCTGGCCAAGGTAGTCTGGAAAGGGATCCTAGCAGGAATGACGGTGGAACAGCAATGGCAGGAATTTCTGGGCATAATCCGGAAGACGCAGGGTCATTTCATTCCAAAAAGGAAGAAAGATTCTAAGGGGAGTAGGAGGAAACTGTGGCTGACAAGAGAAGTTAGGGATAGAATAAAACTAAAAGAAAAGATGTATAACACAGCAAAGAGTAGCATGAAGCCAGAGGATTGGGAAACCTTCATAGAACAGAAGGAAACAAAACGGGCAACACGGGCTGAAAAGATGAAGTACGAGGGGAAGCTGGCTAGGAATATAAAGAAGGACAGTAAAAGCTTCTTTAGATATGTTAAGGGAAAAAGGAGTAGCAAAGTCAAATGTGGGTCCCTTGAAGGCAGACACGGGTGAAATTATTATGGGCAACAAGGAAATGGCAGAACAGTTGAATAGGTATTTCGGATCTGTCTTCACTAAGGAAGACACAAACAATCTCCCAGATGTACTGGAGGACATAAGATCTAAGGGGGTAGAGGAACTGAAATAAATTTTCATTAGGTGGGAAATAGTATTGGGTAGGCTAATGGGACTGAAGGATGATAAATCCCCTGGGCTTGATGGTCTGCATCCCAGGGTCCTCAGGGAGGTGGCTCTAGAAACAGTGGACTCATTGGTGATCATTTTCCAATGGTCAATAGATTCAGGATCAGTTCCTGTGGATTGGAGGATAGCTAATGATATCCCACTTTTCAAAAAAGGAGCGAGAGAGAAAACAGGGAATTACAGACCAGTTAGCCTGACTTCGGTGGTGGGAAAGATGCTGGAGTCAATTATTAAAGAGGTAATAATGGGGCATTTGGATAGCAGTAAAAGGATTAATCCAAGTCAACATGGATTTATGAAAGGGAAATCATGCTTGACTAATCTTCTGGGATTTTTTGGGATGTGACAAGTAAAATGAATGAAGGGGTGCCAGTGGATGTAGTACATCTAGACTTTCAGAAAGCCTTTGATAAGGTCCCGCATGGGAGACTGGTGACTAAAATTAGAGCACAAGGTATTGGGGGTAGGGTGTTGACATGGATAGAAAATTGGTTGACAGACCGGAAGCAAAGAGTAGGAGTGAACAGGTCCTTTTCAGAATGGCAGGCAGTGGCGAGTGGAGTGCCCCAAAGCTCGGTGTTGGGACTGCAACTGTTTACCATATATATTAATGATTTGGAAGAGGGAATTAGGAGCAACACTAGCATGTTTGCGGATGACACAAAGCTGAGTGGCAGTGTGAACTGTGAAGAGGATGTTAGGAGGTTGCAGGGTGACCTGGACAGGTTGAGTGAATGGGCAGATGCGTGGCAGATGCAGTATAATATAGATAAATGTGAGGTTATCCACTTTGGTGGCAAAAACAAGGGGGCAGATTATTATCTCAATGGGGTTAGGTTAGGTAATGGGGAGGTACAGCGAGACCTGGGTGTCCTTGTACACCGGTCATTGAAAGTTGGCGTGCAGGTACAGCAGGCAGTGAAGAAAGCTCATGGAATGTTAGCCTTCATAACAAGAGGATTTCAGTATAAGAGTAAAGAGGTTCTTCTGCAGTTGTATAGGGCTCTGGTGAGACCACATCTGGAGTATTGTGTGCAGTTTTGGTCTCCTAATTTGAGGAAGGACATCCTTGTGATTAAGGCAGTGCAGCGTAGGTTCACGAGATTGATCACTGGGATGGCGGGACTGTCATATGAGGAAAGATTGAAAAGTGTGCTTGTATTCACTGGAGTTTAGATGGATGAGAGGGATCTTATAGAAACATATAAAACTATAAAAGGACTGGACAAGCTAGATGCAGGAAAAATGTTCCCAATGTTGGGCAAGTCCAGAACCAGGGGTCAGAGTCTTAGAATAATGGGGAGGTCATTTAAGACTGAGGTGCGAACAAACTTTTTCACCCAGAGAGTTGTGAATTTATGGAATTCCCTGCCACAGAGGGCAGTGGAGGCCAAATCACTGGATGGATTTAAAAGAGAGCTAGTTAGAGCTCTAGGGGCTAGTGGAGTCAACGGATATGGGGAGAAGGCAGGCACGGGTTATTGATAGGGGACAATCAGCCATGATCACAATGAATGGCGGTGCTGGATCGAAGGGCCGAATGGCCTCCTCCTGCACCTATTTTCTATGTTTCTATGTTTCTATGTTTTTATATTTTTTAATATTTTTATTTAATAAAGGTAAATACGTCAGTGTACATCACATATATATTGTTACAATAATTGCATTCCATAATTTTATGGCTTTTAAGAAAAAAAAATAGAAAGAAAGAGAGTAAGGTTGGTGAAAAGAGTTGTGAAAGTGAAAGAGCGTGCCAAATGGGAGGAAAAAAAACCCTTGGTCAAAGAATTAGAGAAAGGGGATTAAGAGATAGACCCTAGAAACGAAAAGAAAAAAAGAAAGAAAAAGAAAAAAAGCCAGTTACTATATTATATATATCACGCAAAAGGAATCTACCAACTCAATAGTTTTTCATCCCCCCCCCCTACCAAGACCCGAGGTATTCGTGCACCCTATCTTTGTAGCAATTCTATAAATGCAGACCACGTCTGATAGAAATGATCTGATTTTCCTGCCAGGCGGAGTCTCATATCTTCCAGATGTAGTGTTTCAAACATAGTTGAAATCCACATATTTAATGTTGGTATAGGAACATTTTTCCAGAATTTTAAGATTAGCTTTTTTCCTATTCTTAAGCCGTAATCAAATAGATTCTTTTGATACACATTTAATTCCGAACTACCCTCTGTCATTCCAAAAATAGTCCATTCTGGCTTTGGTGTCATTTTTATTTTAAACAATTTTGTGAAGTTTCTATGTTTTTATGCCCCCCCTTCTAATCCATCCTGCACTTCTCCCCCCATTCATACTGCACTGATCATCCCATTCATCCTGTACTGACCCACCCTCCATTTACCCTGCACCAATCCCCCCATCCATCCTGCAGTGATCTTCCCATTCATCTTTTACTGATCCCCCATTCATTCTGTACTGATCCCCTCATGCATCCTGTACTGATCTCCTCATGCATCCTGTACAGATCCCCTCATTCATCCCGTACTGATTCCCCATTCATCCTATACTGATCCCCTCATTCATCCTGTAGTGATCCTCCATTCATCCTGCATAGACCCTCCGATCCACACTGTCCTAAACCCCCCCCATCCCATTCATCCTCTACTGATTTCCCCCCCCCCCATTCATCCTGTGCTGACCCTCCCCATCAAGAAGAATGGGGGGAACAGTCTGAAGAAGAGTCTCGACCCAAAATGTTGCCTATTTCCTTAGCTCCATAGATGCTGCCTCACTTGCTGAATTTCTCCAGCATTTTTGTCTACCCCCATTCATCCTGTACTGAACCCCCATTCATCCTATACTGATCCCGCCACCCCCCCCATCCATCCCATACTGATCCCCCCATTCAACACCACTGACATCCCCCGTGCTCTCCCCTCACAATTTTACATACTCCAACCAACACGTACTAATTCACCTGCCTCAATCTATCCAATCCGCACCGATTGCCTTCTCAACCCCCCCCCCCCCCCCCCCCCCCCTGCCATCTATCCACCCCGCACTGATTCACACAGCCCCTGACCCTATTGTACTTCATGGCCTTCAGAGCGAACATTGATTATGTTTGATAACAGAATGTAATCAAATGTGTTTTAATTCCCAATGTTATTATTTGTTTTGACACCTTTAAACATATCACCAAAAGAACATTTGTTGCAGTTATGTCCTTTGGCGATCTCTTGTCAGTTGGTGTAATGTTTAACCTGTCAGATGGGTATAGTCGGTTTTAACAGCTATTATCATAAAATGCCTTTAGAAATTTCCTTGCAACCTGTATATTTTGTTATGGATAAATTATGTGGGAAGCCAGAGTGCTTCAGTGCCAATAGCAATAACGACCTATGCTATGGCCATGTCATGGCAATTTTCGGTCCTTCATAGAAAACATGCTTGCCTCAATCTGTAGTGTGTATGGTTCAGACACGTGCCGTCAGGGTAGGCAAGGTAGGCAGTGCCTACCCTGACTAAAATTATAAAATAGTAATTATTTTATATATAAATATAATATATATAAAATATATATAAAACATATATAAAATGGTCATAAATAGTAAAGTCACGGGAGAATTATGCCTCCCTAAGAGATCAATCTCTTAGGGAGGCATAATTCTCCCGTGCCTTTCATCAGCAGTACGTTTTAAACGCGGAAGTATGTGCTTCTCACGTGCCGTCGACGCTGCTTCCAGCCATCAGTGTGAATGGTCCGTAAACGCAGCTGAAACTCTGCCTTTACACTGTGAACTGCGTGCATGTGCTGCGTTGCGCACTGCGCATGCGCAAGTTTCTTAGCGGGATTTTCAACGGTGGATAGTGATTACCTGAAGCGTTTCACGAAGCAACCTTATGGATATTTTTGCTGCAGAATGGATTTTGTGCACAAATAATATGGTAAGTAAATTGTTTTGAGGTATATGTTTTTAAATAATTTATTAAGAGATAGGACCTATTGAAAACAAATTACATGATAAAAGTCGAGGGAACAATCTGCGCATGCGCGGTTTCCACGATTTAAAAATAGCCAAATGGCAGTTCACCAGTGAGGGAACAATGTGCGCATGCGCAATTTCAAGATTTAAGAAAAAGCCGACTGACAGCTCACCGGGGAGTGAATAATTTGCGCATGCGCGGTTTTCAAGATTTTTAAAAGTCACTGCCTACCCTTGCTGATTACTCACAGCACGTGCCTGGTATGGTTAAACATATATGTTACCATGGTCCAGGATTTATTGACACAGGTTGATCATATGCTGAATAATCCAACAACATTTTTGTTTGGAAGTGGAAAGAACTAATAGAAATTACATGAATTGCAATGTGTAAAAAGAGTTGAGATATTGTATTATAATTTTGCTGCATGTCATTGTGGTATATATCATGTCTTGATTGGTGAATATGTTTAGTTTGTGAGTTATTTGAAGCAGAAATAATATGTGAATGTAGACAAAAGTGCTGTAGAAACTCAGTGGATGCGGCAGCATCAATGGAGTGAAGGAAATAGGCAACGTTTCGGGCCGAAACCCTTCTTCAGACTGATGGGCTTCGGTCTGAAAAGTTGCCTATTTCCTTCGCTCCATAGACGCTGCTGCACCCGCTGAGTTCCTCCAGCACTTTTGTCTACCTTCGATTTTCCAGCATCTGCAGTTCCTTCTTGAACATAATATGTGAATGCTTCATTGAGCATAATTCCGACTGGTAACTACGCACTTCGTCCGAGCACATTATCGCACGCGTCATGCAAGCTGTCTTCAATGACCACCTAAACTGTCATTTGGCAACCTAAAATGCTGTCACGGTTGCCCGGCTAGCAACAGGGAAAAAAAGTTAAGCGAGAGTCCTGTGTCTGTACGGAGTTTGTAGGTTCTCACTGTGACCATGTGTATTTTCTCCGGGTCTTCCGGTTTCCTCCAGCACTCCAAATATGTACAGGTTTGTATGTTAATTGGCTTCTGTAAATTGTAAACTTGTCCGTGGAGTATCGGATAGTGCTAATGCATGGATGATAGCTGGCTGGCATGAACTTGGTGGGCCGAAGGGCCTGCTCCGCACTACATTTTTAAAGTCTAAAGGCTGAGGAGGTTGAGAGGCTTCTGCTTGTACAGGATGACTGATCTTCTCTGTTGGTAAATATGCAGAAACAGCAGTTCTTAGCAGAGTTGTCAAATTTTGAATTACCATGATAATTCTGCAGTTTTGCTGACCCAGTCTGGCCTCAACAATCCCCTAACACAATGTCCTCCTGTCCAAGGAATGCAGACATAAAAGTAACTGATGGAAACATGGCTTAGCATTAATTACCAGAGCTATTGGAAGTATACCATATGCTAAGTAATTCAGTTTCTATTGGTAAAACTACTCATTACTCCAGCATTATCATACCAGCATAGTAAGACAGAAAGCACAGTAAATAATCAGCAGGTCAGACTATATTTATGGCGGGAGAGGCAGAGGTAATGTCAATGACCCAGAAATTGAATAAAGCAGATTTTAAAATGGAGAAATCATAATCATATTAATAATTATAATCATATAATTATAATCATATGCGGGATAGTTTTCTAAACCAACTTGTGGAGGAACCAACGAGAGAGCAGGCTATTCTAGACTGGATATTGAGTAATGAGGAAGGGTTAGTTAGCAGCCTTGTTGTACGTGGCCCCTTGGGCAAGAGTGACCATAATATGGTTGAGTTCTTCATTAGGATGGAGAGTGACATTGTTAATTCAGAAACACGGGTCCTGAACTTAAAGAAAGGTAACTTTGAGGGTATGAGATGTGAATTGGCCAAGATCGACTGGCAATTGATTCTTGAAGGGTTGACGGTGGATATGCAATGGAAGGCATTTAAAGACTGCATGGATGAACTACAACAATTGTTCATCCCAGTATGGCAAAAGAATAAATCAGGGAAAGTGGCGCATCCGTGTATAAAGAAGGAAATCAGGGATAGTATCAAAGAAAAAGATGAAGCATACAAATTAGCCAGAAAAAGCAGCCTACCAGAGGACTGGGAGAAATTCAGAGACCAACAGAGGAGGACAAAGGGCTTAATTAGGAAAGGGAAAATGGAGTATGAAAGAAAACTGGCAGGAAACATAAAAACTGATTGCAAAAGTTTTTATCGATATGTGAAGCGCAAAAGATTAGTTAAAACAAATGTAGGTCCCTTGCAGTCATAAACGGGTGAATTGATCATGGGGAACAAGGACATGGCAGACCAATTGAATAACTACTTTGGTTCTGTCTTCACTAAGGAAGACATATATAATTTGCCGGAAATAGCAGGGGATCACGGGTCAAATGAGATGGAGGAAATGAGTGAAATCCAGGTTAGCCGGAAAGTGGTGTTGGGTAAATTGAATGGATTAAAGGCTGATAAATCCCCAGGGCCAGATAGGCTGCATTCCAGGGTACTTAAGGAAGTAGCCCCAGAAATAGCAGGTGCCTTAGTGATCATTTTTCAAAACTTTTTAGATTCTGGAGTAGTTCCTGAGGATTGGAGGGTAGCTAATGTAACCCCAATTTTTAAAAAGGGAGGGAGAGAGAAAACGGGGAATTACAGACCAGTTAGTCTAACATCGGTAGTGGGGAAACTGCTAGAGTCAATTATTAAAGATGGGATAGCAGCGCATTTGGAAAGTGGTGAAATCATTGGACAAAGTCAGCATGGATTTACGAAGGGTAAATCATGTCTGACGAATCTTATTGAATTTTTTGAGGATGTAACTAGTAGAGTGGATAAGGGAGAAGCAGTGGATGTGTTGTATCTGGACTTTCAGAAGGCTGTTGACAAGGTCCCACACAAGAGATTGGTATACAAATTTAAAGCACACGGTATTGGTGGTTCAGTGTTGATGTGGATAGAGAACTGGCTGGCAGACAGGAAGCAAAGAGTAGGAGTGAACGGGTCCTTTTCAGGATGACAGACAGTGACTAGTGGGGTGCCGCAAGGCTCAGTGCTGGGACCCCAGCTATTTACAATATACATTAATGATTTGGGCGAGGGAATTAAATGCAACATCTCGAAGTTTGCGGATGACACGAAGCTGGGGGGCAGTGTTAGCTGTGAGGAGGATGCTAGGAGACTGCAGGATGACTTGGATAGACTGGGTGAGTGGGCAAATGCATGGCAGATGCAGTATAATGTGGATAAATGTGAGGTTATCCATTTTGGTGGCAAAAACAGGAAGGTAGACTATTATTTGAATGGTGACCGATTAGGAAAAGGGGAGATGCAGCGAGACCTGGGTGTCATGGTACACCAGTCATTGAAAGTAGGCATGCAGGTGCAGCAGGCTGTGAAGAAAGCGAATGGTATGTTGGCATTCATAGCAAAAGGATTTGAGTACAAGAGCAGGGAGGTTCTACTGCAGTTGTACAGGGCCTTGGTGAGGCCACACCTGGAGTATTGCGTACAGTTTTGGTCTCCTAATCTGAGGAAAGACATTCATTCCATAGAGGGAGTACAGAGAAGGTTCACCAGACTGATTCCTGGGATGGCACGACTTCCATATGAAGAAAGACTGGATAGACCTGGCTTGTACTCGCTGGAATTTAGAAGATTGAGGGGTGATCTCATAGAGACTTACAAAATTCTTAAGGGGTTGGACAGGCTAGATGCAGGAAGATTGTTCCCGATGTTGGGGAAGTCCAGGACAAGGGGTCACAGTTTAAGGATAAGGGGCAAGTCTTTTTAGGACAGAGATGAGAAAATAGTTTTTCACACAGAGAGTGGTGAATCTGTGGAATTCTCTGCCACAGAAGATAGTTGAGGCCAGTTCGTTGGCCATATTTAAGAGGGAGTTGGATGTGACCCTTGTGGCTGAAGGGATCAGGGGGTATGGAGAGAAGGCAGGTACAGGATACTGAGTTGGATGATCAGCCATGATCATATTGAATGGCGGTGCAGGCTCAAAGGGCCGAATGGCCTGCTCCTGCACCTAATTTCTATGTTTCTATGTTTCTATGTTTCAATGTTTCTACTTTATTAGCCAAGTATGTTTTGCAACATACGAGGAATTTGATTGGACATATAGTCATACCAATAACAGAACACACAAAATACATTTTAACATAAACATCCACCTCAGTGACTCTTCCACATTCCTCACTGTGATGGAAAGCGAAAAAAAGTTCAATCTTTCCCTTCTTTGTCCTCCAACGGACAGGGGCCTATATCCTTCCGTTCGCGGGACGATCTTACTCCCGTAGCCGGAGGCGGGCCACCTCATCGGCGCGATCAAGCTCCCGCATCGGGTGGGAATCTTAGCCCTCCTGCACCGGGTGATCTACCCTGAGTCGGGGCTAGGCGAACGTCTTGCGAATTTAGAGCTTCCCGACATCGGTCACAACCCGAGACTGCGAGCTCCTTGATGTTAAAGTCCGCAGGCCGCGGTTGGAGTGTCTATCCCAGGCAAGGAATCGGCTCCGATGGTAATTCCACGCCCCGCAGTGGGGCTCAAAGTCTGTCCGGAACAAGGCCTCCAGCTCCATGACGTTAAGCCGCAGAGCGACTGGAGATACGGTCCGGAAAACAATCGCATCTCCGGCAAGGTAAGGGATTGAAAGAAAGTTTCCCCCGACCCCACCTGCCCACCCCCACGTAAAACAAACCAGAGAACATTAACACAAACTGCCGCTTTACATAGCTCAACCTTTTGGCAAATTGTTTAATTTTGGTGGATTCACACAAAATAATGCACGGGTCAACAGTGAATGCTGGCACGATTACAGATAATGATGTGTTTAAAATTGTTGCGTGTGCTTTTTGTTGGACATTTATGACAGAAAGAATTAATGAGACCAATATCTTCAATGATATCTTAGGATGCAGTATTGTAACTTTGTTCATATATTTGATATTTGTTAGACAAGAATAGCAGAGATGCTGAAACAAATCCTGCATTATATTCTGCATGATTTGTTTAGATTTACTTACATTGGCTGGCAGGGTATTGTTATGAGAGTAATATTTAATAAGACTGTTTATGAAATGAGTCTAGATTACACGATGAGTTGCTAATTTTTAGGATGCTCTTGAATGTTGCTAATGCACTGAGGAGAAATATCTGAAAATCCATTTATGTAAGTACAATTTGAAAAGGGTGGTAAACTGCAATAAAAGCAGGAAATACTGTAATTATTCATCAGGTTATGCAGCATAAGAGTGAAACAGAACTAATATTTCAGTTCAAATGTTCCATTAGAATCATTCCGTTGAAAGGTTGCTGATTGAAATGATAATTTTTGTTTCCGACTACACAGATGCTGGCTGAGCTGAAGTGTAGATGTAATTGATTACTAATTATCAAATGCTTCTAGTGAATGCTTCGTTCATTCTGGATTGACAAAATTTCAATTGGAATTTTCATGAGTCTATGCTCCAGCAAAGGAATTATAAAATTTATAGGATCCCATTCACTGGTTAACCATGATTAAATCAGTTAAATCCTGGTACATTCATTAATATCTGATCATAATGATAACATTATAATACACAGCTGTATAGTCCAAAATATAAATGAGCTAAAAGTTTATCATGGTACCAAATCATGCCGGTCTTTGTTTAGATTATCCTTCATTATTTAAGGGTTTATTTTGTCCACAATGATGCTGAATGTGTAAGTTACATCAAGAGAATTAAGGTGAAAAGGGCTTGCAGCGCCAGACCCGGGTTCGACCCTGACTACAGGTGCTATCTATACAGAATTTGTACATTCTCCCTGTGACCACATGGTTTTCCCCGGGTCCTCCTGTTTCCTCCCACGCTCCAAACATGTACAAGTGTATAGGTTAATTGGCTTTGGTAAAATTACAAATTGTCCTCAGTGTGTAGGATAGTGTTAATATACGGGGTGATCGCTGGGCAGCACAAACCCGATGGGCCGAAGAGCCTGTATCCGCGTTGTATTTCTAAAGTATAAAGACAAGCAACTGTGCAATGCCTTAAAACAATCTGATGGAAGAATTGGGAAATAAGCATCTCAAATCTTGAGAAGACAATGTAAATGCAGGTGAATAAATTCAATGTCAAGTCGAATACAACAACAGAAATAAAACAAAAGGATTAAGAGGAAGAACAAAATGACACCAAGAACAAATTAAAAGGCTTTATAGTTTAAAGTCACTCACTGAGGGCGGAACGGTGACGCACCGGTAGAGTTGCTTACAGCCGCGGAGACCTGGGGTGCTGACGGTACGGAGTTTGTACATTCTCCCCGTAACCTGCGTTGGTTTTCTCCGAGATCTTCGGTTTCCTCCCACACTCCAAAGACGTACAAGAATGGAGATTAATTGGCTTGGTAAATGTAAAAATTGTTCCTAGTGTGTGTAGGATAGTGTTAATATGCGGGGATCATTGGATCGCTGGTCGGTGCGGACCTGGTGGGTGAAGGGCTTGTTTCTGTGCTGTATCTCTGAATAAAAAACCTTCTAGAATGTAAACTAACATTTAAAATTAATTTTCACTGATAATCAGTCTTAACGCTTTGATGTACTGTATAGTTTTATCTACCAGAAAACAGGGAAACTTCATGGCATTCAATGCATTCAGTTTATTAGATGAACAGCAAAAAACAATTGTTTTACATTTATAAACTAACAGTGGAGCCATCTCGTAAGAAGGAAAAGTTTTGTTCCTTGCATTTTCTAGGCTATTAGACTGCATTAATGTGGTCTAACCATATTAAAGATACTTGAAACATAATCCACTTCAGTAGAGCACAAAGAGTGCTGCAGTATCAGAGGAGCTGTCTCTTGGACATGAGGCTCTGTCAGACCCTTCAGGTGGACATGGCAAATCCTATGGAACTATTCAAAGACACACATAGGGTAACCTCCAAAATCCACTGGTCTGATACTTAGTCATCACATAAAGGAGATTTTCTACTAACTTCTAACATTATGTTTCTGTGCATGAATTAAACAATGTATTTTTGACATAACAAGTGTGACACTTTTACTGAACATGAAATCTTAAAACCGTAAGGGGCCCAGTACAGTACAACCATGTTATTAATCGGGCTGGCCGGCTATATAACCGGGCTGGCCAAACCGCACCGCGCCACCGACCACCCGCCCACCGGGACATCCCACGCAACGCCCGCCGACCCGGTCTCCACTGCCCACGGACTCCTACCATCGGGTCCGCCAACCTTGTCACTCCACCGCCCTCCAGCAGCCCGCAGCCGTCATCTTACTTGGATTCTGAACCCAGCACCAGGCCTGAAGCCTCCATGCTGCTGATTCCCACTCCTCTGGGTTTGACGGCACTGGGTCCTAGTGCCCGTCCACCCAACCCTGGTAACCTCAGTGGCTGTTCCACTGGGTCTTCCCCATCCCCCTCCAACTATGTGACCCCTGCTCTTCCCTACCCACAACACAGCCCTCATACCCCCCCCCTCCCCCACCACACATCGCCTCGTCCTCGGTCCACTCACCTGCCTTCCTCCGGCCCCAACCCCCATCCCTGCCGTGTGTTCACCATCCCCCCTGACCTCCCCTCTCCGACACCGAACGGTCCGTCCTCAGCAGAGGTCTTACCTTTGTCCCCCTCCGTCCCCACCTCAATGAGTTCCGTGCCAACCACGACTTGGAGCTCTTCTACCGTCGCGTCCACCTCACAGCGTTCTTCCACGGGAAGGAGTCCTCGCCCCCCATTGATGATCCATTTTTCTGTCTCCAATGTACCTCCTCCTCGTGGACCCCCCCCCCCCCCCCCCCCCCCCCCCCCCCCCCCCCCCCCCCCGTGGCCCTCCGGCTTTAGAACTTTTTATCCAAAACTGCCGTCGGGACATCAACCGCCTCAACTTCTCCACTCCCCTGTCTCACTCCAATCTCTCCCCCCCCCCCCCGAAACGTACTGCCATCGACTCACTCCGCAACAACCCAGACTGGGTTATCAAACCCGCCGACAAGGGAGGTGCCGTGGTAGTTTGGCGCGTCGATCTCTACAAAGCTGAGGCCACGTGCCATCTTCACCATGGACGTCCAGTCACTCTACACCTCCATCCCCCACCAGGATGGTCTCAAAGCCCTCCGGTTCTTCCTCGACCGGAGGAGCAACCTATACCAGTCCACTGATACTCTCCTCCGCCTAGCAGAGTTGGTCCTTACCCTCAATAACTTCTCGTTTGACTCCTCCCATTTGCTCCAAATACAAGGCGTAGCTATGGGCACGCGCGTGGGCCTCAGCTACGCCTGCCTCTTTGTCGGGCACGTCGAACAATCCTTGTTCAAGGCATACCAGGGCCCCATCCCCGGCCTCTACCTCCGCTACAGCAACGACTGCTTTGGTGTCACCTCCTGCACCCACAAACAACTGAATAACTTCATCCGTTTCAGCACCAACTTCCATCCGGCACTCAAATGCACCTGGACCATTTCTGACACTTCCCTACCATTCCTTGACTTCACTATCTCCATCGCAGGTGATAGACTCCTGACCGACATCCACTATAAACCAACTGACTCCTAAGGCTATCTGAACTACTCTTCCTCCCACCCTGCTTCCTGTAAGGACTCCATCCCCTATTTCCAATTCCTCCGTATATACCGCATCTGCTCCCAGGATGAGGTGTTCCATACCAGAGCATCACAAATGTCCTAATTCTTCAGGGAACGGGGAATCCCCTCCCCCACTATAGATGAGGCTCGCACCAGGATCTCCTCCATACCCCGTAACACTGCCCTCTCTCCCCATCCTCCCACTCGCAACAAAGGCAGAGACCCCCTGGTCCTCACCTTTCACCCCACCAGCCGGCACATACAACACATAGTCCTCCGCCAGTTTCGCCACCTCCAATGTGACCCCACCACTCGCCACATATTCCCATCTCCCCCTCTGTCTGCCTTCTTCAAAGACTGCTCCCTCTGCAACTCCCTTGTCAATTCTTCCCTTCCCTCCCGCTCCACCCCTTCCCCGGGCACTTTGCCTTGCAACCGCAAGAGATGCTACACTTGGCGCTTTACATCCCCCCTCCACTCCATTCAAGGACCCAAGCAGTCGATCCAGGTCCGACAGAAGTTCACCTGCACCTCCTCCAACCTCATCTATTGCATCTGCTGCTCTAGATGTCAGCTGATCTATATCGGTGAGACCAAGCGGAGGCTTGGCGATCGTTTCGCCGAACACCTCTGCATTAACCAACCTGACCTCCCGGTGGCTCAGCACTTCAACTCCCCCTCCCATTCCGTATCCGATCTCTCTGTCCTGGCCAGAGTAAGCAACACCGCAAATTGGAGGAACAGCACCTCATATTCCGCTTGGGGAGTGTGCATCCTCTTGGCATGAACATCGAATTCTCTCAATTCTGTTAACCCTTGTTGTCTCCTCCCCTTCCTACCTCTCCCTCAGCCCTCGGGCTCCTCCTCCTCCTTTTTCCTTTCTTCTCCCCCGTCTCCCCCCACCCTCCCATCAGTCTGAAGGAAAAGTTTGGGCCGAAACGTTGCCTATCTCCTTCGCTCCATAGATGCTGCTGCACCCGCTGAGTTTCTCCAGCATTTTGTGTACCCCCTAACCGTGTTATTATTTTACATTAGTATCTTTTACACTTAGATCATAGGAAACATGATGATGTGCTTCAGCTACCAGAGAAGATGAAAGGTTCTTATTGATGAAAGTGATGATAATGAAACATGCTTAATTTTTGCAAGAATACATGGCCACTATGAATCATAACAGAATCATTTGGACAACAAAACCTCTTAAAATTTGGTTCAGGCTTTTTGGATATTTATTTGATCACGATGGTTAATAGCACTCTTGCCTCTGAGTAAGGACTTGTGAACTCGAATCCCAACCCAGATGCACTGGTGGTGAGGTCAGATGGAATTTAAAAATTCAGCCCACCGAGTCCACGCCGACCACCTGAACACTAACAGTCTCCTACGCACAAGGGACAATTTTACCAAATCCAATTAACCTACAAACCTGTACAACTTTGGAGTGTAGGAGGAAACAGGAGGACCCAGAGAAAACCATGTGGTCACAGGGAAAATGTACAAATTCTGTATAGGTAGCACCTGTAGTCAGGATCAAACCCGGGTCTCTGGTGCTGAAAGGCAGCAACTCTACCGCTGCGCAACTGTGCCATCCTAAGTGATAGGGAAGGCTGGTTGGGGAATGGATTGAGCTGTATTTACATTGCTGCAATTTCTCACAGTCTTGGGGAGAGCAATTGCTGCATGGGTATTCTAGATGTCTAGCTTGGTCCAGTTGTGTCTCTTGGCATCCCCGATACATTTGCAAATGTCCGTAATAGCACTCATAGTCTTTCTGAATTCTACAAATGTAGATAATGAACAGGCTCCAGTCAGAAGTAGGTATGGTATTAAAAACACAAGCGGGTCCAGAGAGGCTGTACAGCTACTCAAAGCCTTTATTTATGCGATTACCCATCCACCATATTAGGAGCCGTAAAACCTTGTCTGAGCTCATCTTGGTCTACGGTTTGTCCATTCTAATCACTTTTCTCTGCAGTGTAATCAACCTTCAGCAAGCAGTATAATTTAGATAAGTAATTTAGTGCAGTGGAAAAGGAAAACCAAGCTCCAGAAACCCATTTGCTGTATTCTTTATTATTATGTTTGGAAATTAAATCAACAATTTGACTTAGTGCAAAGACCTTGCCTTTATTCTTTCTAAAAATGGAAAATAAAGCACAGCTCTGCATATTTGCAGAAATAAATTCACACAAGAATAAGCCTGAAGAATCTAAAATGAATTTTTATTTTTAAAAAGTATCATCTTTGGACTGTTTAATTATTTTTTAAATAAAAATAAAAATTAGAAACAAATTTAATGGATAACTTGTGACGTGTTCTTTCAAACACCTGGCACCAATAACCTTGAAATATATTAGGCAGCACTGTGTATTGATTCGATATGCAACAGAATGCAGAATGAATAAAAATGTTATATTCCTTTTTATTGGTAGTTATTTCTATTCTAGGTTGCTTACAATGTGAAACTAATAGATCTGCAATGATATATCCAAATATGGGCACATATTCTGAGCTGTATTTAATTTAATGAATGTGGTTTGTAAGCAGAAAGGTTTAACTGTGCAATGTACTGTGCATATCAATTTATAGTAATTTAAAAAATATTAATCAAGCTACATCCTTTATTTTTGCTTCTTGCTATTGTAGCACAGGAAATATATATAATGGCCAGAGTTTGGTTTTGGGGGGTATATTGGTTTGAATATTGATTTTCAAATTTTCCTGAATAAAAATTTTGCTGTTTTCAGTAAATATGCAATGTTCAGGAAACTGGCATTTTGCAGGTGCTTGATGCCCCAGCTGGAGCAGGAGCAAAGAGAGGGAAGTGATCGGAAAACAACCAGAAGACTATATTTCAGCCAATGTTCATTGTGAATAATTATATTTAATACTATATTTAACACCAGGAAGCGTCAGCAATGGCTGCCTTGCCAACAGTCTGTCTGTCCTTTCTTCTGTTTTTGTTATTTTAAGTATGTGTTAAAGAGTATATTTTAGTGTTCCTTGGTTGTTTTATGTGAGGTGTGGGGGGCTGGGAGAAACTTTTTTCAATCTCTTACCTCGACAGAGATGCGATTTTTTTCCGTATTGTATCTCCGTCCCCACTGCGGCCTAACATCGTGGAGTGGTGCAGCCTTTCCTGGAGACCGACCCGGCGCTTCAACAGTGGGCACGGCGCAGGCTTACCAATGTGGAGCTTGCAATCCCTTTGCCGTGGATCGACTGTGGAGAGCTCCAACTGTGGACGTTAACATCGTGGAGCCCGCGGTCCCTGTTTAGAGACTGATTCCGGAGCTCCAAGCCGGGGAGAGTTTCAACCATCCCGCGGCAGGTAAGGTAGCAACTCTACCACTGCGCCACCGTGCCGCACTATTCAAGTTCCATATGTCCCCCATTTCACCTTTTCCTCTCCCCCATCCTCTACATCCATATCCCTCGCTCCAGTTTTACATTTCACTCCTCTTATTCTTTTCTTATCTGACACCATTTTTGTCCTTTTTCACCTCTAGCCATTTTCTCCACACAACTGCCAACCATCCCCCTACTCCCTCACCCATATCCACTGATCACTTGCCAGATATAGAATTTAAATAGTGACCCACTTCTTTTCCAGCTTCCTCTCCCCTATTCTATCAATCTAAGGAAGGGTTCTGACCCGAAAGATTCCCTCTACAGAAACTGCCTGACCTGCTGTGTTCCTCCAGCTCTTTGTGTTTGACTCTCTGAAATAACCACCCAATTACTCCTGCTCCATTGGCCTTTTGTAATTGCTGGTCATTTTTTTAATCCTCTTCATTCATATACTTAATTTCTTCTTGAAAGTTATTATTGAATCTACTTTGCACCCTTACTAGTGATGCAAACCATATCATTAGCACTCAATCCATGGAAAGATGGATGGGTCGATGGTGGAAAGGGTCAAGAGCTTCAAATTCCTGGGCGTGCATATCTCTGAAAATCTCTCCTGGTTCCAGAACACTGATGCAATTATAAAGAAAGCACATCAGTGCCTCTACTTCCTGAGAAGATTACTGAGGGTCGGTATGTCAAGGAGGACACTCTCGAACCTCTACAGGTCCACAGTAGAGAGCATGCTGACCAATTACATCGTGGCTTGGTTTCCAAGTCGAGCACCCAGGAGCGGAAAAGACTGCAAAAGGTTGCCCAGTCTGTCATCGACTCTGACCTCCCTACCATCGAGGGGATCTATCGCAGTCGCTGCCTCAAAAAGGCTGGCAGCATCATCAAGGACCCACACCATCCTGGCCACACACTCATCTCTCCGCTGCCTTCAGGTAGAAAGTACAGGAGCCTGAAATCTGCAACATCCAGGTTCAGGAACAGCTTCTCCCCATTAGCCATCAGACTATTAAACTCCTCAAACAAAAATCTGAACTTTAATAGCCTATTGCACTTTATCTGGTTATTTATGTGTATATATATATATATATATATATTCAATGGTATATGGACACACTGATCTGTTCTGTATTTATTTATGCCTACAATATACTGCTGTGCTGAAGCAAAGCAAGAATTTCATTGTCCTATCTGGGACACATGACAATAAACTCTCTTGAATCTCTTGAATCTTGAATCTTGAAGAATGCTCCTTATCTTCTCTCTCATTATTTTATCATTAATGCTGAATCTGATCCTCTGAATACAATTATTGCAATCAGTTTCTTTATATCTTTTAAAACTCGCCATTATTCTGAACTTCTATGTTTAATCTCTCCTTCACCTTCTCTATTTGGAGAACCACACAGCTTTTCCAGTGCCCATCTTAATTAGTTGGAAGTTTCATTCAGCCACACTATATTTTGATCCAAATGGAAATCAATCAAATGTCGTTCAGTAATATTCTAATCAGGAGTGTCAAATCACAAGGTCAACGACTGCTTGTACTTCTGTATTGTTAATACAGTACACAGTTTGCAATATTTTTATCTTTCTCGCAGCTTTTCGCTCTTCTACCAATCAGAAACTTAAAGTCTCCTCCCACATCCTAAAGACGTGTGGGTTTGGAGGTTAATTGGCCTCTGCAATATTGTCCCTAGTGTGTGGGGAGTAGAGGAGAAAATGGTGAGATAACAAAGAACTTGTGTAACTGGGTGATCTATGTTCAATTGCTCACCAGGTTATCATTGGCAGCCATTGGCCTTCCCTCCAATGGTTGACCAAACGGCCTGTTTCCATATGGTATCTCTTAACAGAAGATTATAGGATGTAATTTGAGGAGGCCCATGCAGGCCCTCTCCAGCTTGCGATCTGCTGGCATATGCACTGCCCATACATACAAATGAGCATTCAGAAGACCACTGGGATTGCATTTCCCGTTGCTGTGGGACTTTCGACAAACTGCCTTGTGGAAACTCAGTTCAAAGCTGCATTTCCAACGTAAACTGTCGGAGTTACAAACAAGAATCGAGCCCTGCTGTAATCTGGGGTGGACTTATATCATACCGAGTAATAATAATTTTTTTCTGAATTACTATTATGCCTCAATCAATTGTCTATTTCGCAAAGAAAGTGGTCTTTCTGAACAAGATTTCCAATTTATAAATAACTGTCGGTAAATTAACATGTAAGCATCATTGTGACGTAAATAATTCCACTATTATTCTGGACATTGGAGCCGCTAATTCAATTAATTTCTTGTGTCTGATTAACAACGTCAACATAGCTAAAGATAAACCATTGCATTTAAGCAACGTGTTATGACATTCGTGGAGGCATAAAACATAATTGTAATGATAGGTTAGTTGTAAAATGCTATTGATTGAACAAAATTGATATAAATAAAAGCATAACAATACCAACAGCCTGTGATTTAATATAAACAAAATCTAAAGTCATCACTATGCTGCTAACACACAACAGATCCACGTCAAATCTTAACAGGTTTCCATTACCTATATTGAGGGTTTTTTTACATGGATAAATCCACTTCTCCGTGGATTTTCACCTTGTCGTGGTGGAGAAGCTTAAGTGGACCTGAGATCCTGAGAGCGATGCCGTCTGGAACGATGCTCCTGGTAGGGCCACCCATGGCGGTAAGGTCGAGGGGAAGGTTTCTGACAAAGAGCAATCCAACCAAGACCTCAACGGTGGAACAGGTGGAGGAAGATGGCTGACCTTAGTGGAGCGTTACAACGGCTGGGAAGGCGGATGACAGCAGAAATGGGTTTCCGGTCGTCTTGGACTCCATGCCACTGGATCCGGACCCAGATCTGTCAAGGACCTTGGGGTGGCAGTCTGGGCACCAGTCTCCCCACGTTAAATAAAGTCACGCACAGGCAGCCTCCATATAGGGAATAGCACCCTGGTGACACCCATGGTCAGCCACGACCGAAGGGGGCCTAAGAGGATTACATGGGTTGAATCAAAAGCGAGACAAGGGCGATGTTTTTCCATCCATCATTCTCTTTACTTCCATCTCACTGATGCACAAAATCATTCAGATATTGAATCTTGATATAGGAGACAAAATATTGCAGCTGCAGCCAATATGAGGTAATGAAATAAGAGTTATAAGAGTAAAATAGCATAGAAACAGGCCATTTGGACCATCACATCTACACTGACCAGTGGCGACCAGCCCATATTAATCCCATCTCTCAGCTGTTGGCCTGTAGCTTTCCATGCCTGGGCAATTCGAGTGCCCATCTAGACACCTTAACTCTGCATCCTTCACTCTCTGAGTCAGTGTAATCAATGTACTCATCACTCTCTGAGTGAAAATGGTTCCCCTCAGAATCTCTTCCCCTGTCCCCTTAATTATTGTCCTTCATATCATTTTATCTATTCTGATATGGGGAAAGATTTCTTGCAGTTTTACCCATCTATACTCATAATTTCATGTACCATAAACATGTCCCCTCTTAATCTATTCCACTCCAGGGAAAAAAGACCTAGCCTCTCCAGTCACTCCTCATAAGTAAATAGTTCTATTACGGGCGACATCCTGGTGAATGTCCTCTGCTCCCTCTCTGGCACTATCACATTCTTCCTTTAACATGGTGACCAGAGCTATGCACAGTACTCCAGCTGAGGTCTCATGTATCTTTTACAATGTTGGAACATAACCTCACTGCTTACATTCAGTGCTCCATTTAATGAAGGCTAGTATCCCTTACACTTTCCTCATCACATTATCTACCTGCATTGCCACCTTCAAGAATCATGCATTCCAAGATACCTCGTTCCTTAATACTCATGAGGACCATACCAATCTTAGTGTATTACCTAACCTCAGTTCTGTTCCCAGAATGTGTCACCTCACATTTATCTGCATTAAAATTCCTTTGCCATTTCTCAGCACATTTCAACAATACTCCATTTGCAAGTTTGCACATGACACTAAAGTAAGTGGTATCATAGCAGTGAAGATGATTATGAGGAATTATGGCTGAATCTTAAGCCCATGTTGCTTGGCCCATGTATCAGCTGGGTACATGGGCCAAGCAATGGCTAATGAAGTATAATTCAGTTAAGTGCGAGGTGTTGCATTCTGCAAAGTCAAACTAGGGCAAGACATTCACAATGAAAGGTAGGGGCCTGAGGAGCATTGTAGACCAGGTGGATGTAGGAGTCAAATAGATAGTTCCCTGAAATGGATGTCAGAAGTAGTAAAGGTGGTGAAAAATGCTTTTGGCATGCTGGGCCTCATCAGTCAGGGAACAGAGTATAGAAGTTGGGATGTGTAGTCTTAGACCACGGCGTGACATCAATGGTCACAGAGTCGTAAGGTCATACAGCACGGAAGTCCTAGCCTGCCCAACCCTTCAAGTCCTGGCAACATATTTGTAAATCTTCTCTGTACTCTTTCCAGCTTGATGGTTTATTTCCAATAGCAAGGTGACCAAAACATAACACAATACCCCAAGTGCAGCCACACCAGCGTCTTGTGCAACCATAACATAACGTCCTAACCTCTATACTCAATTAGTATATTGAGCAGGAAGATCAAAGTCACAAGCCTTTCTCACCATCCTATTTACCTGCGATGCCACTTTCAAGATTTTTGAAGGGGCATTCTTCGACATTGGGTAACAAAAATCTAGTCATTGCAAATACATAAAATCCATCAAAATCTGTATTGTTTTTTAAATAAATGCTGGGCCGGTGACTTGATTCAGCAATTCTGTAATGATCTGGGAAGCTGCCTTGAATTTAGTAATAGACAGATTATGAGAGATTCTTCGTCCATCAATAAAAAGGCCAAACATTATGGGGAGAGTGGGAGGGGGAGTAGTAGTTGCTGGGTACAAAATTCAACTGTTGATGCTCAGCAAATAAGTAACTAAATACATAAGGTGACAATTCAATAATGTTCACAATGTCTTTATAATAATTAAATGCTGTTAAAAATAACTTTCTTGACATTTATAGCATGTCAAAACTTATGCCATTATTGATTGTGTGCTTGTATGCATATCTGATCGTTCCTCCAAAAACTCAGATCTCTAAGGTGCCATTTTAATGAACCATTGTTGACAGATCAAGTCATTAAAAGACTAGGAGAATTACTCATCGTTAATGATACTGCTGCATCTCCATTGACTCTTAAATTATTAAAGCCTATTTTAAACTGAAGATTAATTTCCCATCTGCCATTCAGTAAGTACAGGATGCATAAAATAGCTTTAGGAATGGAAAAAAGACTGATAGCATACCAAAAATATTTAGGAGCTTAATGAACTAGGAACAAAATATGTCAAATAATATGGTAGATCCAGCATTAAAATTCACCATGAAAAAAATATTTTTATTGCAGTGATAAACATGGCAAATTAGTGGTGCATTAGTTTAACTTTGATGATGAATTCTAATGACAAAATTGAATACAATCGTACCTCAATACATTAGAGTTTTTAATGCATATTACCAGAAATTTGGCTGGTTCTTGATGGCCCATAATCTCCCCATTTCAAGGCTTTCCTGGTTATTCCAGGGTTTACTCCAGCACTTTATGTATTTCCTGATTTAGGTATGTTCTTACCCCAAAGCCTCATACATCTGGATGGTAGAATGAGGAAGACAGTTCCCTAAAACATCCTTTGAAAAACTTTAAGAGCTGAGAAAGTCTTGCCCCCAACTTTACCAACTGTCAATATTGTGAGAGTACTCCAATATCTTTGACATTGGAGTACTATTAACATTTTTAACCAAAAACAGTTAACTTAAAAATACTTGGAAACAATTGAAATATTTCAACTTAGTTATAAAAATAGAGATCCAATCTTCCTTTAATTGTGCAGCCTTTAAACTCACATTAAAGCAATGAGGAGTCAAAAACTAGTCCAGAGAACCCAGGAGGCAATTCCTTACCTATGCCACAGAATCACCGTGAGATTGAGTCCCAGGGCTGGACTGCATGCGGATTCCAGCAATAGAGCGAACCACCAGATCATTTCAAAAGAGTTTGAATAAAGTTTATGAATCAAGGCCTTCAAAGTCCTCTGGCAAGTACAAAAAATCTGTGTAGGAAGGAACTGCAGCTGCTGGTTTATACCAAAGATAGACACAAAATGCTGGAGTAACTCAGCGGGACAGGTAGAATCTCTGGAGTAAAGGAAAAGGTGATGTTTTGCTTTGGAAGCCTTCTTCAGATTGAAAGATAGAGAAGTCCAGAACAAAACAGGACTGGCAACAGATGACCTCATGAAGCATGGGGTCCATAATGGCCCACTGTTGGCTGGAGAAGTGCTAACTACAGGGATACAAGGATGTGAACAGTGGAACTAGTAGGATGACGAGGGTGGAGAGGGGGGAGAAGGGGGGAGAGAAGGGGGAGGGAGAAGAGGGGAGAGAGAGAAGGTGGGGTGAGAAGGGGTGTTTGGCAGAACTAGCATGCAAGTCCCCGACTAAATTCTATGTAGACAGCTAAACACCAACAGTAGTGTTTGCAACCAGCAGCATTTGGTGGTAAATCAGCCCAATTATAACTCATTAAAATGATGCTTCACCTGAAAACCTGCCCAATATTTTGTTTAATAAAACTAACATTACCATATATTGTTGGAAAAGAAAACAAGATAGTGTTATATATCCTATTATAATTAAAGAGATATTGAATGCTATCTGCACTCTTTTGTTCACAAAGGATATTGGTGATTAAATGCATTTAAAATATTCAGCAATAAGCTTACATCTTTATTGTTAAAGATGAGCAATAAAGTCATTGTACTCGTGAGTGGCCAAAAAATTTGCACTATGAATTTATTACATTTTATTAAGAGAACATGCAAGTTCATTCCTTAATAAGTAGGGGGTGTACATTTTTTATCTTAGATCGCAGTGATTTGATTTCAAATAAATCTTTAATTAACTGGCATCAAATGAGAATGATCTAACATTGGAATTCTCAAAACATTATTTAATATCTGTTCTATACACATAGATACTGAAGTTGCTATCATCTCTGATACAGATAAAGTATTTTATATCAATAAGTAACCATGTCTATTATTTAATACCCAAGTGCTTTGGGGTTAAGAAGTTTGGTTTTATTATCCTCAGGCAAAATATGAGGTTTCTCTATCTTTTAATGGAATAGAGCCACTCGTATCTGTAAGATTTCAGATTATTCATCCGTAATACTGTGCACTTCGAAATCTGAGTTGAGTAGATGGTTTCATCATATGCATTGATTTTACTTCGGAGTCACGTGAGTGACTACGTGAAGACCCCGCCAGGACGCATGCGCGACATATCGTCGAACGCATTGCGGAAGTGACAGTCGGGAGGAGCGCCGCTCCTCCAGCGCGAATTTTGAAAAATTACGGAAGGTAAGTCTTACCTTTTCTGGTGAGCGTGGTGACTCGGTGTGTTTCTTTTTCAGGAGGAAGCACCATGGAGTCGCGCAGGGGAGAGCAGCAGCTGATACCGCTGCTGTGGAAGCAGCCAGCAGCGTGCCGTCTCTCCAGAGCTGCAGGTGCTGCCAGCAGCTCCCGGCTTCTCGCCGCTACAGACCGCAGGTGCGCCGCGGGCGGCGGCAAAACCACCCGGAAGTCGGACAGGTCCGTTGACTCGGCTGGGTCCGGACCTGAAGACACCCCGTTCACGGATAGCGACAGCGGGCGTCTTTCCCGCGGGAGCGGGTGGGGAGCAGTGCTCCAGCGTGACCTGCTTATGCAGGGGCAGAGTCACAGTGGGTCTCTTCGCAGACCCACGGCAGCATCCTTTCAAGGACTGCCAAATGTCTCACCCTCTTCGCAGGGGAGCATTAGGGGTCAGAGCTGGGCTGACCCTGAAGAAGGGGCAATGGCTGAACAGTCAACTGTGAGGGATGCCAGAAGAGAGAGCAGCAGAAGATTGTGGGACACATGCTGTATCAACTCAAGAAGGACTGCCTATACAAAGCTGCAAGCCAGTAAAAAATACATGGCTACAAACCAGCTACAGGAGCAAGCCATTAACTTTATGGCTGGGAAGTACATTGCTCCAGAGAACTCCATTTCTCTTAAAGTACCAGCAGTCCATGACCCCATCTGGGGCAACAGCAGCCCATCTATAAGGAGCCAGGAGGTGAAGCTCCAGAGGAAACTGCTGGCTGCTAAAATCACAGCAGTACCAGGACAACTGATGGGGTTGATTTGCCTGAAGAGTTACGTGATGCTCTAGCAGACTGTGTAATACTCAGTGGAGATTTACAGTTACAGGAAGAGCATCATCAAGAAGTGCGGAATTATGCAAGACAAGTAGCACACAGGCGCCAAAATTGCTGATGGGGGACCTCCCGAAGCAGGTGAAAGACCTGCATGAGGAAGCCAAGGCTATAGGCCTGATCAAGGTGCCAAGCACCTCTAAAACCCCCTATCAACAGCGGCAGCACCCCTACACACCCACCAGACATCGGTGCTATGGAAGACCATCTGGTGGTGAAAGCTCGAAGGCCGGCCCACCTGCACAGCGGTCTTTCAGACCATGGCCCAGCCCGGCCTTCATGGAAAACGCGCCAACCCCACAACGCAGCAACACAATACCAGAAGAAAACAACTACGGAGACAACCCACACAACACCGGTAACCATGGAGGTAGGTGGGTCTGGTTGTCTTAAAAAACATTGCATGTCCGATTCATTAAAGTTGGGGGACGGTTGCACTTGTTTCATCATGTGTGCTGCACTTTTACCTCTGAACTTTTACATACTCGGAAGTATTCAGAATTACAAAATTGAATTTTGTATACGAAACTACGTCCCAGTTCAGCATACGCCTAGCAGGAAGTTCATACTTCACAAAAAGAGAGAACAGCAGGCCATGCTGAACTGTTAAGACTAAACACAAAAGGGATTGAGAAAACAATCAGAGAATTTCAAGAGTTTGTATCAAATATATTTATAAAAAACTAAAAAGATGGTGGTTGCCGTATCATTATAGATTTGACCGAACTAAATACTTCCGTTCAGTATGCCCATTTCAAATTAGACACGTTTGTCACACACAGGGTCATCGTAAATACCTGAAATTTATCTGGATGGGACAGCAATGGCAGTATGCCTTATCCAATGGGTTGTCATCAGCACCCAGGCTATTACAAATTTATTAAAACCAGCTTTAGCATACTTAAAGAAACATAACCATATCGTCATGGCTTACCTTGATGATATTCTCATTGTAGGTGAAAATTGGAGCTGGCTACATTGGTGGTATCAGCCACAACAGAGAGGTTTAACGTACATCCAGATAAATCAAAATTGGAACCCTCCACTACCATGGATTATTTGGGGTTCACTATTGACTCTGTTCATATGTCTATCACCTTGCCACCAAACAAAGTGACAGACTTGATGGGAGTATGCAAAAGCCTCACTGGCATCAGGGAACCATCCATTCGGCAAGGAGCAAGAGTGATTGGGAATTGGTGGCTGCGTTCCCAGCAGCACAATTGGACCACTCCATTATTAAAACCTGGAAGAGGGAAATTTTAGCTCTCAAAAATCATACAGGCCATTTCAATAGGCCTATGCAACTACCAGGGAAAGTAAATTAGAATTAAACTGGTGGATAGAAATGTTCCATATTATCCTAACCCCATCACCCCATTCTATATCCCTAGGGTACATTACAGACTGATGCCAGTGCTAAAGGTTGGGGAGCAACTAACACCACCGCAAGTTGTGGTGGCAGATGAGTGCACAAAAATTATTCTGTTTAAAGCACTAGGAATTAATTATCTAGAAATGCTGGGAGCGTTTCATGGACTCAGGGCCTACTGCTCAGATGAGCACCAGTTGCATGTACGGTACAGATTGATACCACACTGGGGGCCTATATATAATCATATGGGTGAAATAAAGTCGATATCATGTGATGAATTGCCTAATAATATCTGGCACTGGTGTCTGGGAGAGAGATTTGGATCTCAACCACTTACCTTCCAGGTAAGCTAAATACAGTGGCAGACATCAGGTCACGTAAATTCAACGACAACATTAAATGGATGTTGGATCGGAAAGTGTTTACAGATATTATAGACCGGTATGGGACACCAGATATCGACCTTTTTTCCATCCGGACTAATTCACCAACTACCAACATGTGTTGCTTGGGAACCAGACCCAGGGGCAGCAGCGATGGACGATTTCTCGCTGCATTGGGGGGGGGGATTTGTTTTGCTATGCATTTTCCCCTTCTGCCTCATCAGGCGAGTCTTACAATAATTAAACAAGACGCCGCAACGGGTACCATGGTTCCCAACAGTACAAAGATGGTCTCAGAACCCTGCATCTGGATCAACAACGGCCAAGGAGGTTGGCACACCCCGTGCGGGAAAGTATCCGTGCCATGACTGTATGAACTTGTTGATTTGCAGTTTCTGAACAGGCCATTTCTGGGATACGGACTCTCCGACAGGACGATCAATGCCATCTCAGCGTCGTGCAGGGAGTCCACGAGAAGACAGTACCTGACATATGTCAGGAAATGGGAAGTGTTCAGCACCAGGACGAACACTACATATGACTCAGCCACCAACACTGAAGTGCTGGAGTTCTGGCCACCCTTCATTTCGATGAAGGATTGAGTTACAGTGCCATTATTGTGCAAGGAGTGCCCTATCTAATATCTGGGCAGAGGGAGTGATCACCTGGCTATAGGATCACACCCACTAGTACCTAAACGAATGAGGGGTATTTGTACTCTATTCCCCCCAGGCCCAGATACACCCATATATGGGACATAGGTAGTACACCATGTTACGAGGATGGACACCAATATCGGGGCTCACTCTGGACAAACTAATATCCTAGATGGGAATGATTATGGCACTTGGATCAGCACAACGGGTCCAGTCCTTACACAAGCTAGAATAGGACGTCATGTCTGTCACAAATGGCAGATAACCTGCTACATACAGGGGTACTTAAACTAGACTGACCCAGTTCCTTTGGCCAATATTAGAGTTCTGGCCTATCCTGCAGATAGTCGGCCCTGCATAGTGACACATACTTTCCAATATATAGTCACGAAGACACTTATGGGCACGGAGAGAGCTTTCTCATTAGCCATAAATGCCCTCACCTAAGGTCTTAGTGCAAACCATATCCAGATGGTTCGGGTGGTATTACGTGCAGTGGTGAATACTAATGTTTCAAATCTCACTCCAACAGGGCTGCATCTACATCGGACGCTAGGATGATGGGAGTTCCTATGGACCACATCCTTGCCACAGCGGGGTGGAGCAATGAACGCATTCAATGCTTTATAATAAACCCGTGGCCGATCCTGAGACGTTTGCAGGAAAAAATTAAGTTCTGTAAAATAAATTACCCAATGTGGGGCATATTATTTTAGGTATGAATAATACCTTTATTGTTTTTCAGCACAGTGTCGTGTGTGAAATACGTTCATCCTCCGTCCCAGAATGGCAGTGTGTGAGCATGGTCTCGTTCCAGGGCATGAAATCACAGAGCTTTGAAATCTTCACGTAGTCACTCACGTGACTCCGAAGTAAAATAGTAAGATTAAATGAGAACTTACCAGTTTGAAGTTTGATCTTTATTTTATGAGGAGTTACGATGAGGGATTACGTGCCCTCCGCTCCCAAAACCCTCTATTATAAAGTTCAACTGGTATGGAAGTTCTCTCTTATCTTACTATATTAGTCTACTCTGGTATCTGTGATTTCACACCACTGCTTTGAAGAATGTCGCGCATGCGTCCTGGCGGGGTCTTCACGTAATCCCTCATCGTAACTCCTCATAAAATAAAGATCAAACTTCAAACTGGTAAGTTCTCATTTAATCTTACTATTCATGCTGGTAAAACACAGGACTGTTCAGAATGAATACAGATCGAGTTCTACTAAAAACAGACATTTTCATCCTTGGGAAAATGGGTGAGCACATTGGTACCAGTGGCCATAACTCTAATAGTATTAAAGTAGTTATAGAGAAGGATAGCAATTGTCCACAAGTTAAGGTCCTGAATACCATACTCAAAGATACCACATCCCAAAGATATGAGGCGCCGAAGGTTAATTGGCCTCTGTAAATTCCCCCTAGTGTGCAATGGGATAACTAGTGTGAATGAGTGATCAATGAGCTAAGGAATTGAGGCAAAGGAGTTGTGATGTCTTAGATTAGGTGTCAATTATGAAAGAAGCGATAGTGGTGGGTTTAAAGCATATTAACACCAAAAGCTTTTCACTGCACCTCGGTACAGGTGACAATAAACAATGAGGGTCCAGGAGCGGAAAAGGATGCAGAAAGTTGTAACCACTGCCCAGTCCATCATCGGCTCCCACATTGAGCTTCCCACAATCAAAGGGATCTATCACAGTCGCTGCCTCAAAAAGGTAGTGAACATCATCAAGGACCCACACCATCCTGGCCATGCACTCATCTCTCCGCTACCATTGGACAGAAGGTACAGGAGCCTGAAATCTGTTACATCCAGTTTCAGGAACAGCCTCTTCCCCATAGCCATCAGGCTATTAAACTCGCCAAGAAACAGACTCTGAACTGTAACAGCCTATTGCACTTTATCTGCTTATTTATGTGTATATTTAACTGAACTGTTCTGTATTTTTGCTTACAATATTCTGTTGTGCTGCAGCAAGCAAGAATTTCATTGTCCTATCTGGGACACATGACAATAAACTCTCTTGACTTGATTTGACTCAATGTCAGCATGAACTCGGTGGGCTGAAAGGCCTGTTTCCATGCTGTATTTCTAAATTAAACTAAACCATTAAAAAAAAAACATGTACAGGGAAAGGAAAGGTTTAGAGGGATCGGGGCCAAACACAGGCATGTGGAATGAGCGAGATGGGCATCTAGGTCAACATGGATAAGTTGGGCCCAAGGGCCTGTTTCCATGCTGTATTACTCAATGACCTTATGAATACTTCCCATTCATTTTTATTGGGAAGATCATGAAAGCTAAGAAATTGAGGCAAAGGAGTTGTGATGTCTTAGATTAGGTGTGAATTACGAAAGAAGCGATAGTGGTGGGTTTAAAGCATATTAACAACAAAAGCTTTTCACTGTACCTCGGTACAGGTGACAATAAACAAAATCCAGCTCAATATATCCCTGTGGCCTGACCAAGTGCATCCTTGGCATTTGTGGGAAATAATGGAGGCCTTAAAGAGATATTTGCATCATATTTAACCACAGGTGAAGTTCTGGAAGACAGGAGGGTGGCAAACGTGGTACCATTATTTAAGAAGGGCAGCAAGGACAAGCCATTGAACTACAGGCTGGTAAGCCAGATGTCAGTGGTGGAAACATTGCTGGAGGGGAATCTTAGGGATAGTATCCACCAACATTTGGACAGACTTGGACTGATTAGGGATAGTTAGCATGGCCTTGCGCATGGGAATTTTGTAGAGTATATTGAAGAGGTCACCAAAAGGATTGATGAGGACAGGGCAGTGCTCGTTGACAATGTCAACTTTAGCAAGGCCAATGACAAATGCCCCCATGGTAAACTAGTCTGGATGGTTAAATCACATGGAATCCAAGGTAGCCAACAAATTTGATTAATAATTGGCTTGGAGGAAGGAGTTAAAGGCTAGTTGAGGAAGGTTGTTTCTCTGATTGGAAGCCTGTGACGAGTGCAGTGCCGCAAGGGTCGGTGTTGGGTACACTGTTGTTTGTTATTTGCATTAACAATTTGGATAATCCAGCAAACCATGATTACAATAAGAGATCAAAACACGGACTGATGCTGGGGAAATCCTTGTCAGGATTATTTTTTAATGTCAGAAAAACAGTCTTAAATGAAATCCCAGTAACTATAAGGTTTGCAGTAGAAGAGACCTTTAAATTGTATTGCCGGAGGATACTGCTCCTTGCATTTCAAGTTACTGGGCACATTAATTATGTGGTGGGTCTGGCATTTGAAGCAGTCCAATTTCACATGGGACTCTGGCAACAGGCAGAGTGGCATCATTTAAACACTGTATTGGAGTTTACATATTGGCTATGTCCTTCATGTTTCGAACCAAAATGGTAAATTATGAATTACCAGTACAGTATGAATGTCTGAGAAACAAATCTTTCAACACTGATTTCAAGACCTAGAGTTTTAAAGAGATAAAGGAAATGAATTCAATATAGAAGTGAAGTGAGAAAAAAACAAAAATCTCATAATGCTTTTCCTTCAGCCTTAAATTGAGATTATTTATATTTCAAATGTTGTCAACAGAGAGAACTTTCAGAAATTATAGATTTATTTTGCTGTTACAAATGGTTAATTAATTTTGTTAAAACATAATAAATTGATTCAGACACTGCATCTATGAAATATTAAGTTCTGGTAGTTGGGTCAATGTTGACGTATTTAAGTAAAATAAAGCTTTCATTTTTAATTTTCCATTTCCTGATTGCAGGTTGTTGTAAACCACTTTAAAGCCAATCAAGCACCTTTGACTTTGGGTAACTGTTAGAAACAAGGATCTAACCAAAACAAAACTAAAATCATTTGAGCATGGCAAGATCTGACAAATAAAGGCTGATAATTACCCAATACTCTTAAGTTTTATTATGAAGATAATTTGATTCATAACGTCATAAGCAGCAGCAGCAAAATGGCGGCGAACACACTTGCAGCAGCTCGATGTTCTCTCGGTCAGTGCTTCGTGTTTTTTGTGTATGTTGATCACGGAGACCTGGCTTCATTCATCCATTCCGGACTCTGCTATCGAGCTAGCAGGCTACACAGCACAGCGTCATGACAGGACAAGAGACTCTGGTAAGAGCAGAGGAGGAGGGCTCTGTGTGTACATGAACAACACCTGGTGTACAAACACAGTGATTGTGGACAGCCACTGCTCCCCGGACCTGGAGTATGTGACTGTTAAATGCAGGCCCATTTATCTCCCTAGAGAGTTTACTGTTGTCATGATAACTGCTGTGTACATACCACCGGATGCTAATGCTAACTCGGCTATCGGACATTTGTACGGTAGCACTAGTAGTCAACAGAGCACATATCGGGACGGTGTACACATCATAGCAGGGGAGTTTAATCACGCGGACTTGAAGAAAATGCTCCCCAAATTCTACCAGCATGTTAAATGTGCTACAAGAGGAGCAAACACACTGGACAAGGTCTACTCCAACTTCAAGCTGGGCTACAGGGCTAGACCATTACCTCACCTGGGTCAGTCGGACCAAATGTCCCTGCTGTTAATTCCTGCATATGCCCCCCTCAGGAAAACCGCTCCTCCCATCACAAAGACCATCACAACCTGGCCTGATGGTGCATCTCAGCAGCTGCAGGACTGCCTCGACAGGACCAACTGTAATGTGTTTGAACACCGGGACCTGGAGTTGTTCACAGACAGTGTACTGTGTTACATTAAAAACTGCATGGACACTGTCACAGTGGACAAACGCATCAGGGTCTACCCCAACCAGAAGCCCTGGATGATCCGGGAGGTCCAAGGGCTGTTAAAAGAGAGGAACACCGCTTTTAGGTCTGGCGATAGGGCTTTATACAGCACGGCCCGAGCTAACCTGAAGAGAGGCATCAGAGAGGCCAAGTCAGACTACAGGAGGAAGATAGAGGACCACCTGGACAGTAACAACAGCAGGCAGGTGTGGCAGGGGATCCAGTATCTCACCAACTGTAAGAGAAACCTTGGAGCTACTGAAGGTGACGCCTCGTTGGCAGAGGAGCTGAACCTCTTCTTTGCTCGCTTTGAAGTGGAGCCACCCGAGACAGCCACATCACACCATATGGTCCACAGCAGCTTAACCTTCAAAATAGAGGAGCATGAGGTGAGGCGCACGCTGCGGGCCATCAATCCAAGGAAGGCCACTGGACCCGACGGCGTCTCTGGACGCGTGCTGAAGGACTGCGCAGACCAGCTGGCTGGAGTCCTCACGAGGATTTCTAACCAGTCTCTGGCCCAGTCCACTGTTCCACCCTGTCTGAAGTCCGCAACCATAGTCCCCTTGCCCAAAAAACCCCACATTTCCAGCCTCAACGACTACCGGCCAGTCGCACACTCACTCACACCAGTGGTGATGAAGCGTTTTGAAAAACTGGTCCGGGGTCTTATCACATCACTCCTGCCCCGAAGCTTTGACCCCCACCAGTTTGCGTACAGAGCGAATAGATCTACAGAGGACGCTGTAGCCACAGCTCTCCATGCTGCACTGTCCCACCTGGAGCAGCGGGGGAGCTACGTGCGGATGCTCTTTGTGGACTACAGCTCTGCTTTTAATACTATCCTTCCCCACAAACTGGTGGACAAACTGGGGGACTTGGGACTTCCACACTCCACCTGCATGTGGATAAATAGCTTCCTATCGGGTCGCAGCCAGAGAGTCAGAGTGGGCCATCACACATCCACGGCCCTCAGCCTCAGTACCGGCTCTCCACAGGGTTGCGTGCTGAGTCCCCTGCTCTACACCATCTACACACATGACTGCACCCCCACCCACCACAGCAACACCATTGTCAAATTTGCGGATGACACTACGGTGGTGGGACTCATCCCCGGGGGGGACGAGTATGCCTATCGGGATGAGGTGGAACAGCTGACAGTGTGGTGTGGAGAAAATAACCTGCTCCTCAACACCTTAAAGTCCAAGGAGATAATAATAGACTTCAGGAAGAACAAAACGGACATGGCACCACTGATCATCAGAGGGGACTGTGTGGAGAGGGTGGCGGATTTCCGCTTCCTGGGAATCCATAGTGAGGAGGACCTGACGTGGAGCGTGAACACTTCTGCGCTGCTGAAAAAGGTCCAGCAGAAACTGCACTTCCTGAGGGTGCTCAGGAAGAATAACATCACTCAGAGACTGCTGCTGTCCTTTTATCGGTGCTCCATTGAGAGCATCTAACATACTATGTATGCGTGTGGTACACCAGCTGCACAGCGGCTCAGAGCAAAGCGATCCAGAGGGCCATTGACAACGCCCAGAGGATTGTCGGCTGCCCTCTCCCTACCTTGGAAGACGTACACAGTTCCCGCTGCATCAAAAAATCCCAGAATATTATAAAGGACATTTCCCACCCCGGACACGCCCCGTCTGAACTGTTGCCGTCAGGCAGACGGTACAGATCTACAAGGACAAGGACAAACAGACTTAAAAACAGTTTTTACCTCACTGCTATAAAGGCACTAAATGTAGCCACCAAGGAACGCAGGGACTAAGGGACTGTGGTTGGTACACTGTGAAATCAACACAAGGATGTAGGGTTGGGTGTTTATGCGTGCTATTTTCATATTTATTTTAGTTGTTTATCTTTTTTAATATTTTACCATGTATGTATCGTTAGCTTTTAGAAATGTTTGAATGGTGCACTGACTGGCTGACATTTTTTTAATTTCGTTGTACATGGCTCAGAGGCCCACAGGAGCCATTGGAAGTGAAGGAGGGGGAGGAGCGACACCCGACCGGTAAGGTTAAAAATCAAGCGCGGGGCTTGTTTTCCTCAGAGGCCCACAGGAGCCGTTGGATGTGAAGGAGGGGGAGGAACGACACCCGACCGGTAAGGTTAAAAATCAAGCGCGGGGCTTGTTTTTACCTAAATCCATAACATTCCATTCAGAGAAGTGTTTTTTTTGAGGAAGCCGCTAATTGGTGGGAAGTGGATTAGGGTAAGCAGCTGATTGGTGGGAAGTAGACTAGGGTAAGCAGCTGATTGCAGTCAGATCCCAGCAGTTTGTTGTGTACTTTGTATTGTGTTGCTATTGTATCCTGTGTAAGGGGGCAGTATGAAGGCTAGGGCAGTGTACTGTTCTGGATGTGAGATGTGGGAGGTCAGGGAATCTGATAGCCCTCCAGACGTCCACATCTGTGCCAGGTGTGTCGAGATGGGGCTCCTAAAGGATCGTGTTAGGAACCTGGAGCAGCAGCTCGATGACCGTCTGGTCAGCGAGAGTGAGGAGGTCATAGAGAGGAGCTACAGGGAGGTAGTCACTCCCAGACCACAGGAGGCAGACAAGTGGGTCACGGTTAGGAAGGGTGGAGATTTTTGATTGGAGAAAGGCTAACTTTGAGGGAATGCGTAAGGATTTTAAAGGAGTGAATTGGGACACTTTGTTTCATGGGAAGGATGTAGAAGAGAAATGGAGGACATTTAAAGGGGAAATTGTAAGAGTACAGAATCTTTATGTCCCTGTTAGGTTGAAAGGAAACAGTAAAAATTGGAAAGAGCCATGGTTTTCAAGGGAAATTGGACACTTGTTTCGAAAAAAGAGAGATATCTACAATAATTATAGGAGGCATGGAGTAAATGAGGTGCTAGAGGAGTATAAAGAATGTAAAAAGAATCTTAAGAAAGAAATTAGGAAGGCTAAAAGAAGATATGAGGTTGCTTTGGCAAGAAAGGTGAAAGTAAATCCAAAGGGTTTCTACAGCTATATTAATAGCAAAAGGATAACGAGGGATAAAATTGGACCATTAGAGAGACAGAATGGACAGCGATCTGCAGAGCCAAAAGAGATGGGGGAGATATTGAACAATTTCTTTTCTTTGGTATTCACCAAGGAGAAGGATATTGAACTATGTGAGGTAAGGGAAAAAAAGTAGAGTAGCTATGGAAACTATGAGATTCAAAGAGGAGGAAGTACTGACACTTTTGAAAAATATAAAAGTGGATAAGTCTCCAGGTCCTGACAGGATATTCCCTAGGACATTGAGGGAAGATAGTGTAGAAATAGCAGGAGCTATGACAGAAATATTTCAAATGTCATTAGAAACAGGAATAGTGCCGGAGGATTGGCGTACTTCGCATGTTGTTCCAAAAAGGGTTCAAAGAATAAACCTAGCAATTATAGACCTGTTAGTTTGACGTCAGTGGTGGGTAAATTAATGGAAAGGATACTTAGAGATAATATATATAAGCATCTGGATAAACAGGGTCTGATCAGGAACAATCAACATGGATTTTTGCCTGGAAGGTCATGTTTGACAAACCTTCTTGAATTCTTTGAAGCGGTTACTAGGGAAATTGATGAGGGTAAAGCAGTGGATGTTGTCTATATGGATTTCAGTAAGGCCTTTGACAAGGTTCCCCATGGAAGGTTGGTTAAGAAGGTTCAATCTTTGGGTGTTAATGGCAGAGTAGCAAGATGGATTCAACAGTGGCTGAATGGGAGATGTCAGAGAATAATGGTGGATGGCTGTTTGTCAGGTTGGAAGCCGGTGACCAGTGGGGTGCCTCAGGGATCTGTGTTGGGTCCACTGTTGTTTGTCATGTACATCAATGATCTGGATGATGGGGTGGAAAATTGGATAAGTAAGTATGCAGATGATACTAAGATAGGTGGTGTTGTGGATAATGAAGTAGATTTTCAAAGTCTACATAGAGATTTGGGCCATATGGAAAAGTGGGCTGAAAGATGGCAGATGGAGTTTAATGCTGATAAGTGTGAAGTGCTACATCTTGGCAGGACAAATCAAAATAGGACGTACATGGTAAATGGTAGGGAATTGAGGAATGCTGTGGAACAGAGAGATCTAGGAATAACTGTGCATAGTTCCCTGAAGGTGGAATCGCATGTAGATGGGGTGGGAAAGAAAGCCTTTGGTGTGCTGGCCTTTATAAATCAGAGCATTGAATATAGGAGGGTAGGGAAGATTCAAACAAGAGGGCATGACATGCGAATTAACGGACAGAAGTTTAGGGGTAACGTGAGGGGGAACTTCTTTACTCAGAGGGTGGTGACTGTGTGGAATGAGCTTCCAGCAGAAGTGGTGGAGGCAGGATCGATTTTAACATTTAAAAGTAAAGTGGATAGGTATATGGACGGGAAGGGAATGGAGGGGTATGGTCTGAGTGCAGGTAGATGGGACTAGGGGAAAACAAATGATCGGCATGGACTGGAAGGGCCGAGAGGGCCTGTATCCGTGCTGTAATTGTTATATGGTTATATTGTTATGTTACAATGACAATAAAGAAACTATTCTATAAAGTCATAAGGAATAGTAGAATTAGGCCATTCGGCCCATCAAGTCTACTCTGCCATTCAATCATGGCTGATCTATCTCACCTTCTAACCCCATTCTCCTACCTTCTCCCCATAACCCCGTACTAATGGCACCCTTACTAATCAAGAATCTATCTACCTCTGCCTTAAAAATATCCACTGACGCCATCTACAGCCTTCTGTGGCAAATAATTCCACAGATTCACCACCCTCTGACTAAAGAAATTTCTCCTCATCTCCTTCCTAAAAGAATCTCCTTTAATTTAAGGGTAGATGCTGATCAGATTTGACAATATTGATAAATTCCTTTGGTCTTTTGGAATAGTTTCACATGAGCACTTATATCCACCTGTACAACCAGGTAATGCCCAAGTTGAACATTTCATCCAAAGGAAGATCCCTCTTACACAGCAAAATGTCAGGGCTGACTGGACGTTCTGACGCCTAAGTGGGATTTGAACCATACCATTAGGTTTAGGGGGCAAGAATGCAACCACTGTGGCCACCATATCAATCTCCTCCTGGTGCCATGTTGAAATGCTCTTCAAATTTTATCACAAAAACCCATTGGAAATAAGTTATTTTTATTGGATGAATTCTTGTTTGCTTTTCCTGATCTTTTTCATTTTCAGCACTGACACGACCCTTTGTTTTCTACCATTGCTTCTGCAGCAGCAATGCCCTCAAAGGAAATTGAAAACTCTTCACTTCATTCCCAAGCCTTTTGAGGTTTGAAATTGTTTGAAAAGGGAAAATAACATAGGGAACAACCAAAAGCATTATGATAAGGTGTTAGAGAGATTATTGACAGAATCTCAATCATATCAAAACAAGGTGTTCAGCCTAAAGCCATGCAGATCAAGTTGCCTGTACCAGCCCCATATCCCCCCTTTACAATTCACACTTTTAGGTGCTCAAATCCTGAAGTGAATTGGAACCATTAACACATAAATCAGTGCTAAAAGTCCTTCCACTGAAACAAGCTAGCAAGCTAGCAACAAATAGTATAATTCTGTCTTTAAAGAAATATGCATGATGTATCCAATTTCATGGTCTGTGCATTTCACCAGAATATTAATTGCACATGGCCATCATTCTATAAAAGTATAAGTTCTTAAAGTGATTCATTTTTACGTTTTGTTTATCTATTAGCCAGTTTGGTAATGAAGAACAGACAGGCAGCATATTATGCAGTTTGAAACTGATTAGATTAATTTTGCGATGGTATAACTGTTCTGGTTACTTTGGGTAGTGAAATCATAAATATATACTTTCATGAGCACATTTAAAATGATAATTTACTGACCAAAGGGAACCTTCCTCCGATGTACAGAGATGCATTGGCACAACACTATTGAATGTGTGGGGTATCCAATGTAGTTCAGTACTTCAGTAGCATTATTAGATATCTTGGGTAGATGAAAATGCTGGAGAAACTCTGCGGGTGAGACAGCATCTATGGAGCGAAGGAATAGGTGACGTTTCGGGTCGAGACCCTTCTTCAGACTCATGTGGGGGTGGTGGGGGCGGGAAGAAGAAAGGAAGAGGAGGAGACAGTGGGCAGTCGGAGAATTGGGAAGGGGAGGGGAAAGAGGGAGAAAGCAAGGACTACCTGAAATTGGAGAAGTCAAAGTTCATGCCGCTGGGGTGTAAACTACCCAAGCGAAATATGAGGTGCTGCTCCTTCAATTTACAGTGGGACTCACGCCGGCCATGGAGGAGGCCCAGGACAGAAAGAGCGGATTCGGAATGGGAGGGGGGGGTGAAGTGTTGAGCCACCGGGAGATCAGGTTGGTTATTACGAACTGAGAGAAGGTGTTGGGAGAAGCGATCGCCAAGCCTCCGCTAAGTCTCACCGATGTAGAGCAGTTGACACCTAGAGCAGCAGATGCAATAGATGAGGTTGGAGGAGGTGCAGGTGAGCCTCTGCTGCACCTGGAAAGACTGCTTAGGTCCTTGGATAGAATCAAGGGGGGAGGTAAAGCGACAGGAGTAGCATTTCCTGCAGTTGCAAGGGAAAGTGCCAGGGGTAGCGGGTAGTTTGGGTGGGAAGGGAAGAATTGACCAGGGAGTTATGGAGGGAGTGGTCTCTGCGGAAAGCCAAAAGGGGAGGTGATGGGAAAATGTGGCCAGTGGTGGGATCCCATTGGAGGTGGCGAAAATGTCGGAGGATTATCTGTTGTATGTGACGGCTGGTTGGGTGGAAGGTGAGGTCAAGGGGGACTCTGCCCTTGTTACGAGTGGGGGGATGGGGAGTGTTACGGGGTATAGAAGAGACCCTGCTGAGAGCCTCATCTATATTTGAAGAGGGGAACCCTCGTTTCCTAATGAATGAGGACATCTCTGATGCCCGGGTTTGGAACACCTCAACCTGGGTGCAGATGAGGTATAGACGGAGGAATTGGGAGTAGGGGATAGAGTCCTTACAGGAAGCAGGGTGGGAAGAAATGTAGTCCATATAGCCATGGGCGTCTATAGTAGATGTTGGTCAGTAGTCTGTTACCTACTGTGAGAAAAGGGTTAACAGACACGGTCATCCCTTCTCATATAACTGCCTTAATCCTGTTTCTCCTGCTACTATCATTATCTTCAGATCCTTAGGCTCATTTTCCCTATTTACATTGCTGACTGCTGGTGGTGCTGGTGTTGCCCCGGGATCCCTATTCTGACTGTCATCTATCTTGAACACCTCTCCCTTCTTCTTGTATCTTACCATCTCTCCATCCCGCTTCACTTCTATCTCAAACTTCAGACATGCATCCTTCCCTGTTCTATCTGCACATATCCAATACCTACCATTTTCCTGCATTTGAACATTCTGTACGCTCACATATACGCGTCCTGGTAATTTCTCGTTCGGGTTTTGATACACTTTCCACCTATCAGTTTGATAGGTGGTCCGATGCCACCCATATTTTGATGAAGTGAACATCACGTGCCAATCTTTACAGGGATGGGTGCATACATACATTCTATAGCCGCAACACCATTTTCCTTTACATACATCAAATGGGATGGTGGTGGACCTTCTATTCTGTGGTATTGTGATTTTTATGCATGTTACATTACTTAGAAGTTGGGTGATTTCCCAACACACGACCCACCAACACGAAATCTTCATTTTTCCCGTGGGTTCCTGGTAAATATAAAAGTCAATGGTTCCTGGTAATTACTGTGTTTGTTTGGATGCTGCATCATTCCCTGCGTACGGGGGGTTGGCCCAGCGATTGATAGAAACAGCCCTGACAAAGAACAGCGCTGCCACCATAATGGCCTTCAGAGCACAGTATGACCAACGAGAGGGGGATATGGAGGCGAAGAATCTGTTGATAGCATTAGAAATGGAGGATATAGTGTAAATCAAAAGTTGCGTAGCAAAAAGACAAATGATGGATTGTGAGAAAAGGGTTAACAGACATGGTTGATTTAAACTAGGGATAGAAAAATATAATTTAGAAAGAAATAAGGTGTCAGCAGAAACCAGACTGCTAGTAGAATAGAAAGTAACGATATATAGAACAGAGAGAAATTCGAGATAAAAAGTAACGAACAGATAGAAACTTCAGTATAAGCCTTTGACGTCAGGAGATGTTCCGAGATGTTCCTGGACTTTCTCGTGGGAATGTGGGCTTTATGTTATAATTACAAAGAGGCAAAATGGTGAGAAAAGAGGGTTTGGCTATTATGTAATGAAGTGTATAAAGATAGAATACATCCCGACCCTTGGTGTGCCTCTAGGGGACAGCAACGGAGAGGCACATATTCTGCAGAATATTATCTTAATAAAAACCTCTTTGCCTGACTTTGTCTCTAAAGCGTTTGTGATTGTTTTAATATCTCACACCTACGATGGAGATAATGAGGTCTAGAAACGGTAGGGAGATGTTGGAAATGGTCCAGGTGAATTTGAATACCCTACAAAGAGGCAGGCATAGCTCGGGCCCATGCTCATGCCCATAGCTACGCCTTGGATTTGGAGGAAGTGGGAGGAGTCAAACGAAAGGTTGTTGAGGGTAAAGACTAGCTCTGCTCACCCGCTGAGCTAGTCTTTACCCTCAACAACTTTTGTAGATTTTTATCTACCTTCGATTTTTCCAGCATCTGCAGTCCCTTCTAAATCATTAGATATCTTTATCATTAACCCCCTGGAATTCATGATTTTTTACTGATGAACTTAATTATTGGGGTTGGAGATTGCAACCTTCACATGGTCCGCCCTGTTACAACGAATGCAATCAACCTGGCGTGCACAATCAAGTAAGATCAAATAGAACAAGTTGTCCTACAACTTTAGGCTGTGCACGCCATACGCAAGAAGAAGAGGAACTTAGTTATAGAGCTATACAGCATGGAAACAGGCCCTTTTGCCCACCTTTTCCATGCCCACCAAGTTGGCATTCTGGGCTGCACCTATTTGCTTGCATCACTGTCCATATTCATCTCAACCCTTTCTATCAAAATAACAGCCCAAGTGTCTTTTGGAAGTGGTCATTGTATCTGCTTCTTTTGCTTAATCTGGCAGCATATTTCAGATACGGACCATCCACCAAATTAAAAGTTAATCCTGAGGGCCCTTTCAGATCTCTCTACTCTCACCGTAAGCTTTTATCCTGTAGGTTTAGAATCCTCTATCCTGGGAAAGGTACTGTGAGTGTTCACTTTATTCATGCCCCTCACGATCTTATACACATGAATAGGGTCACTCTCAGCATCCTGTACACCAAGGAAAAAAGTCCTAGACTCTCTCTCAAGCCCACAAAATCTCCCTAAACCCACAAGCCCACAAAATCTCAAATGTTCTCAAATGTTAATTGCCCTCAGTAAATTACTGCTAAGTGTAGGTAGGTAACAAAATAATAAAAAAGGGGACAGAGGAAGGAGAATAAACTGAGAATACATAGAAATAAGGAGAGGGGAATGGGATTGCTCTGTTGGGAGCAGGCAGCAACCTGATGCACATAATGGACATTGTGGTGTGATATGTCAGTAAGTAATTTCCTGACAACAAAGCCTCCCCTTGGTTCAGATCAGGAGTGAGGTGGAAAAAAAGTTTTACTATCGACATAAGTTTAGTAAAGGAGCAGTAAAAAATAAAATGCAAAGCAGGATCTCGAGAAAGCCAGGCTAAGCGATATACATAGTTAAGCATTTTTTTGAAATCTTAACGTACAACACTGTCAATGGTTCTCATTTGCACAAATATAGTTCTTCAGTTACTTATTAGCAAAATCAACAACTAGCTTTTCTTCAACTGTTTACCTATCTTAAACAATGATGGTTTTAAATCTGGTAACATTTAATTTTGTGGCATTAATTCAATAGATTAAAATGCAAACGATCTGACTACATTAGTTACAGATTAAAGTGTAGAGGAACGCTTCACAAAGTAACTGTAAATAATCACAAATAAATCATATCATAAATCTTTAATAAATTTCTCATGCAGCCTTTGTTGTGTGATTTAAAGTTAGGGTATCGGCTTTAAAGTATTTCACACATGTTATTTGTAATCCGTAAACCACATAACTAACTAAGCATCGTTACGATAAATGCAGGATATTCATTTATTCTTTGATTAATCTTGTGCTTGTCAGGAAACTTGTAACACGTCCTTTATGTTTACTTGTACGAATATTGATTATTTACCACTCTCATTATCAATGACAGGTATAATTAGGTTACAAAGGATTGGACGTGATCGTACCATGCAATAAGTTGGATATCAGTGTAGTTGCTTGTTACCCATATGTCTTGAATCTGCTTTGAGATGTAATGTAAAAGCTGCAGTGGGAGGATAAATAAGGTATGCATCGATAACAAATTAAACTTGAAATAACAGTAAGAATCAAAAGGTCAACTCACTGTATAAACAGAGACACAAATTGCTGGAGTAACTTAGCAGGGTAGGCAGCATCCCTGGATAACTTGGATAGTTGACACTTCTGTTCAGGATCCTTCTTCAGACTTATCAGACCAGTCTGCTTCTGCCATAGAGTCATACAGCATGGATATAGGCCCTTTGGCCCAACCTGCCCATGCCGACCATGGCACTGCATCCAAGCTAGTCTGAAGAAGGACCCCGACCTGAAGCATCACCTATCCATGTTCTTTGGAGATGCTGCCTAACCTGCAGAGTTACTCCAGCACTTTGACTTATTTTCTAAACCAACATGTTTTTATATTTCACTGTATAAACTGTTGGCAGGACAACATGTTTTCGAAGAATTGAAATATTGGTTATATTTTATTTTTGTGCTCCTGGCATATAATACTGCACCACAGAACAGCACAAGAACAGCCCCTTCAGACCACATTGTCAGTGCCGAACATAATGTCAAATTAAACTAAACTAATTTGCCTGCACATGATCCATACCCCTCCATTTCCTTGCATGTCCACATGCCCCTCTGAAAACCTCTTAAACCAAAGAAGTATTCAAAATAAAATTCACTCTATTTTGCATTGATTGCCAAGAATCCTGCAGAAGATTTCTTGGTATAAACCTAATTAAGTTTAAACTTTAGCATGAAATTATGCATGGGCCATAACATATAATGCTATGCACTTTAACATAGATCTTAACTAAATTATTAGAAATGGTTGAAGTCTTTGTTAAAAGAGCCAAAAGAGTAAGCCTATATCATAAATTCATGGTTCCAGAAAATTGGAAGTGTTTGATCACTTAGCAAATCTGTTATGTGATCAAACACTTCTTAAATGTATTGCTCCTTGTCAAAAATTAACTTATGGCAAATGGCTAGTAAAAGAAAAATCAAAATATTTGATATTTCAGCCTTCACCACCCCTGAAGTGCCTTTCAGCCAACTTTTTCACTCTGAGGTTAATCCATATTTAGAATGAGCAATGAGAGAAAGCTAGAGCAGTGGATACAATTATGACTTTCAAATAGATATACAGAGTGGTAAGTTTTAGAGGGATATTGGCTAGATATTGGATAGATATACAGAGTGGTAAGTTTTAGAGGGATGTTGGCCAAATGGACCTAGCTCAAATACCATCTTGGTTGCTGAGAATTGCTGAGCCAAAGAGCAGGCTTCCTGCTGTATGGCTCTTTCACTCTATGAACACTGTGGCTTAATGTATTTAAATACCTGCTGTTAGCATTGTGCCCAAAGAATAAAACATCAATATAATTTGAGTTTAAAGAGATTCTTCAGAGATTTATTTCAAGATTCATCCAAGACACAAGCTTGTCATGTTCAATAACATGCAGCCATTACTCCAGTCTCCATGTAACTCATTCAAAGTCACAACAGGTGACATCCAGTGATTTGAATGGTCAGTCTGATCTTCTGGCCAAAAGAATCAATGACCTCTTGGAAAACTTCATTTGATTTTGGACTCTAAACAGCTGAAGGTAATGATACGTGGATAACATAGAAGATAGAACAGTACAGACCACGAAAACATAACAATGTTTTTGCCGAACATGATGTGAAATTGAACCTATCTCATTTGCCTGCACATGATCCATATCGCTCTATTCCCTGTAAATGGCCTTTAAGCGATTTCTACAAGTCACATGTGGACTTACCCAGATGTATGATTATGTTTAAATGCTGTGATATTAACACACAGTATGCTGCAGAATAGATGTATTGAGACAATGGCCTCACTTCAGGAGCGAACTAACTGAGGTTCTGTTGAATTGTGTGGGACCTGTTTCAATGTCAGTGCACCCAGCATAAATGCTGAAAAGCTATCAAGGGTGCAGTTGAACTAGTTTGTAAAATCAGAGATATATCTGCCATCTCACACATTTCAAGCTATGCTCTGTTGCTCATACTATCTCCAGAGTACCTGTCTTCTCAAATTTGTCCCAGTCTGTTCCACTCACTCAACTGTTTCTTCACCTCTCTCTCTCTGCTTCAGACAGACTCAATAAAAAAAATAAAATCACAACATTTCAAGAGTGCAAATTTGAAGCAGTCCTTGATATTCAATTACAGATTATAGTGTTACTGGAAGCAGAGGAGATTTTACTTCGGAGTCACGTGAGTGACTTCGTGAAGACCCCGCCAGCACGTGTGCGCGGCATATCGTCGCGCGCATTTGCATCGGCAGGCTGGGGGGGGGGGAGTGTGCTCTCTCCTCCGGCTCCTTCACAAGACCGGCAGGTAAGTATTACCTTCTCTTCACAGGATGGACAAGGGCCGGAGGATGACGCTGTCAAGAAGCTGAGCTGCGGCCAGCCAAGGGCCCTTGTCCCCGGAGCTGCAAGGAACACCGGCAGCTTCAACGCATGGTGGGGGCAGGAATGCGGAAGTCGGGCGCTCCCACTGATTCAGGGGCCGACTCACCCGAATGGGTTACCGCTCCGGAGCTGGATGCAACGGATCCAGACTCCGAGCCCCCTCCCCTAAGAAAAGAAGGGGGGATACAGGTACGTGGCAAGCGGTCTCGTTCTTTACAGACAACCCCTCATCGAGCTCCAGAAGACCCGAGGGGGCTGGGCCGGGGGACAGCTGCACGACAGGGGAGCCCTGCAATGTGCACAAACGTACCACAGCCAGGGAATCTGCCGTAGTGCAGCCTGGCAACATCACTGCTGCGTCGAGTAGGCCTGCTGGAGCAGATACCGCCGACAACACACCCCGTCAGGCTGCGGTCAAGGGCGGAGGTGGCAGCAGGAAGCGGTCGGTCAGCTCAGCTCTGCGAGCGGCCGACCATGCGCCTCCACGCCAAAAGATGGGCAAGTGTGGAGGTAAGCCTGCACGGACTCCGGGGAGCCAGGTTCCGGGGGCCGGTGCCGATTCAACTCACCTGCCTTTCTTATCAAACAGGTGGGCCGCCACAGTCTGGGAGAAGACAGACTAGCGGAGAGTCCGTGCGGGAGTCGTATGATCCTACTTGGGCTGTAGGTCACGACGACCTGCCATTGGACGCTAGACAGCACCTTATGGAGGTGTGGTCCGATGATGGAAGCCCCAGTGAGTTCGCAGGGCCTGGGGAAGTCGGCTTGTCCGCTGCATATAGCAGGGACGGTCGCATAGAGCGGTTGGAGCTCATAGTGGTGCAACGCCTCCAGCGGGACCGGGAACAAGAAGAGCAGGACTCGCGGGCATCCACTAGCCGTGCAAGGATACCACTCAGCATCTCATCGTCTCCAGCCAGAAGCATTAATGATTGCCCAGCTGCTGTGTTTGAAGACGACCCGGGACAGCCAGTCACCGCTGAGCCAGAGCATGAGGAGGATATGCTGGATGTGGTGAGTGAAGTTTGCCGTTTCCACCCAGACAGGTGAACCCCTGCACCACGAATTGGCGGGCACCATTGATTGCCTAATTACGCACCAACTCCAGAGTCAGGTTCTCAATAATACCTTGGAGAAAGGTTCTCCACGGGCATAACAGCGTTTGCTAGGACCCTGGTCGGGGATAATGTGTCCAGTAAACAGCAAGATGCACTGGCACTCCTATGCAACGCCCAGTATGAGACAAACTGCCTGCGTAGAGCTCCATAAAGCCCACACTCAACCCCAAATTCGCGGGGTTGTGCCGACCATTACCGCTCCACCGCCGCATCAGTTGTTTGGAGACCTGTCCAAACAGGTGAAGGGACTGGACAAGAAGGCCAAAACAGCGGGCCACATGAAACTCCATCGGCCAGACTTCACCCATATCACCGGCAACAGCCTAATACAACCTGTGAACCAAGGCTGCCGGACAGGGCACAAAGATCCTACTTACCTCCATCTCAACAAACACAATGACCTGTTAGGGCAAGGCCAACAGCGGCCTGCATGGGAAATGCGGCCGCCGGCCCGTCAACCTCCGTAACGTCCACCCAAAACACCGTATGTACGGAACCGCCGTTAACCATGGAGGTAAGGGGGTCTGGTTCCTCTCACGCCATAGCATCCCTTCCTGCACGAATAGGTGGGCAATTGCGGGCTTCCTTGGACATATGGGAAAACTGTCACCACAGATGAGTTTATTTTACAAAGTGTTCAAGGGTATATATTTTATTGGAGGTATAAATTCCCCTACCCAGCATTCGCCTCGTAGGAATTTTACTCTATCCCAAAAAGAGGTGGAGGCAGGGCATGCTGAAATTATGCGGCTAGCAGAAAAAGGGGTAATTGGCAAAACCAAGCATGAACCTATTGAGTTTGAGTTTAATATGTTCACCAGGAGTAAAAAAGAAGGGGGATGTCGGATTATAATAGATTTAACTGAGTTGAACACTTTTGTACAATATACCCATTTCAAAATGGATACTTTTGGAACAGCTAGGCAGATGCTTTACCCAGGGTATTTTATGGCATGCATCGATTTGAAAGATGCATGCTATACGGTGCCCATCGCTGAGGCTCACAGGGAATTTCTGAAGTTGTCTGGAAGGGTGCATTGCCCAATGGAATCATCACAGCCCTAGGCTATTTACCAAATTGGTAAACCTGTATTGGCTCTTCTCCGACAACAAGATTATATAGTGATGGCATATTGGATGAAATCCTTATAGTGGGGCAGACCCTCCAATTGGCAATTCAAGGAGTGGCTGCAACCAAGGCTCTGCTTGAGAAGCTGGGGTTGTAATCCATCCAGACAAATCAAAACTGCAACCGGTACGGGTTATGGATTATTTGGTGTTCACCCTAGACACCAATTTTATGAAGTTTACCATCCCAACTAATAAAGCTACTGCTATAATAGAAGAGTGCCACAATCTTGCTTGCGCCAGGGTACCGACCATTCGGCAAACAGCAAAAGTTATAGGGAAATTGGTAACTACATTCCCAGCTGCACGATTCGGACCGCTACACTACCGAAATTTACAAAGATCAAAAATCACAGCATTAAAAAAAACAAAAAACAAATGCTGGCCGCTTTGATCAGCCAATTCGGTTACCACCGGAAGCTAGAAATGAGCTACAATGGTGGGTAGATAATATTAAAGAATGTCATTGACTTATTATAGTGAGCAACCCTGATGTTGTGCTACAAACTGACGCAAGCGCACAAGGCTGGGGAGCAACTGATACGATGTCCAGTTGTGGTGGCAGATGGAACTTTCATGAGTCTACATTCCTGGAGTCACATGGGATAAACTATATAGAAATGCTGGGGGCATTTCATGGACTGCGGGCTTACTGTACTGGGATTACATGTCCGCTTTCAAATAGATAATGCTACAGTAGTGGCTTACATCAATCATATGGGTGGTATCAGGTCGCTAGTTTGTGATGAATTGGCTATTACAATTGGCACTGGTGCATTGAAAGAAAGATTTGGATTACTGCGACCTATTTGCCTGGGAAGCTTAATTCAGTGGCGGACACCAGGTCACGAGTATTCAATGACAACATTGAGTGGATGTTGAACCCCCAAATTTTGGAGATATTATAGCTCATTTTGGGACACCAGATATTGACCTATTTGCGTCCAGGCTGAACCATCGAATACCAACGTATGTGTTGTGGGAACCAGACCCGGGGCAATAACAATGGATGCGTTTTTATCCATTGGGGGAAATGGTTTGCTACGCATTTCCCCCATTCTGCCTCACCAGTCGGTTATTGCAGGAAATTAAACTAGACTCTGCAACTGGCATATTGATCATTCCCGACTGGCCTACACAACCATGGTACCCGATGGTTGTAGAAATTTTAAAACAACCATGGATAGCGATTGGGAAACATCCCAAATTGATTACTCACCCCATTACGGGGGGGGGGGGGTCAGTCATCCTTGCCATGGTCATTTAAACTTGTTGGCCTGCAGGTTCTGAAAGACCACTCATCCGGGCAGGCATCTTGTTAAGAGCCATAGACCTTATCGACGCATCATGCCGAGAATCAACTCGGAAACAATACCTCACCCAAATCAGAAAGTGGGAGGCATTCTGTGCCCGGACCAACAAGTCTTCCAACTCGGCAACAATACCTGATGTGTTGGAGTTTCTAGCAGGCCTCCATTTCGATGCTGGCCTCAGCTACAGTGCCAACAACAGCGCCAGGAGTGCGCTGTCCTCATACCTGGATATAGGTGTCGGCTCCAACCACCTGGTATCTAAACTAATGAGGTGAGTGTTCAACACCAACCCTCCACGACCCAGATATACAGTAACGTGGGATGTGGAGATCGTGCTGACCCTACTGAGGAGCTGGGCTCCAATAGATGAGCTACCGTTGAAACAGCTCACCCTCAAGGTGGTGATGCTTATGGCACTGACTACAGCCCAACGAGTCCAGACGTTACAGAAACTGCGACTGGACAGCATGGTGGCCACCCCTAGTCAAATAAATTTCTTTGTCAAAGAATTATTAAAACAGCATAGGCCAGGGGTGCATGGGCTGCAGTAGGAATTTCGGGCGTACCCTGTAGATGCCACTCTCTGCATAGTCACCCATCTCCACCACTACATCCGAGTTACTGGAGTTATCAGGATGAAGGAACTCCTCATCAGTCATAAACCTCCGCATCATCGGGTGACTACACAGATGATCGTCAGGTGGCTCAGGGTGGTGCTGGATGCAGCAGGAGTTGCTACTGATATTTTAAGTCGCATTCCACCAGGGCTGCATCCACAACAGCGGCGAGAGCCATGGAGGTGCCCATGGACCACATTCTCGCCACCGCGGGCTGGGCCAGTGGAAAAACCTTTCAACGGTTCTATAACAAGCCTCTGGCCGCCCCTGCGACATTCGTAGAAGCTATCCTGGGAACCGCTCAGTAAATGTCTGGTCCCGAATTAGGGGTTTTTGTTGTTTATTTGATTAATAAATTGTGTTGATTTTTCAGCCAGTTTCGACTGAACTCCATTAACAGCCTTCCTCCATCAGACTGGCGGCAGTGTGACGTTGTCCAGGGCGTGAAATCACAGAGCTTTGAAATCTTCACGAAGTCACTCACGTGACTCCGAAGTAAAATAGTAAGATTAAACGAGAACTTACCAAGTTTGAAGGTTGATCTGTATTTTACGAGGAGTCGCGGTGAGGGATTTCGTGCCCACCGCTCCCACCCTCTATCATAAGGTCAACCAGGTAGTTCTACGTTTTCATCTTACTATTTTTTAGTCATGGTTTGGTTCTGTGATTCCACACCGCTGCTTTGAAGGATACCGCGCATGCGTGCTGGCGGGGTCTTCACGAAATCCCTCACCGCGACTCCTCGTAAAAAACAGATCAACCTTCAAACTTGGTAAGTTCTCGTTTAATCTTACTATTTTGGATGCTGAGCAAAAAATACATTGCTTGTGGATTTCAGCAAGTCGAACAGCAACTGTAGAGCAAAGGAATAATTGACATGTTGGATGAAGACTCTGCATCAAGACTGAGGCTGCAGAGGGAAGATAGCTGGTAAAAGAGATGAGTTGGAGGAGAGAGTTAGAGCTGGCAGTTTATAAGCAGGGATGCTGCCTGAGCCATTGAGTTACTTCAGATGTTTGTGTCTATCTCCGGTTTAAACCAGCATCATCTGTTCATTACTACACAGTTTCTAAGTAGAACATGGCGAGGAGGGGGATGAAAGGCAGGTTGGGCCAGGTGAAGGAGGGGGAGCTGGAATTAGGGGGCAGCTGCTAGTGGGTAATATGTGGAGAGGAGGAGGAGTGATGGGCAGATGGAGCAGTGTGGGGTATGATTGGTTATATTGCCATCATATCCCACAATATCAACAATAGCACAATAACTATACAACTGAAAAATGTAGTATCATAGACAGTGAAGGAAGGAACTGCAGAGGTGTTTTATATTTACCAAAGATAGACACAAAATGCTGGAGTAACTCAACCAATGGGTCAGGCAGCATCTCTGGAGAAAAGGAATAGGCGACATTTTGGATCAGAACTCTTCTTCAGACTCCAAAGTCTGAAGAAGGGTTCCAACCTGAAATGTCGCCTATTCCTATTCTCTCGAGATGCTGTCTGACCCACTGAATACTTCAGCATTTTGTGTCTATCACAGACAGTGAAGATGGATATTAAAATTCTAGTGGGATCTTGATCAGCTGGACTTTTGGGCTGAGGATTGACTAATGGCGTTTAATTCAGATAAGTGTGAGGTATTGCATTTTGGGAAGTCAAACTAGGGCACGACCGTCAAAGTGACTGGTCGTGGCCTTAGGAATGTTGTAGAGCAGAGGGATTTAGTACAAGAACATAGTTCTCTGAAAGTGGAATTGCAGGAGGATAGTGTGGTGAAGTTGGTTTTTGGCACATTGGTCTTTATCAGATAGGGAAATTAGTACGTCGGGACGTTATCTTACAGTTGTATAAGACATTAGTAAGGCCGCACTTGGAGCTTAGTTCACCCTGTTATAGTAAAGATGCCATTAAGCTGGAAAGAGTGCAGAGACGATTTATGACAATATTGACAGGACTTGAAGGTCTGCGTTATAGGGAGAGGTTGGGCGGTCTAGGACTTTATTCCAAGGTGTGCAGGAGGCTGAAGGGTGATCTTATGGAGGTATATAAAATCATGAGGCAAATCATGAGGTATTTTTCCCAGTATTGGGGAATCAAGAGCTAGAGCATAGGTTAAGGTGAAAGGGGCAAGATTTAATAGTATTCCTGTGTAACGTTTTCACACAGAGGGTGATGGGTATATGGAACAAGCTGGCAGAGGAAGTAGGCTGAGGCAGTTACAATAGCACCACTTAAACGATATTTAGACAAGTACATGGATAGTAAAGGTTTAGAGTGATATGGGCCCAATGCAGGCAAATCAGACTAGCCTAGATTGGCATAGATAAATTGAGCCAATAGACTAGTTTATGTTCTGTATGACTCTATGAAATAGTCATAATCTAGGAAAGTACATGTTTCACAGCACCCTGTTCAACAGTTGAGAAGCCACATATTACAGCTGTGAAGAACTCAGTCATTGCTGCCACTGGGGTCAAGGAAAGAGCATTTACTTTGCGGCCGTGTTTCCACCAATCTTTCCACCACTATGCACAAGAAGCGCAAGAAGCGCAAGACGCCATTGTATGCAGATGCTGAGACGTGTGTTCAGCTTAGACTGAACAATTTCTAATCTTGTGGCGTGGACTCGATAAGAAGCTGCCGCTATTGCATTTCACTACAGAGAATAGTTATGTAGTTTTTGTGGTTTTGAAGCAATCCATCAGACAGTCAATTCCAGTGTTAGATACCTACTTACAGGAAAGAAACATTACGTGAGTTCATCATAAATTGTTGCCAAGAAATGCACAAAGACTCCACAGATTAGTTTGCAGTTTAAGTTGATTTTGAGCTATAAATTGAGGCAACAAAACTGCAAAATCCCATCAACAGAGACATTGCCTTAATTAAAAAACCCACAATTTCCACAAAGTTATTGGAAACTGATTTGCCATTTGGAAAATAATTATCTTGATACTTTAAAAGATCTTTCCTCGATAGCAGCAGCTACTTTGAATAGAAGATATTTCTTTAATTTACTTTAAAGGAATAAGTAATTCAAGACTCTTCTCTTCTATCAGAGGAACAGGACATTGGACAGGACATAGGAGGGATATTGACTTTTTTTATATAAAACTGGACCAAGTGCGGTTGGGTCCTGTTCCCCCAACGCAATATTTCACCAAACTGCATGTGCAGCCTGACGGGTTCCCGTTGTGACGCTAGAGATCCCCGTTGTGGCTCGAGTCACGGCAACCCTCCCCAAACTGCGCAGGCGTGGCCGGCAAGTGGGAGCGTTTTTAAAGTTCAAAATGGCAATAACGTAAAAGAAAAGATCATTGTGAATGCATCTCACTCTCCCTCTTCAGTCCCCTATTTCCCTCTTCCATTATCCTACCTCTCCTCACCCTGCACCATCCCTCCTCTGCTTCCTCCCCTCACCACCCTCCCTCCCCTCCACCCTCTTTCCCCTCCCCTCCTCCATTACATCACCATCCCTCTTCCTACCCCTATCCTCCTCCATTCCCCTCATCCCCCCCCGCCACCCCCTTCTCTTCACCCTCCCTCTCCTTTCCCATGCCCTCAGTCACTCCCTCTCCCTCCCTCCCTCCATAGCCCCTCTCCCCTCCCTACCCTCTCCTCACCCTGTCCCTGCTCCCCAACTCCTTCTACACCCTAATCACACTCCCCCCACTCTCCCTCAACTCCCCACTGCTCTCTCCCTCTATCCCCTACTCACTACTCATCTCCCGCACTTTCCCCTCCTTCACCCTCCCTACGCCCTCCTCTCCCTCAATTCCCCCTCCTCCCCCACTCCCCACCTCATCCCAATCCTCCCCCACAATGAAAATCGCAATGATTATTTTAAATAAAAATCGTGTTTTTTTTTTAATAACCTAAACACAATGTTAGCTATTATTGAAAATGGAAGAATTTGATTAAAACTGATTTTTTTTTAGAATAAAATCAATGTCAATGAAAATCGCGATTTTTAATGCAAATGAAATTTGGGATCCCATTGTGACATCATTGTGACGTCGAAGGCGGCTGACAGGCAGGGCGTGGAAAAGTGTATTTTGTAAAGTTTTAAATGTCAATAACGTAAAAAATATAACATCGATCTGAACGAAAATTGTTTCATTTACATCACAGGACAATGGTGAGTGAGGTGGGCCAAAAATTGTAGCACTATCGTGCACCGTTATGGCAGAGTTTCCGGAACTCACTCACACACACGCAAACAAACAAACAAACAAGATGAGAGTTTCAGTAATATATAAATAACTTTGTCTGAAGAATAAATAAATATAGTCTGAGATTTAGCTTTCATAACTGTCAATAAAAAAATCACAGGGAAAATAGATTATTCCTGAACTGTATGACCTTGAATTGGTTATGCCAAATGAATCAGCCATACACAAGTTTTCAAAGAGCTGGTCTTGGTTTCCTTTATCATACAGAAAGTAACTTAATCGAAGGAAGGATCCGTCTGAATCACAGTGGGTCAATAGACTTCTTTTTGGCAAACATGCTATCCTAAAACTTGGATTTGGAGTAATATTTTTTTTAGATTATATTTACCTACTGAATAAAATCTTCCTATACCTCGCTATTGTTGTAGGATTTGTGACTCTTCTTTAATATTTAATACATGGAGATCCTCTTGCACTTGATTTACCTAGTGATATCCACAGTATTTCATTTAAACTATGTTGCTGCTGATGAACATAAATTCAATTAAATGACTAATATTATGGTTATAATTGTTTTTAATTGTTTTTGTTTATTATATATTATCTATGGGTATTGTGTTTACAGGCCTAAGTAAGAATGTTAGTGTTCTGTTGTCGGTACACGCAACACTCTTGTGGTAATGAAAATTAAGTACATATTAACATTGGCATTGGAAATTCAGTACATATAAACAGTTAATAACAAGGCTGCCTAATGTGTTTTGCATTCAACCCAGGTACAGAAGTAATTAGATCAATTATCTGGCTATAATCTTTTCTTCCTAAATATATTTATCACTTACTGCACATTTAAGATGCATGAAATTAAAATATGATTTGTCACAACGTAAACATTTCAGATCAGATTAAGATGAAATAATAATATGTTCATTCTGATTTGTTTGTTCCTCAACTTGCTTCCTCTCATGCATGAAGTGTATGGAATGACTGTGAGTTGTGCTAACAATGGAGAACACTTGCATAAAGGTCAGTATGTAAATCATGCAAATTAATTTGATGTGCACCAAAATAAAGTCAAGTCAGGTTTTAAAGCTAATTGACCATGATGTAGAAGTATAATTCTGTAATAAAAATGCAATGTAGGTATGAATTATAACTATGAAACAGCACTGATGAAAATTCTGTCATCCCAGAAGTTCAAATAAATTCAAAACATGAACGAGGGGTCCATTTTCTTTGAAATTATGTTACAATCTTTCACCAGTCATCTTGCAATGAAAGCTGGCTGTGTTAAATCCATTCTGATACCAGGATTTCTAATTAAGGTTTCCTAATTATACATCGAGATGTTTAAATCTATGACTTAGTCAAAGTGTCATAGTTTTACTGCACAGAAAAAAGGCAGACTATCATAGTACTGGGAACGGAGTCTTTGTGAATAGTCAGAACTTCATAACAGAGGGGTGGGAGTGTGGGGTGCAGAAGCCATTCCTGAGGTTTTGCTCGAGATAGACACATAAAGCTGGAGTAACTCAGCGAGACAGGCTTCATCTCTGGAGAAAAGGAATGGGTGACGTTTCGGGTCGAGACCCTTCTTCAGACCCTAAATGGCCCAAAACATCAATCCCGACCCGAAACGTCACCCATTCCTTCTCTCCAGAAATGCTGCCCGTTCGTTGAGTTACTCCAGCTTTTTGTGTCTATCTTTGGTTTAAACCAGTTTAATCTGCAGTTCCTCTACACGTGAGGTTTTGGTTCCTGTTCACCTCTCTAGCCTTCGTCACTTATTCCACCTAAATGCCAGTCAATCCCCCACAAACGGAACAGGAGTTCCTCCAGTCCTCACCTTTCACCCCACCAGCTTCCGCATCCATCCAGCATGTCATTCCCTGATATTTCCGCCACCTTAAAGGTGAACTCACCACAAGTCACATCTCCACATCCCATCTCTTTCCACGTTCCAGAGAGAACATTCCCTCCACAACCCCTTGGTTCGCTCATCTCTTTTCACCTGACTCACCCCCCCCCCCATATATTGTATCCTGCAACCCGCAGTAGATTTAACACAAATCCCTACACAGGGCAGCACATTGGCGCAGCACAATAGTTGCTGCCTTACAGCGCCAGAGACCCGTGATCAATTCTGACTTTGGGTGCTGTCTGTATGGAGTTTGTACATTCTCCCTGTGACCACGTGGGTTTTCTCCGGTTGCTCCGATTTCCTCCCACATTCCACAGACATGAGGTTCTTAGGTAAATTGGCTTTGATTAAAATTGAAAATTTTCCCTAATGTGCAGGATATTGCTAGTGAATGGGGTGATCACTGGTCGGCACAGACACAATGGGCCGAAGGGCGTTTCCACGCTGATGTCTAAACATTTTCCCTCACCGCCATTCATGGACTCCAGCAGCTCTTCCAGATGAGAGAGAGGTTCATGGGTACCTCTCCCAATTATTCTACAGTATTTGCTCCTGATATGATCACCTTTACATTGGCGAGACCAGGCTTAGATTGGGAAACCATTTCGCTTTCTTTCCTGAGTCTCCCACTCACAGTCCATTGCTTCACCATTTCCCCAAACATCTTCCACCCTCCTCTCCCCAGTCATCCTGCTCTTTCCCCTCAGTAGTACACATCTCCCATTCCCAAGTTCTCCATTTCAGTTTTTCCCCCCCTCTCTCCCCGTTTCCATTCCACCCATATCCCTCGCTCTGGCTTTACATTTCGTTCCTCCTCTTCTTTCCTATCTGACATCCTTTTATCTCCTTTTCACATCTAGCCTTTGTACCATCTCCACCCATCTTCTAATCAAAGTCCCCGTCCACCTATCACTCGTCAGGTTTTGTCTCACCCCATCACTGTCCCAGATTTCTTCCCCCTACTTCAATCAGTCTGTGGAGGATACCAATCCGAAACATCACCTCACCATTCATTCTAGAGATGCTACGACCCGTTCAGTTCCTCCAGCACTTTGTGTTTTGTTCAAGATTCCAGCATCTGCAGGAACATATGCTTCCAAGTACCCCGAAACCTCAACTTTAATAATGGACTCTAATATCTTAACAACCACTGAAGTCAGGCTAACTGGCTGATAATTTCCTTTCTTTGGCCTCGTTCCCTTTTTAACTCTGGACCAATGCCCTCTAGTCTTTGACATTTACACTCTGGGGATAAGGTTCTGATCATCTACACTATCTATGCCTCTCAAAATGTTATATACTTTTATCAGGTCTCCCATCAATCTCTGATTCTTCAGAGAAAAAAATCCAAGTCTGTCCAACTTCTCCTTAGAATTAATACCGTTTAATCCATGCAGAATTCTGGTAAACCTCATCTGTTCGTTCTCTAAAGCCTCTACATCCTTCCTCTAAAGGGGTGAGCAGAACTGCACACAATATTCCAAGTGTTGTACAACCAAACTTTTATAAAGCTACAACATGACCTAACAAGAATGTACTGTAAAAGGTTGTACTTTTTAGTTCTTATTAGGGCTTGTTTTTGAGGTAATCGCAGAGCTTTATCTTGTAAAATGCAAATGAGCAACCAGGATTCAGGTCATTCCTTTCTCCCGGGATGCAAATAAATGTGCAATGTGCTTGTAATTCAGCATGTATCTGATAAAATGTAAATTAAGGTTCTGTTTAAATCTAGGATGGGGCTAAATAGCAGCAATACTTAGCTGGTCAGGGAAAGAGAGGAAATGTAAATCCTCTTCCAGCAAGGTAATCAAGTTACATTAAGTGATCTGTCAGGTCGACAGGGTGACTGGTGGTGGTGCTGATCAATGACACAGCTGACCCAGCAAGGCAGCCACTGGAAGCTAAAGACTAGTACACTTTTTATTCTCGTCCACACAGGCAGATCAGGTGAGAGTCGATCAGCTAACAATCTCTTTGCAGGATGCTCGAATAACAAAGACCCCCCATTCAGCTTATCTGACTGCTCCAGTGAGTCCTGGCAGGATTAGGGAACCCTGGATGTCAAGAGAAGATGCTGCATTCAAGAACGTCAGTCCAGGCATTGGGAGCATATAGATTGTGTCAGAAGGAAGGCTCCTTCTCCAAAGTCAAAGTCAAAGTCAAAGTCAAAAGAGTTTATTGTCACGTGTCCCTGACAGGACAATGAAATTATTTCTTTACATAGCACAACAGAACATAGTAGGCATTGACTACAATTATATACGTAAATACACACATTAATTAATAAATTAATAAAGTGCAAATAACAGATGGAGGGGTATTAATGTTCAGAGTTTTGTCCGAGCCAAGTTTAATAGCCTGATGGCTGTGGGGAAGCAGCTATTCCTGAACCGGGTCGTTGCAGTTCTCAGGCTCCTGTCCCTTCTACCCGAAGGTAGCAGGGAGATGAGTGTGTGGCCAGGGTGGTACCGGTCCTTGATGATGCTGCCAGCCTTTTTGAGGCAGTGACTGTGATAGATCCCCTCGATGGAAGGAAGGTCAGAGCCGATGATGAACTGGGCAGTGTTTACTACTTTTTGTAGTCTTTTCCTCTCCAGGGCACTCAAGTTGCCAAACCAAGCCACGATGCAACCGGTCAGCAAGCTCTCTACTGTGCACCTGTAGAAGTTAGAGAGGGTCCTCCTTGACAGACCGACTCTCCGTAATCTTCTCAGGAAGTAGAGGCGCTGATGAGCTTTCTTAATAATTGCATCGGAAAGATCCGGAAGTGGCGGCGCTGCGTGGCAGCTGCGGCTCACCTGCAGTCCTGTTTTTTTTTTCGTTTTTTTTCGTCCTTTTGTGTCTGTTTTTAGTTAGAATTTTGGTTTATTAGGCTGTGTTTGTGTGGGGGTGGGGGAGAAACAAGGTTTTAGTCTCTCCCTTCGGGGGGATGCGACCTTTTCTTGTCGTGTCCCCCGTCACCGTCTCCGTCTGTGCTGAGGCCTAATGGCGGAGCTGGTGGCCTCGGAGCTGTGGCGAGCGTTCAGAGCTCCAGTGTTCCAGCGGCAGCGGCGGCCCGGCTTCGGGGCTTCGGCGCTCCGGCAGTTGCTCCAGCGGTGCTCCAGCAGCGGCCCGGCATTGGCGCTCCCGGCGGCTCTCCAGCGGGTGCTCCAGCGCTCAGCGCGGCCCGGCTTCGGCGCTCCGGCGGCTCCGGCGGCTCTCCAGCGGCTCTCCAGCAGGTGCTCCAGCAGCGGCCCGGCATTGGCGCTCCGGCGGCTCTCCAGCGGCTCTCCAGCAGGTGCTCCAGCGGCGGCCCGGCTTCAGAGCTCCGGCGGCTCCAGCGTTCCCGTGGTCGATCCTGGCTGGGGGCTGTGGTGGTGTTCCGGCGTTCCGGCGGCGGCGGCGGTGGCGGCCTGGCTTCGGAGGCTCCGGGCCGCGGGCCTGGTGGACGATGACATCGAAGGCCTGGATTGCCTCAGTACAGAGGGGGAACAAGTAGGGGAAAATGACAAAGACTTTAAGACTTCTGCCTTCCACCACAGTGAGGAGGTGCTTGGTGAACTCACTGTGGTGGATGTTAAATTATGTGTTTATTGTGTGTTTTGTTTTAATTTATTACATGTTATGACTGCAAAGGTAACAAATTTCGTTCAGACCGAAAGGTCTGAATGACAATAAAGGAATCTGAATCTGAATCTGAATCTGTGTTTTCGGACCTCGAAAGATCTTCACAGATGTGCACGCCCAGGAATTTGAAGCTCTTGACCCTTTCAACCATCGACCCGTTGATATAAACAGGACTGTGGGTCCCCATCCTACTCCTTCCAAAGTCCACAATCAGTTCCTTGGTTTTGCTGGTGTTGAGGGCCACGTTGTTGTGCTGGCACCATATGCACAGTCGCTCGATCTCTCTTCTATACTCTGACTCATCCCCATCAGTGATATGTCCCACAGCAGTGGTGTCGTCAGCGAACTTGATGATGGAGTTCGCACTGTGACCGGCTACGCAGTCATGAGTATAAAGCGAGTACAGCAGGGGGCTGAGCACGCAGCCTTGAGGTGCTCCCGTGCTGATTGTTATCGAGTCTGACACATTTCCACCAATACGAACAGACTGTTGTCTGTGAACGAAGAAGTCGAGGATCCAATTGCAGAGGGATGCGCAGAGACCCAGTTCTGTGAGTTTGGTAACCAGCTTGGAGGGGATGATTGTGTTAAATGACGAGCTGTAGTCAATGAATAACAGCCTGACATATGGGTTTTTGTTGTCCAAGTGGTCCAGAGCGGAGTGGAGGGCCAGCGAGATTGCGTCCACCCTTGATCTGTTGTGGCGGTAAGCGAACTACAGTGGGTCCAGATTTTTGTCGAGGTAGGAGTTGATTTGCGCCATGATCAACCTCTCGAAGCACTTCATCACCACAGGCCTTAGTGCCACAGGTCGATAGTCATTGAGGCACATCACCTTGCTCTTCTTGGGCACCGGTATTATTGATGCCCTTTTGAAGCAGGTGGGAACCTCAGACCTCAGAAGTGACAGGTTGAAAATGTCCGTAAAAACTCCAGCCAGTTGGTCCGCACAGGTTTTTAGAACATGACCAGGTATGCCTTCAGGTCCAGACGCTTTTCGACGGTTCACCCCTCTGAAGGATTTCCTGACGTCGGCCTCTGTGACTGTGACTGAAATACCATCGCAGCAAATGGGGGCTCGGGAAGGCACATCGGTGTTCTCTCTCTCTATTAAGCTCATCAAGGAGTGATGTATCGCCGACATCCGAGCTGCCGCCTGGTTTTACCTTGTAGGAGGTGATTGCATTCAGTCCCCACCACAGCTGCCGAACATCTGTCTCATCCTCCAATTTGGAGCAGAACTCCCTTTTGGCCTTTTTCATGGCCTTACCAAGGTCGTATCTGGACTTCGTGTAGACCACTGTATCATCAGACATGAATGCCCGGTGTCTGGTCTTCAGAACAGTGCGGATCTCACAGTTCATCCAAGGTTTCTGATTGGGAAACACTCGGAAGGTTTTTGCAGTCCTCCACACATCTCTTAATGAAGTCTGTAACGACTGTGGCGTATTCATTCAAGTCCGTTGCCGAGTCCTTGAACATTGCCCAGTCTACAGACTCCAAACAGTCCTGTAGTTGTTCCTCAGCCCCCCCCCCCCACCACCCCCCCCCCCCCCCCCCCCCCCCCACCACCCCCCCTCCCCGACCAGCTCTGTACTGTCCTCACCTCTTTCCACCCGTTTGCCCATTAAGGTACCTGCTGCTCCTGTGGGAATATCCCACAGTTCCCTCATTGGCCTCATTAGTCATCTCAGAACCCATTGAAATGGAGTGGATGCAAGCCATCTTCAAACATGAGTTTGGCCTAAGAAGTACCTTACATCTCCCCTATGAAGGATTAACGATGTGCGATCAGCATCAAGAGATTAATGCATGAGGTGTCAACTGTCAAAAAAGAACCGAGAAGTAAACATATAACCATATAACCATATAAACCATATAACAATTACAGCACGGAAACAGGCCCTCTCGGCCCTTCCAGTCCATGCCGACCATTTGTTTTCCCCTAGTCCCATCTACCTGCACTCAGACCATACCCCTCCATTCCCTTCACGTCCATATACCTATCCACTTTACTCTTAAATGTTAAAATCGATCCTGCCTCCACCACTTCTGCTGGAAGCTCATTCCACACAGCCACCACCCTCTGAGTAAAGAAGTTCCCCCTCACGTTACCGCGAAACTTCTGTCCCTTAATTCTCATGTCATGCCCTCTTGTTTGAATCTTCCCTACCCTCAATGGGAAAAACGTATCCACGTTAACTCTGTCTATCCCTTTCATCATTTTAAAGACCTCAATCAAGTCCCCCCTTAACCTTCTGCGCTCCAAAGAATAAAGACCTAACTTGTTCAACCTTTCTCTGTAACATAGTTGCTGGAACCGTGGCAACATTCTAGTAAATCTGCTCTGTACTCTTTCTATTTTGTTGACATCCTTCCTATAACTAGGCGACCTAAATTGTACACCATACTCCAGAATTGGTCTTATCAATGCCTTGTACAATTTTAACATTACTTCCCAACTCCTATATTCAACGCTCTGATTTATAAAGGCCAGCACACCAAAGGCTTTCTTTACCACCCTATCTACATGCGATTCCACCTTCAGGGAACTATGCACAGTTATTCCTAGATCCCTCTGTTCCACAGCATTCCTCATTTCCCTACCATTTACCATGTACGTCCTATTTTGATTTGTCCTGCCAAGATGTAGCACTTCACACTTAACAGCATTAAACTCCATCTGCTATCTTTCACCCCACTTTTCCAAATGGCCCAAATCTCTCTGCATACTTTGAAAATCTACTTCATTATCCACAACACCACCTATCTTAGTATCATCTGCATACTTACTTATCCAATTTTCCACCCCATCATCCAGATCATTGATGTACATGACAAACAACAGTGGACCAAACACAGATCCCTGAGGCACCCCACTGGTCACCGGCTTCCAACCTGACAAAAAGCCATCCACCATTACTCTCTGACATCTCCCATTCAGCCACTGTTGAATCCATCTTGCTACTCCGCCATTAACACAGAGATTTAACCTTCTTAACCAACCTTCCATGGGAAACCTTGTCAAAGGCCTTACTGAAATCCATATAGTCAACATCCACTGCTTTACCCTCATCAATTTCCCTAGTTACCACTTCAAAAAAATTCAAGAAGGTTTGTCAAACTTGACCTTCCAGGCACAAATCCATGTTGACTGTTCCTGATCAGACCCTGTTTATCCAGATGCTTATATATATTATCTCTAAGTATCCTTTCCATTAATTTGCCCACCACTGACATCAAACTAATAGGTCTATAATTGCTAGGTTTATTCTTTGAACCCTTTTTAAGCAATGGAACAACATGCGCAGTACGCCAATCCTCCGGCACTATTCCCGTTTCTAACGACATTTGAAATATTTCTGTCATAGCTCCTGCTATTTCTACACTAACTTCCCACAATGTCCTAGGGAATATCCCGTCAGGACCTGGAGACTTATCCACGTTTATATTTTTCAAAAGTGTCAGTACATCCTCCTCTTTGAATCTCATAGTTTCCATAGCTACTCTACTTTTTCCCCTTAACTCACAGAGTTCAATATCCTTCTCCTTGGTGAATACCGAAGAAAAGAAATTGTTCAATATCTCCCCCATCTCTTTTGGCTCTGCAGATAGCTGTCCATTCTGGTTCTCTAATGGTCCAATTTTATCCCTCGTTATCCTTTTGCTATTAATATAGCTGTAGAAACCCTTTGGGTTTACTTTCACCTTTCTTGCCAAAGCAACCTCATATCTTCTTTTAGCCTTCCTAATTTCTTTCTTAAGATTCTTTTTACATTCTTTATACTCCTCTAGCACCTCATTTACTCCATGCCTCCTATAATTATTGTAGATATCTCTCTTTTTTCAAAACAAATGTCCAATTTCCCTTGAAAACCATGGCTCTTTTCAATTTTTACTATTTCCTTTCAACCTAACAGGGACATAAAGATTCTGTACTCTTACAATTTCCCCTTTAAATGTCCTCCATTTCTCTTCTACATCCTTCCCATGAAACAAAGTGTCCCAATTCACTCCTTTAAAAATCCTTACGCATTCCCTCAAAGTTAGCCTTTCTCCAATCAAAAATCTCCACCCTAGGTCCAGTTCTGACTCTCTCCATAATTATATTGAAACTAATGGTATTGTGATCACTGGTCCCGAAGTGCTCATCAACGCATACCTCCATCACCTGACCTGCCTCATTTCCTAACAGGAGATCCAGCACTGCCCCTTCTCTGGTCGATACCTCTATGTACTGCTGCAAAAAACTATCCTGCACACATTTTACAAACTCCAAACCATCCAGCCCATTTACAGAATGTGTTTCCCAGTCTATTTTTGGAAAATTGAAAAGGAATGAGGAATTAGACTTGATTATGAATTGGAATCTCTCTTTGAAATAATCCATATTAAATCTCAAACTGCAACATGTTAAAGTAAGCCCAGGTATGACCTTGTCCAGCTTTACAGACCTTTTCCAGCATATGAAACCCTAAATCTTCCACATATATTGTTGGTGGATAGTGATTTATCTTCGGAATCACGTGAGTGACTACGTGAAGAAGGCCGTCAGTCGTCATGCGCATCATTACGTCTGAAGCATGTGCCAACGACTGACTGGCAGGCCCATTGCGTCTCTCCAGCGGTAAGTTTCAAAAAACCGAGGTAAGTGTTTTTTAATAAGTTACTTACGGTCGTTGTTTGGCAGGTTCAGTTGTGTTTTTCTACCAACAGAACGAACCTACTATGTCGAAGGTGCGGAGACCGTCTGCGAGCACAGAACCACATTGTGATGGCTTATTTGGATGACATTCTAATAATTGGGGACACAAAGGAATTAGCAATAGCATCTGTTTCAGCTACCAAACTCATGTTTGAGAGGCTGGGATTCGTAATCCATCCAGTTAAGTCGAAATTGACTCCAATTAGGGTAATTGATTACCTAGGGTTTACAATCAACTCAATTCAAATGTCGGTGACTCGGCCAGGTGGTAAGCAATCAGACTTGATGGAAGCCTGCAATAAGTTAATTGCTAACCAGCAGCCAACAATCAGACAAGGAGGAAGCATAATTGGCAATCTTGTGGCAGCCTTTCCACCTGTACGCTTCGGACCTTTGCACTACCAAAATTTGCAACGTGCAAAGGAACGGGCCCTCAAATCTCACGCAGACCAATGTACTTACCACCAGATGCCATTGCGGAATTACACTGGTGGGCTACCAATATACATCACTGTTCTAAGAAAATTCAAATTGACACACCATCAGTAATAATACAAACCGATGCGAGTGGCCTGGGCTGGGGGGCAACAGACACCAGCTCCAGCTGCGGGGAAAGATGGAATGTGCAGGAATCCTTAATCCTACAGCAATATGGCATCAACTACTTAGAGTTGTTGGGAGCACTGTGGCTTAAAGGTTTATTGCAGCAGTATGCATCATGTGCATGTTCAACTACAGATTGACAATACCCCGGCAGTGGCGTATGTCAATCACATGGGTGGAATAAAATCTGTATCATGTGATAAATTGGCAAACCTCCTTTGGCATTGGTGTATTGCAAGGAACATTTGGGTCACGGCTATCTACCTGCCAGATAGATATAATATGGTGGCGGACACTAAATCACGGAAATTCAATGATAAGACGGAATGGATGTTGAGTCATGTCGTGTTCACCGACATTGTTGCCCGGTATGACACGCCGGATATTGACTTGTTTGCCTCCACGTTGAATCACCAGTTACCCAAATATATCTCATGGGAGCCAGACCTAGGGGCAGTAGCAGTCGATGCGTTCACACTGCATTGGGGAGGAATGGTCTTGTATGCTTTCCCTCCTTTTTGCCTCATCAGCCGATGCTTGGACAAAATAAAGCAAGACAATGCCACAGGCATTTTGGTAGTGCCAGATTAGCCTAGGCAATCTTGGTTCCCACTTGTTCTGGGAATCATGACACAGCCTTTGATGGCTGTCCCCAACGACAGGGAGCCGGTAACGCGGAGCCATCATCTGCTACATGACCAAATCTATTTGTTGGTTTGCAGATTCTGAGGAGACCTTTCCTGGGACTCGGACTGGCTGATCGAACGGTGGATGTAATTACAGCGGCTGGGAGGGACAGCACACAAAAGCAGTATGTCTCCCACATCAAGAAGTGGGAGACGTATTGCTGGGCATCCAACATTACATATGACACTGTGTGCATCACGGACATACTGGAATTTCTGTCTACCTTATATCATGACCAGAAATTAGGCTACAGTGCCATCAACAGTGCCAGGCGCTCATTATGGCGCAACGAGTCCAGACTCTGCACAAACTGCGACTCGACAACATGCACACCACTGTCAACACCATAACTTTCGTCATTTATGATTTAGTTAAACAGAGCAGGGCTGGGGTGCCAGGGCCCAGGCTTGAGTTCCTGGCATACCCCGAAGATCCATGACTATGTCTGGTCGATCACTTGCACCAGTATATTACAGTCACCAGGAGCCTCAGAGGCTCAGAGTTAGCTGTCCTAATCAGCCACATAAAGCCACACCATAGGGTGTCAACACAAACCATTTCCAGATGACTAAAAGAGGTACTGGCAGTTGCAGGAGTAGATACTGACAGTTACAAATCTCACTCCACCAGGGCTGCATCAACGTCGGCAGCAAGGGCTATGGACCTGCCCCTCGACAGTATCCTAGCGGCGGCAGGATGGGCCAATGAAAGGATGTTCCGCCGGTTTTATAGTAAACCCATTGCCGGACCGGGGGTGTTTGCACGTACCATTTTGAATTCTCGTAATAGTTTCCCCCCTGGTTGAGCGGGGTCACTATTGTTTGTTTTGCAATAAAGCATCAGTTTTGTTAGCTATCTATGTTATGTCTGAATGCATTAATATGTTCTCACTCACCCATGGTCAATCCATTCAGTGTGCGATGCCTGGATTCGAACTGGCTTGAAATCACAGAGCTTTGAAATCTTCACGTAGTCACTCACGTGACTCCGAAGTAAAATAGTAAGATTAAATGAGAACTTATATGTTTGAAGTTTGATCTTGATTTTATGAGGAGTTACGATGAGCGATTACGCGCCCACCGCTCCCAACCCTCATATTATCAGGTCATCTGGTAGTTCTAGTTCTCCAAATCTTACTATCTTTAGGTCAACTTCTTTTATCTGTGATTCCACAATGCTGCTTTGAAGAAGCATGATGACTGACGGCCTTCTTCACGTAATCGCTCATCGTAACTCCTCATAAAATCAAGATCAAACTGGGATGGCAGGACTTCCATGTGAAGAAAGACTGGATAGACTCGGCTTGTACTCGCTGGAATTTAGAAGATTGAGGGGGGATCTCATAGAGACTTACAAAATTCTTAAGGGGTTGGATAGGCTAGATGCAGGAAGATTGTTCCCGATGTTGGGGAAGTCCAGGACAAGGGGTCACAGTTTAAGGATAAGAGGGAAGTCTTTTAGGACCAAGATGAGAAAATGATTTTTCACACAGAGAGTGGTGAATCTGTGGAATTCTCTGCCACAGAAGGTAGTTGAGGCCAGTTTGTTGCCTATATTTAAGAGGGAGTTAGATGTGGCCCTTGTGGCTAAAGGGATCAGGGGGTATGGAGAGAAGGCAGGTACAGGATACTGAGTTGGATGATCAGCTATGACCATATTGAATGGCGGTGCAGGCTCGAAAGGCTGAATGGCCTACTTCCGCACCTATTTTCTATATTTCTATGTTTCTATCAAACTTCAAACTGGTAAGTTCTCATTTAATCTTACTATTTTAGACCATGGCACTGGGCTAATGTGAATGCTGCATTTTGGGAGGCTGAATGCAAGGGGAAATAATTCAGTTAATGCAAAGAGCCTTATCAGCATTGCTGTGCAATGGGATCATGGGGTTCAAGTCCAAAGCCCTTAAAAAGTTGTTTTCTCTGGGGAGTCAGAGGTTGAGGAGAGAACCTGATAGGTATATAAAATCATGAATAAATAAGGTAGACAATCAGAACCTGTTTAGTTTAGTTTATTGTCACATGTACACGTTTAGTTTATTATCGTGAGGTGCGATGAAAAGCTTTTTTGTTGCATGTTATCCAGTCAGTGGAATGACTATACATGATTACAATCAAGCTGTCCCAATGTACAGATACAGGCTAAAGGGAATAATGTTTAGTGCAAAATAAAATCCAGTGAAGTCTGATTAAAGTTCATTGAGGGTCTCCAACGAGGTAGATAGATGGTATGTGGTAGATCAGGACCACTCCCTTGTTGGTGATAGGATGGTTCAGTTGCTTGATAACAGCTGGGAAGAAACTGGCCCTGAATCTGGAGGCATGCATTTTCACGCTTCTAACTAGTGTCTGATGTCTGGAATGTGCTGTCTCTGGCCTTCATTATTTTTAATACCATTATTTGATCGTCATGCATTTTGTTCTAAAGGGGGAAGACTGATTATCCATGTAATTAAATCCCTATCGGAATTATTTTAGGAAATCTATTCCACATTCTCTCTAATTTTTTACACCTGTCATAAAAGTGTGGCAGCCGATTCGGAAACTTTACCCCTGTTGTGCTCTAACCACTGTTTTATAAATGTGTTTATGACTTCCATGCACGCATGTTGCACTCTATTTAAAGCCAAGGTTCCTGTAAGCCTTTATAACCATTTATAATCTTGCACTGTCACTCTCCAGGAACTATAGCCATATAGGCTTCAGGCCTTTCAGTTCTTCAACCTCTCTTAGAACTATTACCAATAGTTTATATTAACTCTACTCATTCTTCCTATTCAAATGTAACACTTCACATATTTCAGCATTAAATTTCAGCATTAAATTTCATCTGACCATTGAACCTGTTATTATCTGCTTCAAATCTACTATTATCCTCTTCACAGTTCATCCGTTACATTTGCATGCTTCAGTCATCAAGTTCAAGTCACAAAGATCTATTAAAAGCCCCAGTGGTCCTGGTATAAAATGAAGGAGAAATCCACTATATATTTCCCTTCAGTCTGAAAAACAACTTTTCACTATTACGCTCTGTTTCGTGGGGCACAAAGGAACGTAGATGCTGCAATGTGGAGCAAGAACTAAATGCATGAGGAATAAAGCAGGTCAACCAGACTGCAGCCTTGCCTGCCAATGCCTTTGCATTGGCGGCTCCAATGTTCGGTGTCCCTGAGCACGTACTCATGTGCCTGGAATGTGCCATTTGGCAGCAATTCCTTATGGAATGGAGGTCCAACAAGTTTCAGGCAGAGCAATGAGCTGATGATCTTCCAGCAGCATGTTGTCCACCTGTGCGCGTGTCCTTGGGAACAGCTCATAGGTCAGATTCCTTTAGTAGCTGCTTGGGATGAACATCAACAGGGAACATTGCATCCTATTCAGTGTTGGCCATTTCAGATGGACTTGTGGTCAAAGGTGTTGGTCTGGAAGAATTTTCCCACGAACCACAGGTGGTATGGCAATGTGCAGCAGACCAGGACGTTGCGTGGTGAGGGACCAGGGAGAAGCTCAAAATAGACAATAAACAATAGGTGCAGCAGTAGGCCATTCGGCCCTTCAAGCCAGCACCATCATTCACTGTGGTCATGGCTGATCATCCACAATCAGTGCTCCGTTCCAGCGTTCACACCATATCCGTTGACTCCGCTATCTTTAAGAGCCCTATTTAACTCTCTTTTCAAAGCATCCAGAAAATTGGCCTCCACTGCATTTTGAGGCAGAGGATTCCACAGATTCACAACTCTCTGCAAGAAAAAGATTTTCCTCATCTCCGTTCTAAATGGCCTACCCCTTATTCTTAAACTGTGGCCCCTGGTTCTGGACTCTCCCAACATTAGAAACATATTTCCTGCCACTCGCGTGTCCAATCCCTTAATAATCTTATGTTTCAATAAGATCCCCTCTCATCCTTCTAAATGCCAGAGTATACAAGCCCAGCCGCTTTATTCTATCAACATATGACAGACCTGCCATCCCGAGAATTAACCTTGTGAACCTACGCTGCACTCCCTCAATAGCAAGAATGTCCTTCCTCAAATTTGGAGATAAAAACTGCACACAATACCCCTGGTGTGGTCTCATTAGGGCCCTGTACAACTGCAGAAGGACCTCTTTGCTCAACATGTAGTGACACACGCTGGTTCCCCAATACATTGGTTCCAAACACTGGTGACACATACCACACACAAAAGTGGATATCAAGATGAGGGTGATGTTGGATGCACTTTTACCCATGTGGTTCATGTAATTGCGCATCACAATCTATCAAACCAATTCCATCTTGGATCCCCAGATGAATTGGAAGGCTGCCTGGGTGATTGCAAAACCTGAAGAGTGGGACAGACCATACCTGCACCAACTACAGCAGCAAGGGACAGCACAGTGGCGCAGCGGTAGAGTTGCCACCTTCCATCTCCGGACTCTCGTGTTCGATCCTGACTACGGATGCTGTCTATATGGAGTTTCTACGTTCTCCATGTGACCACACGTGTTTTCTCCGGGTGCTCCAGTTTCCTCGCACAATCTAAAGGCGTACAGGTTTGTCAGTTAATTGGCTTCGGCAAAATTTGAAAATTGTCCCTAGTGCTAGTGTGCGTGGCGATCGTTGGTCAGTGCGGACTCGGTGGGACGAAGGGCCTGATTCTGCTTTACCTCTAAAATCTAACGTCTAATGCACCAAGGACACCTCACACATGAAGACCAATTTCCTACTAGTCATTGACTGAGATTGCCACTCCCACTGTCCCAAGTTTTGTTTAACCTGGCCTGTCTGCTCCAGCCAATATTTGTTACATGCTTCTTCCCATCGGATGCAGATCCTGAGCACTTTCGTGGAGTGGAAGCCTGACAGCTAAGGGGACAGTGGATCAGTCGAGCTGGTTGCTGAAGAGAATGGTTTTGCTCATCCTACTGCTGACTCTCATCCTTGATGCCAACTCAAATTAGTCGCTGATGCTGGTCAATCTGCAGACCGTCCATGGAAGTGAGCAGAAGGCAACGGTTCTCTTCCCCGTCAGTTGGAGTATGGCAGGGTTTCCCACTTTCCCCAGTATTGTTTGTGAGCTTCACTGCACCTTTTGCCAAAACTATAAGAAGGAAACAGGCTTAAGAGGGGTAAATACATGGACAATATCACTGCTTTCTGGTCAGATCCACATGTGCAAATGAAGGGCAGGTGGCCGCCTAGTTGGTGCTTGGTCTCACCGACAGAGAGGAGGCGTCAATGGAAGCATTGAATGCCACAGTCGAGGTTAGAGGAGGAGCATGCGAGGCCCAACACCACCCACCAAATCCCAATTCATCTGCACTTCATCTCCCAAAATATTCCACTATCACCTTCACCCACCCCTCCATCCATCTGTCTCCAACCGTCTTGTTAGTATATCTGTTTTTGGTATCACCCGCTTGTCTCTGCCCTCTCCCACACCTTCCCTTTTCCTCTTTAATACCGTCTAACTTCCCTCTCCACTCTCAGTCCTGATACAGGATCTCGATCCGAAACATTGACAGGTCCTGTCACCCCACCCCCACAGCAGCTGAGTTCCTCCTGCAGCTTTTTTTTTACTATTTTTTTCTGTTATCGGGCCATTTTTCTTTCCATGAGTTATGCTAATGATAAGCACTCAGCTTGGTAAGAATTTATCATCAACCATCTACAGTTATTTGATTTTGTCATTAATAACTATTCTAATATTCTCTCCTGAAGTGTAATTTCTGTCTTTAATCCTGTCAGTATGACTGATCTTTCCATCATGGAAGCATTATTAAACATGCAGAGCTCTAAAGCCACAACCTCTTTAAGAGGGCGTCCCTTTAGATATATTGATCTTGTTTGGGTTTATTCAGATATTGCAAATATTAATGAATAAAACTGCCTTATCTGCAAAAGCTCTTCAACGGTACATTTAATTAATATAAAGTTCTAAACTCTACTATTTCACTACTTTCACAGAGAAGAAGAAAATCATTAATTACACCAATTACTGAAGAACAGAGTTGATTGCATTACAATTCAATTGTAAAAATTGACACTTCATATAGGACAGCTGCACTGAGTACAAAGTGCCTGTGAAATGTTTAACCACATTGTAGACTCTAATATTGTTGGCAGAATTTTAATGTTGGTCTCTGATGCCTTTCAAGTGGGTAGTTGTCTCAGAAACATTATATTGAATTCATTAACTCAGCTGAAATTTGACTCAGAAACGGAAAAAACTAAGTAATGACAAATGGGTAAAAAGGTAATAACTGAAATTCTGCAGGGGGTTTATTTAATTTAGTTTAGTTTTAGCTTAGAGACACAGTGTGGAAACAGGCCCTTCAGCCCATCGTGTCCGCACTAACCAGTGAACCCAGTACACAAGCACTATCCGACACATTAGGGACAATTTACGATCTTTACTGCAGCCAATTAGTGTACAAACTTGTACGTATTAGGAGTGTGGGAGGAAACTGGAGCACCTGGAGAAAATCCATGCGTTCACGGAGACAACGTACGAACTTCGTGAAGACAGCACCCATAGTTAGAATCGAACACAATGTAAGGCAGCAACTCTACCACTGCGCAATCATGCTGCCCTTTGAACCCTGTCCTGTTTATATAGACACTGCTTTAGATAGTTTAAGAAAGAATTGCAGATGCTGGAAAAATCGAAGGTAGACAAAAAATGCTGGAGAAACTCAGCGGGTGAGCAGAGCTGGTCTTTACCCTCAACAACTTTTCGTTTGACTCCTCCCACTTCCTCAGTCTGAAGAAGTGTCTCGACGTGAAACGTTGCCAATTCCTCCTCTCCATAGACGCTGCCTCACCGGGTGAGTTTTTCCAGTATTATTTGTCTATCTACAGCTTTATATAGGACTAGACTAAGTGGGACCCGTTGTGGTCTCATGTTCACACAGGAGGGCTGATCCCCCATTGCAATATTCCACCTCTCCACTAATTCCAATATTGGTTGGCAGTGGGGGGGGGGGGGGGCTTTCTGGAACGCTAGTATGAGTGTTGTGGGCCGAAGGGACTGGTTTTCAGAGGGCTAGAATGGACATTGTGGCCCAAATGAATTATTGGGCTGGCAGCTCAGTCACTCAGACCTGGTGGGCTGGCAGGCATGGGCTGGCAGCTCAGTCAAGCTCAGAGCCCAGAAACTGCCAGAAATTCCGCCCAAAACAGGGGAGAGACTGTGAGAGAGAAGGGAAGAGGGTGGAGAATCAATGTTAGACATTTTTCATATTTTTCTGCAGATCACAGCAATGAAGGAGGTAAGTCTATCCTGGCCTGTATCTCACATGGAGCCAATGAAGGGAGGGAGAAAAATACTGGGGTGCGGTTTAATACTTGCCGGGGGAATACTTACTGATGGGCCGAAGGGACTCCTCCTGGGCTAGTACAGGCCTGATGGGCCAAAGGGGCTCTTTAAAAAAAAAACCTGTGAAACCTCAGTGAAAGGCACTTTTTCTGGACCTTTCCTGGCCTGTCACGGGCCTTTTGGGCAAAAATGCTCCTGGATTAATATGGGCATTTGGGGCAAAAGGGACAGGTTTCTCGGCTTATATCGGCCTTGTGGGCCGAAATTAATGGTTTCAGGCAGGCCAAACAATTCATTTCATTTCCATTTCCATTGCAGTTTCAAGTACAGGGCAGGCCGAACAGCTCATTGCATTTTCATTTAATTTCCATTGCCATTGCAGTTTCAAGCACAGGGCAGGCCGAACAGCTCATTGCATTTTCATTTCGCTTCCACTACCATTGCAGTTTCATGCACAGGGCAGACCGAACAGCTCATTGCATTTTAATTTCACTTACATTGCCATTGCAGTTTAAAGCACAGGGCAGGCCAAGCCAAACAGCTGATTGCAATTTTCATTTCACTTCCATTGCCATTGCAGTTTCAAGCACAGGACAGGACAGGCCAAGCCAAACAGCTCATTGCATTTTCACTTCATTCCTATTGACATTGCAGTTAGAAGCACAGGGCAGGCCAAGCCAAACAGCTCTTTGCATTTTCATTTCATTCCCATTGCCATTGCAGTTTCAAGCACAGGGCAGGCCAAGCCGAACAGCTCATTGCATTTTCACTTCATTCCCATTGCCATTGCAGTTTCAAGCACAGGGCAGGCCAAGCCAAACAGCTCATTGCATTTTCACTTCTTTTCCATTGCCATTGCCGTTTCAAGCACAGGGCAGGCCAAGCCAAATCGATAGAAGGGAGGTCAGAGCCGATGATGGACTGGGCAGTGTTTACTACTTTTGGTGATCTTTTCCTCTCCAGGGCGCTCAGTTGCCAAACCAAGCCACGATGTAACCGGTCAGCATGCTCTCTACTGTGCACCTGTAGAAGTTAGAGAGAGTCCTCCTTGACAAACCGACTCTCCGTAATCTTCTCAGGAAGTAGAGACGCTGATGAGCTTTCTTAATAATTGCATCAGTGTTCTCGGACCAGAAAAGATCTTCAGAGATGTGCACACCCAGGAATTTGAAGCTCTTGATCCTTTCAACCATCGACCCGTTGATATAAACAGGACTGTGCATCCCCATCCTACTCCTTCCAAAGTCCACAATCAGTTCCTTGGTTTTGCTGGTGTTGAGGGCCAGGTTATTGTGCTGGCACCATATAGACAGTTGCTCGATCTCTCTTCTATTCTCTGACTCATCCCCATCAGTGATACGTCCCACAACAGTAGTGTCATCAGCGAACTTGATGATGGAGTTACCAAACTCGCAGAGACCCAGTTTTGCGAGTTTGGTAACCAGCTTGGAGGGGATGGTTGTGTTAAATGCCGAGCTGTAGTCAATGAATAACAGCCTGACATATGAGTTTTTGTTGTCCAAGTGGTCCAGAGCGGAGTGGAGGGCCAGCGAGATTGCATCCACCGTTGATCTGTTGTGGCGGTAAGCGAACTGCAGTGGGTCCAGGTTTTTGTTGAGGTAGGAGTTGATTTGCACCATGATCAACCTCTCAAAGCACTTCATCACCACAGGCATTAGTGCCACTGGTCGATAGTCATATCCCCTAGCTCTTCTTGGGCACCGGTATTATTGATGCCCTTTTGAAGCAGGTGGAACCTCGGCCCTCAGAAGTGAGAGGTTGAAAATGTCCGTAAAAACTCCAGCCAGTTGATCCGCACAGGTTTTTAGAACAGGACCAGGTATACCATCAGGTCCAGGTGCTTTTCGAGGGTTCACCCCTCTGAAGGATTTCGTGACATCGGCCTCTGTGACTGAGACTGAAATACCATCACAGCAAATGGGGGCTCGGGAAGGCGCATTGGTGTTCTCCCTATCAAAGCGTGCGTAAAACGCATTGAGCTCGTCAGGGAGTGATGTTTCGCCGACATTCGAGCTGCCTCCTGGTTTCGCCTTGCAGGAGGTGATTGAATTCAGGCCCCGCCACAGCTGCCGAACATCTGTCTCGTCCTCCAGCTTGGAGCAGAAATCCCTTTTGGCCTTTTTGATGGCATTACCAAGGTCATATCTGGACTTCTTATACACCACTGTATCATCAGACATGAAGAGTGTGGATCTCAAAGTTCATCCAAGGTTTCCTGATTGGAAAACAATCGGAAGGTTTTGGTGGGGATGCAGTCCTCCACACATTTCTTAATTAAGTCTGTAAAAACTGTGGCGTATTTGTTCAAGTCCATTGCCGAGTCCGAGAACATTGCCCAGTCTACAGACTACAAACAGTCCTGTAGTTGATCCTCTTCCCCCCCCCCCCCCCCCCCCCACCGACCAGTTCTGTACTGTCCTCACCTCTGGGGGTACGCTCTTTAATTGCTGCCTGTAGGCAGGGAGAAGCAGCACCGCAGTATGGTCGGATTTACCGAAGTGAGGGCGAGGGATAGGGCGATAGGCATTCTTTATGGTGGTGTAGCAGTGGTCGAGGGTGTTTGGTCCTCTGGTGCAGTGATTTCTTTAGGTTTGCCTTATTGAAGTCCCCAGCAATGGTGGTAAATGCCTCGTGGTAAGACGTCTGGTGTTTGTTGACCACTGCGTGCAGCTCCGCCAGTGCCAGACGTATGTCTGCCTGGGGTGGGATGTAGACCGCGGTCAGGATGATGGAGGTGAATTCCCTCGGAAGGTAGAAGGGATGGCACTTCACCGCCAGATGTTTGAGGTGTGGAGAGCAGGAGTTGGACAGGACTTGCACGTCTGAGCACCACGCAGAGTTGACCTTGAGGCAGACGCCCCCTCCTCTCCCTTTTCCAGATGCCAGTGTACGTTCCATACGGTGGATGGAGAACCCTTCAGGCTGGACCTCTGAGTCCAGGCAGCTGGGGGTGAGCCATGTCTCTGTGAAACAGAACACAGAGCATTCCCTCAGCTCCCTTTGATAAAGCAGCCTTGCCCTTAAGTCCTCCACTTTGTTTTCAAGGGACTGTACATTTGCCAGTAGGATTGTAGGGAGAGGGGGTCAAAGTCCCCTGCGCTTCAGTCTGACCTGAAGTCCTGACCGCCGGTCACGTTTCTGGACACAATGGAGGCTTCCCCTTTGTTTCCAGGTACTGTGCTTACTGTACCTGCTGTTTCTGCAGACCTGCTCTGGAACGGGGATTCCTTCACAGACGGCAGCTCCAGCTCCGTGATGAACGGGGGTTCCCTCAAAGTCGGCAGCTGCAGCTCCAGCTCCGTTGTTCCAGGAGGATCCAGTCCGTCAGCTCTGGAGGCCATCCTGGGGTTTCCAGGTACAGTACCTGCGTTCCTCCGTCGGGTCGGGTGATTTCCAGCCAGCGTGGGAATTTTTAAAGTTTGGGGCTCCAGTAGCTGCGGGAGATCGCAAAATTGTGAGCGCATTGAGGTGCTCAAGCAGCTTGTCCGAAACGGCACCGATTTCTGCCATTTTCCTGATCCAGGTAAGTTGTTGGAAGTTGTAATTGAGCCTTTTATGTTCCGGAGCTCCGCAAAAGTCGCCGCAGCCAGGCGCCATCTTTCATAGTAAGGGAGTAAGAGAGGCGAGAGAGAGAGGGGAAAGAAAGAGAGAGGGCAGAGAGAGAGAGAGAGAGAGAGAGAGAGACAGAGACAGAGAGAGAAAGGGGAGAGAGAGGGAGGGAGAGAGAGAGGGGAAAGAAAGAGAGGGCAGAGAGAGAGAGGGGAGAGAGAGGAAGAAGGATCTCCTGTGGCATTCTGTGCTGCATCTTAGTGGAACCAGTCTGTTGCTGAAGGTACTCCTCAGGTTCACCAGTGTGTCATTGAGGGGGTGAACTGTATTGTCCAAGATGCTCCGCAGTTTGAGAGGCATCCTCCTCCCCAAGACCACCTCCCATGAATGCAACTCCGCCCCCAGGATGGAGCTGGCCTTCATGATGAGTTTGTTAATCCTGTTGGCGTCCACGGCCTTCACCCTGCTGCCCCAGTACATGGAAGAGAAGAAGATGGCACTGGTAGAACACCTGCAGCATCTTAATGCAGACATTGAAGGAGTGGGGCCTCCTCAAAAAGTATGTTAAAAAAATACAGTAAAAAAGTAACAGCATTTAATATCCATCGATATGTATGGAGAAATATGGATCAAATGCAGGCGAATGGGATTAGCTTAGAGAGAGCATCTTGATCAGGATGGCCAAGTTGGGCAGATGGGCCGGTTTCCAAGCTATATGACTCCATGACTATGACTCAAAAACCATTGGGCTAAGTTCAAAGGACTGAACTGGGGAACATTTGGAAGCTTGCTGCTATTCCAAGATGATGGGAGCTGACTTCAATTATTTTCTTTTTGCTAACTACATAATGGCAGCTATGTTGAAATCTTGGTTTTTCTGTATCCAGCTGCTGGCTATATAATAATTATTATTGTATTTCCTGTGCTAGGAAACTCACCATGCAGCGGGAGAATTGCACAAGCATCCCATGCAGCAGTCCAGATCTAGCACACACTGACCAAGATATCTCGAATTCAGGAACATTAAATGCCATTTTAAGAGATTAACAGGTGAGGCACAGAACACGAGTGAAGAGGAACAGAGGAAGCAGCAGGCAACCAGCAAGGAGGAAATGTTCAGTTCATCTTGGCACATACTTGGGAATTCTCAGACTGTTAACTTACTGTAATTTGCACCAGCTAGCATGTTTTGATGAATCATTGGAATCCTGTTAAAGCAGCATTACTATTATGCAGGGTACACAAAAGGCTGGAGAAACAAAGCGGGTGCAGCAGCATCTAAGGAGCGAAGGAGATAGGCGACATTTCGGGTCGAGACCCTTCTTCAGTATTACTATTATGCAAGTGGGTTTATGAGTCTGCAGAGAATGGTAAATGAAGGTGATCTATGGAACTATACAAGAACTCAAGGCTCAGATTGTTAGTCCAAACTTACTTGGAAGCATTTTGGATCTCAATATTCAACTCCCAGTCTCCTGATTGCAGGATGCTTACATTCTGACCTGAGAGATTAAGGGTGAAGTTGGTAGTGCCAGGGCAGCTGGATTCATTCTCTTACAATCAGTCACACTGGACATTTGTAGTAAACAAATTGGCGGATTGAATGCAAAATGACCAGGACCACACCTCTCAGCATTTATACTATCCATCAAACCAATCTTAAATCTAAAATTTTAGGCCAATAAAACTCTTGGTTTCCAAATTGAGACTCTGAACTGACATAACCCTAAGACTGTCAGAAAATTCTTCCCCCACTAGATTAAGTGGGAGTAATGGATAAAGGAAGTCTGGGAGGTGATAATGAGAACTGGAATGTCCTGTTAGAATGAGGGAGTGGGGTGTCATTGAGTAATTTAGCATGAAAACAGGCCCTTCTGCCCTGCCTGCCACGTCAACCAACATACCCCATCTACTCTGGTCCCACCTGCCTGCATTTTGCCCATATCCCTCTAAAGGCATCCATGAACCTGTCTAAACACTTCTTAAACATTGCCTCCACAACCTCCTCCGCCTGCTCGTTCCATACACCCACCACCATTTGTGTACAAAGTTATCCCTCAGGATCCTGATAAATCTCCCCCCCCCCCCCCCCCCCCCCCCTCACTTTAGATCTACGTCCTCTGGTTCTCAAATCACAATACTCTGAACAAAAGATGATCTAGTTACCTCATGATTTCAAACACCTCTATCCTCACCCCTCATTCTCCTGAACTCCAGGGAATAAAATCCTAACCTGGTCAACCTCTCCCTACAGCTCATGCCTGGCAACATCTTCGTAAATCTTCTCTTCACCATTTCCAACTTGATAACCTATTCCCTGCTAAATGTGGCCTCGCCAACGTTTATATAACTGCAACATGACTACCCAAAATGCAACATCTCACATGTCTCCAGATTCAATTCTATCGACCATTCCTCAGTGCACCTGTCCAACCAATCAAGATTCTGCTTCAATTTTTAACAAGCATCTTCATTATCTACAAAACCACCCACTTTTGTGTAATCTGCAAACTTGCTAATATTGCCCTGTACATTCTCATCCAAATCATTGATAGAGATGACAAACAACAATGGGCCCAGCAGCGAATACTGAGGCTCACCGCTAGTCACTGGCCTCCTGTCCGAAAAGCAACCTTCCTTCATTCATGAAACCAATTTCCTATCCATTCAGCCGGGTAGGCTGAGGGGTGACTTTATAGAAGTTTATAAAGTTATGAGGGGCAAAGATCTGGCAGATAATCACAATCTTCATCCCACAATAGGAGACAATAGGAGACATTGTGCCACAATGTCAAAAACACAAGGACATACGTTTAAGGCGAGAGGGAAAAGGTATATGTTTGTGAGGCAAATATTCATACAGAGGGTGGCTTGTATATCAAATGTGCTGCCAGAGGAAGAGGCAGAAGCAGATATAATGACAACATTTAAAATATATTCATTCAGTCAGGTAGATTATTAGGAAAGATCTAGATGCACAGCGTTGGAGCTGCTGCCTCACAGCGTCAGAGACCCGGATTCACTCCTCACTGTGGGAGCTATCTGTGTGGAGTTTGCACATTTTCCCTGTGACCATGTAGGGTTTTTACGGGTGCTCCGGTTTTCTCCCACATTCCAAAGTAGGTTAATAGGCTTCTGTAAATTCTGTAGGTTTGTAGGTTAATTCGCTTATGTAAATTGCTCCTCAGGTGAAACTGGGAGAACATAGAACTAGTGTTTAGGTGATCGATGGTCGGCATGGGCTCTGTGAGCCGAAGGACCTGTTTCCATCCTGTATCACTAAACTAAAGCAAAGAGATATGGTCTAAACACAGGCAAATGTGACTAACATAGACCTTGGTTAGCATGGACAAATTGGGCCAAGGGATGTTTCCACATTGACATCAGCTTGCAAGGAAGATTATTCCAATCAAAACCATAAAAACGAGCAGACATTTGCGATGAAATCAGATCAAAAGAAAATTTGAAAATTGTAAAACAATTTGTTACGTTATTTAGAAGTTGCATATGTAAGGAAATTTAATTACCTAGTAAAAAAACAAAGAATACATTTAGGTAGTAAACTTCTTTACTTTGTCATTTGCAATTTAAATATCTGTTATATGCAGATGTTTGTAGTAAATTGTATGCATATTGCACAGAAATTATTCTTTAGGCCTTTTTATTTTCTGGGCAGTAACTGCCAGTTTAGATTATTTGTTTTTTTTACGTTGATTAAATTTCCTTACATATGCTACTTCTGAATCATGTAACTCAAATAGTTTTACAATTTTCAAGGAAATGTTAAGATTTTTTTATTCAGATAGTGTGCCAAGTTGTCGGGTTGTTGCCAACAATACTTAAATCTCAATGCTGGTTTATTTTCCTTGTTCCTTTACTCAGATCAACCATTAATATCTAAAAATAAACAGCTGGAGGAACTCAGCAGGCCAGGCAGAATCTGTAGGGGGAAATGCTGCCTGACCTGCTGAGTGCCTCCACCATTTTGTTTTCACTCAAGATTCCAATGCCTGCAGCCTATTAGGTCTCAGCCATTTAAAATAGCAGCTTGAGCCTGATAAGATCCCGAGACCCTGATCTCCAACTCAGAAACACAGCACAAATTGTCCATTCAGAAGAATATTTGAAATAGAAGCAATTAGGAAGAGAACAGAATCCTTGGCATGTACATCTTCTGCAAATTTTCCATTAGTTGAAAGGCATATGAAGGAGAAATTTTTATCCATATTGCCTATGATGTTTCCTGCTTAGATTCATTTTAACAATTCCAAATCAATAAAATGACATGGTTCCATATGGTAGGCTACTCTGGAAGATTAGATCACATGGGATCAAGGGACATTGGCGGCGACTGTATAGACATTGGCTTCAAGGAAGGAAGCAGAGAGTGCTGATGGAAGGTCTTTTTACGGACAGCAAGCACATGATTAGTGATGATTAAGGATCACTGCGTCCATTGCCATTTGCTGTTTATATCAACAATATGAATGAGGATGTAGAAGGCATGATTATTAAGACTGCAGGTGACATTAGAGTGAGCGGTATCATAGTTAGATGGTTATCAAAAATTACAACTGAATCTTGATCAGTTGGCAAGTGGGTTGAACAATGGTTAAAGGAGATCAATGAAGATATATGCAAGATGTTGCATTTTGGGAAGTCAAACTAGGATAGGACCTTCACGATGAATAGCAGGATCCTGGGATGTGTCGTACAGCAGAGGAATTTAGGAGTGCAGGTACATGGTTCCTTGAAAGTGGCAAAATTGGAAGACGGTGTTCAAGAAGGCTTTCAGTACATTGGCCTTCAATCACGGTTTCATTACAGAAGTTGGGAAGTTACGGCACAAGACATTGATAAGGCCAAATTAATTTTGGCAGCATTACAGACTTTTTGCATGATAGTAACTCACTGTGGTCTTTTAAATGGATTAATGTAACTGCATGACTTATCTTGATCAGTTGTGCAATCGACAAAGATCCATATAACTCAATATTCCAACTGCATGTGGAGAAGACATGAAACTGACCTTATGTAATGTGGTTGCACCCCAAGTCAATTGAGATATCATCAATCAGGTGACATTTCCTTCTTCACATATAACTAACTCCTTGGCAGTTTGAAGTTATGAACTAATTTGTCAATGGGGACCAGACTGAGACTGCTACAATTCATTTATTTTATGATTCTTAACAGCTATAACAGTTGACCTTCATCATCTCTCCCCGTACTGACGATTAAAATGAAAGCTACTGACAGATTAGAGTCTCCATTAGTGTTTTTTATTTTGAGGTAAAAATTAAGGTCAAGCCTGGTAGCTCTGAACAAAACCATTTAAGTGTCCTTTTTTACTAAAGTAAAAGCTAAGCTGAGCTTTGTTTAATTGAGAAAGTGCACTTGTTCGACTTTCTGAAATCCAGTTTCTTCCGATTTCTGCTAGATACCGTGGTGTACATAAGTTGTGTCAGGAGAAAATATAGTTCTATAAGTGTCAGTAACCTAAAATACCACAACTTACCAACCATCATCCTTGGAGGCTATGGCCTCAAATTCTATCAGGCACTTTTTCAGTTTATTCAGAGCTAAATGGTAATCCAAGGCTCCAGTATCTCAGGAACAAAAACGTTTGGTGTCTACGCCAGACGACAAAAAACACCCCAATGCTGCAATCATATCTGTAACAGAAGCCAGATTTGTTCATCAGCAAGTGATAATAAATTCCATTGTTCTATTAACATCAACAATTCACAATATTCTTGCACAATGTACTCATTACATCATTCATCAAAGCACACAGAATAAGGTTCGATGGATAGAAACATAGAAACATAGAAATTAGGTGCAGGAGTGGGCCATTCGACCCTTCGAGCCTGCACCGCCATTCAATATGATCATGGCTGATCATCCAACTCAGTATCCCATACCTGCCTTCTGTCTATACCGTCTGATCCCCTTAGCCACAAGGGCCACATCTAATTATCTCTTAAATATAGCCAATGTACTGGCCTCTACTACCCTCTGTGGCAGACAGTTCCAGAGACCCACCACTCTCTGTGTGAAAAAAGTCCTTCTCATCTCGGTCCTAAAGGATTTCCCCCTTAACCTTAAGCTGTGACCCCTTGTCCTGGACCTCCCCAATATCGGGAACAATCTTCCTGCATCTAACCTGTCCAACCCCTTAAGAATTTTGTAAGTTTCTATAAGATCCCCTCTCAATCTCCTAAATTCCAGAGAGTATAAACCGAGTCTATCCAGTCTTTCTTCATAAGACAGTCCTGACATCCCAGGAATCAGTCTGGTGAACCTTCTCTGCACTCCCTCTATAGCAATAATGTCCTTCCTCAGATTTGGAGACCAGAACTGTACGCAATACTCCAGGTGTGGTCTCACCAAGACCCTACACAACTGAAGTAGAACCTCCCTGCTCCTATACTGAAATCCTTTTGCTATGAAAGCTAACATACCATTTGCTTTCTTCACTGTCTGCTGCACCTGCATGCCTACTTTCAATGACTGGCGCTGCATCTCCCTTTTTCCTAATCGGCCACCATTTAGATAATAGTCTGCTTTCCTGTTTTTGCCACCAAAGTGGATAACCTCACATTTATCCACATTATACTGCATCTGCCAAACATTTGTCCACTCACCCAGCCTATCCAAGTCACCTTGCAGTCTCCTAGCATCCTCCTCACAGCTAACACTGCCCCCCAGCTTAGTGTCATCTGCAGATCATTAATGTATATTGTAAATAGCTGGGGTCCCAGCACGGAGCCTTGCGGTACCCCACTAGTCACCGCCTGCCATTGTGAAAAGGATCCGTTTACTCTTACTCTTTGCTTCCTGTTTGCCAGCCAGTTCTCTATCCACATCAATACTGAACCCCCAATGCCGTATGCTTTAAGTTTGTATACTAATCTCTTATGTGGGACCTTGTCGAAAGCCTTCTGGAAGTCCAGATACACGACATCCACTGGTTCTCCCCTATCCATGCTACTAGTTACATCCTCGAAAAATTCCACAAGATTTGTCAGACATGATTTACCTTTCGTAAATCCATGCTGACTTTGTCCAATGATTTCACCACTTTCCAAATGTGCTGTTATCCCATCTTTAATAACTGACTCTAGCAGTTTCCCCACTACCGATGTTAGACTAACTGGTCTGAAATTCCCGGTTTTCTCTCTCCCTCCCTTCTTAAAAAGAGGGGTTACGTTTGCTACCCGCCAATCCTCAGAACTACTCCAGAATCTAAAGAGTTTTGAAAGATTATCAGTAATGCATCCACTATTTCCGGAGCTACTTCCTTAAGTATTCTGGGATGCAGCCTATCTGGCCCTGGGGATTTATCGGCCTTTAATCCATTCAATTTACCCAACACCACTTCCCGACTAACCTGGATTTCACTCAATTCCTCCTTTGACCCATGGTCCACTGCTATTTCCGGCAGATTATTTATGTCTTCCTTAGTGAAGACGGAACCAAAGTCGTTATTCAATTGGTCCACCAAATCCTTGTTCCCCATGATCAACTCGCCTGTTTCTGACTGCAAGGGACCTACATTTGTTTTAACTAATCTCTTTCTCTTCACATATCTATAAAAACTTTTGCAGTCAGTTTTTATGTTCCCTGCCAGTTTTCTTTCACAATCTATTTTTCCTTTCCTAATTAAGCCCTTTGTCCTCCTCTGCTGGTCTCTGAATTTCTCCCAGCCCTCTGGTATGCTGCTTTTTCTGGCTACTTTGTACGCATCATCCTTTGCTTTGATACTATCCCTGATTTCCCTTGTTAACCATGGATGCACTACCTTCCCCGATTTATTCTTTTGCCAAACTGGGATGAACAAATTTTGTAGTTCATCCATGCAGTCTTTAAATGTCTTCCATAGCGTATCCACCGTCAACCCTTTTAGAATTGATTGCCAGTCAATCTTAGCTAATTCACATCTCATACCCTCAAAGTTACCTTTCTTTAAGTTCAGAGCCATTGTTCTGAATTAACAATGTCACTCTCCATCCTAATGAAGAACTCAACCATATTATGGTCACTCTTGCCCAAGGGGGCACGTTCAACAAGACTGCTAACTAACTCATTACTCAATACCCAGTCTAAAATAGCCTGCTCTCTTGTTGGTTCCTCTACATGTTGATTTAGATAACTATCCCGCATACATTCCAAAAAATCCTCTTCCTCAGTGCCCCTGCCAATTTGATTCACCCAATCTATATGTAGATTGAAGTCACCCATTATAACTGTTTTGCATTTGTCGCATGCATTACTAATTTCCTGTTTGATACCATCCCCAACTTCACTACTACTGTTAGGTAGCCTGTACACAACATCCACCAGAGTTTTCTGCCCCTTAGTGTTTCGCAGCTCTACCAATACCGATTCCAGATCCTCCAAGGTAATGTCCTTCCTTTCCATTGCATTAATCTCCTCTCTAACCAGCAACGCTACCCCACCTCCTTTTCCTTTCTCTCTATCCCTCCTGAATATTGAATATCCTTGGATGTTCAGCTCCCATGCTTGGTCACCCTGGAGCCATGTCTCCGTGATCCCAACTATATCATAATCATTAATAGCTATCTGCACGTTCAAATCATCCACCTTATTACGAATACTCCTTGCATTGAGACACAAAGCCTTCAGGCTTGTTTTTACAACGCTCTTACCCCTTATACAATTATGTTGAAAAGTGGCCCTTTTTGATTTTTGCCCTGGTTTTGTCTGCCTTCCACTTTTACTTTTCACCTTGCTCCCTATTGCTTCTACACTCGTTTTACACCCACCTGCCTCTCTGCTCTTGTACCCATCCCCCTGCCACATTAGCTTAAATCCACCTCAACAGCACTAGCAAACACTCCCCCAAGGACAAAGGATAATCAACCTTTGGAGCCACAGTTCTCAGCCTAGATATCAAATTAACAAACAATGGTCAGGTTAACAAATGTTTTTACAACACAAATAAATAAATCGGTTTGAAGCCCTTTCCATAAGAATGGTTTGCCCCAGGCAGATCACTAAATGATACGTCAATAGATCTTCAGAGATACATACCTGGACATGGAGCCAGAAAAAGCAGACATGTTCATAGAACACAAGGCTGCCACCATGCTTTCACTGTTCATCAGATGGACCTGTCCCCAGTAATCAGCACTAACATTCCCCAATCATACAGTCAATTGCAGCTAGAAATACTGACATATTATATTTTATTGTTAGGGAAATTTAATACAAAAAGTAGAAGGTTATCCACATTTAAGGAAGGATATTAATGCTTTGGAAACAGTTCTCAGTGCAGTAGGTCCACGAGTATCACCAATCTCAGCAAGACAAAGGAGCTAGTTATCAACTACAGGAAGAATAGATATGACCTTATGAACATGAATTGCGTGAGGCAAGTGTTTTTTTTTACACAGAGAGTGCTGGGTGCCTGAAATGAACTGCCAGGAGAGGTTGTGGGGACAGATATAATATACAAATGGTGAGTTACAGACCACGTGCAGGCAGATGACATTAATTTACCTTGGCATTCATGTTTGACACAGACATTGTGGGGTCAAAGGGCCTGTTTCTCTGCTGTTCTTTCTATCTTCTAATGTCAAACTGTGAATGTACCAAAAGGGTGCAGTCATCAGCAAACGGTCCCTCTAAGATCAGTCACTTAATTGTCTTAATCCTCACTTTCAGTCTCCAGATGTCAAAGAGCGAGCTATTCAGTCCATACCTCAACCCCAGAATGTAATCATTTAAAGTACATATCATGATTATAAACTGATGTCTCCAATTATACTGCTAATGGTCCAGGAATATTGCATTATTAAGCTTCTGCATGAAGCATAGTGCATCTTATTTGTCTCAGAATTATATTTTATGTTGTTTTGTTATCTGTGCGCACAAATGGGTAGTGTCTTGACCGTTGTAAATTGCCCTTGGTTTCTTGGTAAGTGAGTGAATATAGGGGGAGTTGATGGACCATTTGATGAGCAATTGGATGACAATAGTACGGTAGAGTTGCTACCTTGCAGCATTTAGAGGCTCAAATCTGATCTTGTATGGAGTTTGTACCTATCTGTATGGAGTTTGTACGTTCTCCCCGTGACCTGCGTGAATTTTCTCCGGGAGCTCTGGTTTCCTCCCACATTCCATTTGTGTGCGAACGACGCACATGTTTGTGGTTAATTGGCTTGGTGAAGCTTTATAGGTTAATTGGCTTTGTAGGTTACAAAGACGTACAGATTTGTAGGTTAATTGGCTTGGTAAAATTGTTAATTGACCCTAGTGTGTGTTGAATGGTGTTAGTGTGCGGGGATCACTGGTCGATGCGGACTCAGGGGGCCGAAGGGATTGTTTCCGCACTGTGCCTCTAAACTAAACTAAACTAAAAAAAATGACGTCCATTAATATCACATGGAAATAAGAAAATGCTTGAAATTGCTGATTGACATTAAAGATCTACAACAATGGCTCCAATAAAATAACCTTTTATTTTGGTGAATTGCCAAAATAGTCCATGAAAATATGCATATTTCTAAATAGGCTAAAATCCATCTGTGGCTCACTATAAAATGAGCCTCTGTGACCATAAGCAAAACAGCTGTAATGACACACCTGCAGACAAAATGATTTTAGACAGCTGTGAAAGGGCATGCTGAAAAGCAGCATTAGACCTGGAAAGATGCAGCTGGACTCTTTCATAGTGATTCCTGTTTGAAAATTAAATTTCATATTCTGCATCAGTGTAAGCCAATTTCTCTGTTTCCACTCAATCAGAGCAGAAACGAGTCAGGAAAAACTCTATTAGGATGGGCCATTGCTGAAGGATTGGGCCCATGCTATTGAATTTGGCTGATGTCAAATTTCCATTCTCTACTTTACAAATATATATTTTTTAATCAGTAAAGCAGTTCAACATTTTACTGCGGACTATTTACAATCTGCTTTTTCATTGAACACATCCAACACTTTTTGCATTGGCTCAGTAACTCTCCAAATGTTATCACAACCAAATCATTTATTCATCTATCTTCTGGTTCATAATGTTGGCAAACCCATTCACAATTATGGATGAAGTAAGCCAAGTCTTGTCAGGTCAAGTTTCTAGTCACATGCACAAGGTTAGGTACAGGTACAAAGAAAATCTTGCTTACAGCAACATCACATGAATGTATACTCAGAAAACACATAAAATAAAAAAATCTACATAAATTATATGTAAATGCTCCAAGACAGTGAAAAGAATAAAGACTGAACAAAAACAATAAATTAGTGCAAAAATGCATAATTAGAAAACAAGTCCACAGCAGTGCAAGAAGTGGTCCATCGTGTCCTCATAAGATGAGGGTTATGTTGGTCAATTCATGAACCTGATAGCTGCAGTAAAGTAGCTGTTGCTGAACTTGATGGTGTGGAACCAGGCTTCTGTACCTCCTGCCCGACGGAAGAAGCAAGAAAAGTGCATAGGCGGGATGCTAGGTATGCTTGATGATAGATGCTGCCTTCTTGAGGAGCACCACATGACATGCCTTTGATGGTGAGGAGGGCTGTTCCCATGCAGAACCAGGCTGAGTCCACCATCTCTTGTGTTCGTGTGCATTGAATTTGCCATTCCAGGCCATGATGCAACCTGATGCTACCTTCTACAGTGCATCTGTTGAAGTTTGTTATTGTATTCACTGGCATGCTGAATCTCTTTAAACTCCTTCGAAAGTAGAGCGTTGGTGTGCCTTCTTCATAATTAAATCTATGTGCTGGGGCAAAGACAGGGGATCCAAGATGTTAATGTCCTGGAATGAAGCCAGTGAGTGTATGAAGTCTCAGGTACCTCTGGATGAGATCAATGCCTTTGGGGATTGCAAAACTATTCATACCCCTTGAACTTTTCCACATTTTGTCACGTTACAACCACAAACGTAAATGTATGTATTGGGATTTTATTTGATAGACCAACACAAAGTGGCGCATAATTGTGAAGTGGAAGGAAAATGATACATGGTTTTCAAATGTTTTTACAAATAAAAAACTGAAAAGTGTGGCGTGCAAAAGTATTCAGCCCCCTTTACTCTGATACCCCTAAATAAAATCCAGTGCAACCAGTTGCCTTCAGAAGTCACCTAATTAGTAAGTAAGGTCCACTTGCGTGTAATCTAATCTCAGTATAAATACAGCTGTTCTGTGAAGGCCTCAGAGGTTTGTTAGAGAACATTGGTGAAGAAACAACATCATGAAGCTCAAGGAACACACCAGACAGGTCAGGGATAAAGTTGTGGAGAAGTTTAAAGCAGGGTTAGGTTATTAAAAATATATCCCAACCTTTGAACATCTCACGGAGCACTGTTCAATCCATCATCTGAAAATGGAAAGAGTATGGCACAACTGCAAACCTACCAAGACATGGCCGTCCACCTAAACTGACAGGTTGGGCAAGGAGAGCATTGATCAGAGAAGCAGCCAAGAGGTCCATGGTGACTCTGGAGGAGCTGCAGAGATCCACAGCTCAGGTGGGAGAATATGTCCACAGGACAACTATTAGTCATGCACTCCACAAATCGGGCCTTTATGGAAGAGTGGCAAGAAGAAAGCCGTTGTTGAAACAAAGACATAAGAAGTCCCATTTGCAGTTTGCCACAAGTCATGTGGGGGACACTGCAAACATGTGGAGGAAGGTGCTCTGGTCTGATGAGACCAACATTGAGGTTTTTGGCCTAAATGCAAAACGCTATGTGTGGCGGAAAACTAACACTGCACATCACCCTGAACACACCATCCCCACTGTGAAACATGGTGGTGGCAGCATCATGCTGTTGGGATGCTTTTCTTCAGCAGGGACAGGGAAGCTGGTCAGAGTTGATGGGAAGATGGATGGAGCCAAATACAGGGCAATCTTGGAAGAAAACCTGTTAGAGTCTGCAAAAGACTTGAGACTGGGGCGGAGGTTCACCTTCCAGCAGGACAACAACCCTAAACATACAGCCAGAGCTACAATGGAATGGTTTAGATCAAAGCATATTCATGTGTTAGAATGGCCCAGTCAAAGTCCAAACCTAAATTCAATTGAGAATCTCTGGCAAGACTTGAAAATTGCTGTTCACAGACACTCTCCATCCAATCTGACTGAGCTTGAGCTATTTTGCAAAGAAGAATGGGCAAATATTTCTGTCTCTAGATGTGCAAAGCTGGTAGAGACATACCCCAAAGACTTGCAGCTGTAATTGCAACAAAAGGTGGTTCTACAAAGTATTTACTCAGGGGTCTGAATACTTTTGCACGCCACACTTTTCAGTTTTTTATTTGTAATAAAATTTGGAAACCATGTATCATTTTCCTTCCACTTTACAATTATGCACCACTTTGTGTTGGTCTATCACATAAAATCCTAATAAAATACATTTACGTTTGTGGTTGTAACGTGACAAAATGTGGAAAAGTTCAAGGGGTATGAATACTTTTGCAAGCCACTGTAGGTGATCAGAATGCTGCCTGACCCACTGAGTTAAGGGCCTGTCCCAGCAGCATGCAACTCCATGCGATGAGCGTGACCTAACGTGGTCTCTTGAGCCGTCCGGCGTCGCGGGGCCGGTCGCACTTCGATCGCAGGAGCAGTGCGGAATTGTGCGGAGTTCGTCCCGACATCGCGCGGGGCTCCGAAAAACTGACCATAGTTTCAATGACTAAAATTCCACGCGGCAACGGCTTTTCGGCTCGCAGTCGCCTCGACACATTACACACCTCCTCGATGTCATGCCTCCGTGACCCTCTCTGTAGGTGCCTCCGTGACCCGCTCTGTGTGTGCCTCTTTGCCCCTCTGTGTGTGTGCCTCTGTGCCCCTCTCTGTGTGTCCCTCTCTGTCCTGGCGAACTTACCTTTAAGACTTCGCTCCAAATTTGCCTCACTTTGCGCCACGTTGCGCCACTCACTCCACCTCCGCGCGGCCCCCACTGCCGGTTTGGTCGCGCTCTTCGCATGCAGGTGCATGCTGTTGGGAACGGCCCTGTACAGGGATCACCCGACCTCTGCGCGGCCCCCACTGCCGGTTTGATCGCGCTCACCGCATGGAGTCAGATGTTGGTAGGACAGGCCCTTTACTCCAGCAATGTGTGTCTATCTTACCTAATAGATAGATGTAGGTGAAGCCGATTTGATTGGTAGATGGGTGGTCAAGGGCTAGAGATGAAAAAGGAAACAAGAGTATAGGATAAGAAGAGAAGGGGAATGAAATAGAAGGGACATAGATGGAAGGGGACAGAAGAAAGGGCACAGGGAGGATTGAATAGTGGGAGAAATGGGCCAATTGTGATGAATTGTGGCCAATCAATGGAAATAGATCATAGGTCCCTTCTAATGTAAGCGAGTTGGTTTTTATGACATGATTGTAATATGGTGTGACAGGAAAAATTAATGTGAAATTAATGTGTAAGTGGTTGACAAATCATACATCCCCTACACATGAGCTAATCTCAATCTTGTCATTATTGTAAATTTAGATTTAGAGAGACAGCGAAAACTGTCCAATACACCAGCTGAATATTTGGAAATGGACTGAGGTATTAGATCTGGAAGAAATATGTGTGACATCTGTTGGTTATATTTCTTGTCTGAAATGACATGAAACATACTGATATTTGATTTAGTGCTTTATAAAATTCATGGCAATTGCAGTTGTAGCACAAATTAAAAATATACATGTTTTCACTCTGTTAGCACCATGTATTTAAAGAGAACAATTTGTTAGCTCAAAGCCCAGCTTTATATTGAGCTTTATTTATTTTTTATTTTTTTATTTTTTACATTTTTTTTTAGAAAGGAGAAAGAAAGTAGTAAAGAGTGAAGAATAGACTAGTGAGTGTAGAGTGAAGAAATACATGTGAGAAAGTAAAGCAAAAAGGAGATTCTCCCACGCAACCAGTCGATGTTTTTTTTTAATATTCCTAATCAATTTTCAGTCAAACCCAGAATTTTTAATTTTATGATGATATTACACCGCATGATTCCACAAGGTCAATAAATGGAGACCAACTCGTTAAGAATTGGTCTTTTCTTTTCTATTAGGAGTCTCATTTCTTCCAAATGTGCCGTTTCCAACATATTACCAATCCACATTTTGAGTGTTGATATAGTAGCCGTTTTCCAAAATTTAAGTATGAGTTTTTTCGCTATTATTAAACCATAATTTAAAAAATTAGATTTGGGATATATTTAATTTATTTACATCTCCAAAGATAATCATTTCCATGCTAGGTTCCATTTTTATCTTAAATAAACTGTTGAATATATCAAATATATCACACCAAAAACTTTGAAGTTTAATGCAAGAAACGAAAGAGTGTGTAAGATTGGCATTTTGAGAAAGACATTTATCACAAATTGGTGAGCTATTTGAATAAAATTTATTCAACCTAACTTCTGAATAATATAGTCTGCGTAATATTTTAAATTGAATTAAATTATGTCTAGAGTTATATATATCAAATACCTCTCTCGTGTTTCTTTAGAAATTTTTATCATTAAATCTTTTTCCCAGTCTTCTCTAATTGCCTCTGTTGAAGGCAATTCTCTATTAAGAATACTGTTATATAGATATGATATTAATTTTTGTGAGTCCGCCTTAATATTCATTAGTTCTTCCAGTGGGTCTATCGCTATATTCTGTACTCTTGGTATATATTTTTTTTATAGAGTCACAGATCTGTAAATATTTAAAGTATTGGTTATTATTCAAAATAAATTTTGATTTTAATTGTTGAAATGATAATACATTTCCCATTTCATACATGTCACCCAACTTTTTAATTCCCAGTCTTTCCCATTGTCTATATGTTTTATCCATAATAGATGGTTTAAATACCGGGTTATTCACTATTGGAGTTAATGAAGATAAGTTTCTTAATTTTAAATTTAATTTTATTTGTTTCCAAATTCAAATGATATTGTGTATAATTGGATTCTTCCTATATAATATATTATTCAATTTTATCGGGGAGAAGAGATTCGCTCCTAAATCATAAGGAAAACAATCCTCTTTTTCCATTTTTATCCATTCCATCTGTTGAGAAGGACAATCCAACCAATAAATAATATTCTTAATATGCACTGCCCAATATTAATATAAAAAATTAGGCAGTGCAAGTCCCCCTACATCTTTAGGTTTACACAAATGATTTCTTTTAATTCTATGTGCTTTGTAGTCCCATATAAAATTAGTAATATTAGATTCTAGTTTTTTTTAATATTTTGGTATATATATTGGTATGGATTGAAATAAATATAATATTTGTGGTAGCACTATCATTTTTATAGCATTTATTCTGCCAATTAATGAGCGTTTTCCAAAATGTAATCAAAGCGTTCAAGTTATTTAACAGAGGACTAAAATTTGCGTTAAATAATGATTTATATCTTCTGGTAACTTGAATACCTAAATACTTAAATTTTTCCGTTCCAATTTTAAATGGAAATTTTAATAGATGATTCGCTTTCTGAGGATGTAATGACATAATTTCACTTTTATTCCAATTTATTCTATATCCAGAAAAGGAACCAAATTCCTCTATTACATTTAATACGTTCAGGATACTCGTTTCTGAATTTCTAATATATAAAAGTATATCATCCGCGTATAATGAAATGTTATTATTGGAGTCCTTAGAATTATATCCCTGAATATTCGGATGAGTTCTTATCATTTCAGCCAGTGGCTCTATCATAAGGGCAAATAGCAGGGGTGACAAAACACATCCCTGCCTATTGCCCCGTGATAGGTGGAATTTTTGAGACAACGTATTATTAGTTAATATTCCTGCTGTTGGTTTATCGTATAATAATTTTACATTTCTAATAAAATTATCTCCTATATTAAATTTTTGGAGTACTATGTATAAATACTGCCACTCAACCTGATCAAATGCTTTTTCTGCATCCAAAGATATAACTGATAAGTCTTCCTTTTCCCCTTTATGTGCATACATTATATTATAAAGTCGTCTCAAATTGTTAAATGATTGTCTTTTGGGTATAAACCCTGTTTGGTCCTGGTTTATCAATTTATTAATCTATTTGCTCAATCTTCTTGCTAAAATCTTTGCTAAAATGCTTTGGTCTGTAATTTAAAAGTGATATAGCTCTATACGAGCCCGGATCTTCTAGATCTTTATATTTTTTTGGTATAAGCGTAATTGTAGATTATGCTAAAGTTTCTGGTAATTTACCAGATGAACAGCCAGATGAACACTCAGATGAATCAGATGAATAATCAATTGAAAGAATTCCAACAGGAAACAAAGTTAAACATTGAAAACAAGATCAAGAAATTATCGGAAGATTTGAAGAATGAAATGTTTAATGAAATGGAAAAGAAGATGGACAAAAAACTTGAAAAGGTTAAAAAAGACTTTCAAAATAGGATGAATCCTATGGAGGAAGTACTGGAACAACAGACGGCTGGTATAAAGAACCTTGAAGAAATAGCTGATACAAGTGCTTTGACTACAGCAAAGCTGGTTAAAGAAAATGAACGTCTAACGAACTTGCTGACTAAAACAACAGAGAAATGTATTGAGCTAGAAGGACGTCAGAGAAGACAAAATCTGAGAATTTGCAGGGATTCCTGAAGGACGAGAGAAAAACGAAGATCCTCGAGAATTTACTGCAAAACTACTGCAAAATATTCTATCTCTGGAAGAAACGCCTTTATTAGCTCGTGCTCATAGAGTCAGCAGACGTCAGACCAGACCAAACGCCCCTCCAAGACAAATGATTATAAAGCTACAATATGACTTTGTTCTGGATGAGATTATGCGAAAAAGCTTCGAGAATCAGAAACTGACATTTGAAGGACAAAGGATCAGTATCTACCGAGATTACCCACCAGAGGTTGCAGGAAACGGAAAGCATTTAATGAAGCTAAAAGTCTCATGAGGGATGTGCAAAAACCTGAGATATGGTTTGAATTACCCAGCTATTTTAAGAGTTACTTTTAACGATGCGGAACATTTCTTTAATACCCCAACAGCAGCACTGGAATTCGCACAGCAGTTCAAGACCTGAAAAATATCTACAAGTGAATATACTGACTCTCACTACTTTTAGAGATTTACACGGACTCTCAACGTCCTGCAAGATCTTACAAGATAATATTGGACTGGACGGAATGGACAATGTCGAATGGAATTGAGAGAAAAAACTGGATCGGAAAGCGTTATCTGGATATTAATAATTAGTCTAATCACATAACTAATATAAATAAATAACACAAATATTAAAATCACAACGCGGTATTATTATTAGTATTATTTTTACCAATTAAGATTGTTCAACTACTACTAATCACTACTACTAATAATTAACAATTAATGTTTATTTAATGAATTAGAGTTAAATATAGCGATGGATCTCATTTGGAGATCTTTCCTTATAACAACAATTTTTACCTTGAATTTTAGTTTTTCCTTTTGTTTTATGGTATTTTTTTATCCCTTTTTTTTCTTATATAGCCTTTTACATTTTTTATGTTTAATATTACTTAGATTTTTAAATTAATTCTAGATTTTTTCTTTTACCCTTTTTTTTCCCTTAATGTTATACCCCCGGTAAAATATTATTATGGAATAATAATTCCTTAAACCTAGGATCTGGTCAAGTTAATAACATCAACGAGGAAGTCACTAGATGGATAGCCATGCTAGTATGGCTAGCACTAACTACAACTACTCTAGATGTAGTTCTTTCTATCTTTAAACACACCACTAATCTCTTAAAAACTATCCTTTACTCTTCTTTATACAATCTATTGTGTTTTTCAGTTTGAATGGAGTTACACATTGGACCAATGGAGATATATTCGTGAGGGACATAAACGAGATTTAAAATTCATCTATTCGATGTTGGGTTGGGTTGGGTCTGTCGCGCTGGATCCTTAGACTCTATTGTAGATCTCTATAAACTTAAAATGCAAGACTTAAAAAGGAATACGGGGAATGAGGGGGGATTAACGTTTTGTAGTTGGAATGTTAAAGGTATTAATGAACCGATAAAGAGAGGAATAGTATTGGCACATTTAAAGGCAATTAAAGCTGATGTAATTTATATTCAAGAAACTCACTTAAAAAAAGACGCTGAATATAGGCTGAAAGCTAAATGGATAGATAAAATGTACCACTCTTCTTTTACGCATAAATCAAGAGGCGTAGCAATATTATTTCGTAAAGGTACTTTATTTAAGCATACATCAACTATAACTGATAAAGATGGTAGATACATTATTGTGATAGGAGAATTAAACACAGAAAAAATGATTTTTGTTAATATATATGGATCAAATTTTGATAGACCATTGTTTTTTAAGAAAGTACTTAACAATATTCCGAATTAACACAATATAATTTGATAATTGGAGGAGATTTTAATTGCACACTAGACCCCTACTTAGATAGATCTACAAAGCAAAGAAAAACTAAATCACACTCCAGTGGACTTATTAAACGCATATATGCAAACGACTAACATTAAAGATGTTTGGAGAACAGAAAACCCTACTGGACGAGAATACTCTTTTTACTCACCAGTACATAAACTTATTCAAGAATAGATTATTTTTTGGTGGATGCAAAACTTATTTCACTTACTTATGAATCCAAATATCATAATATTATAATTTCAGATCATGCGCCATTAACATTTAAAATTAAAATAAATGGCCAAAAACAGAAAAATCAGGACAGTGGAAATTTAACCCACAAATTTTAAAAAATAAAACGACTCAGGAATATATTACAACTCAAATTAAGATTTTTTTTGAAATAAATGATCAACCAGAAATATCTTGCTCCTTATTATGGGAAACATTCAAAGCATATCTCCGGGGAATCATGATCTCTTCACAAGCATTCCATAATAAAAAAATTCGGAAGGAACAACAAGATTTGGAAAGGGAGATTAAGCAATTAGATATACAGAATGCAACAAAACCAGATATAATATTACACAATAAAATTGCAAGCATTGAAATATAAATTAAATATAATATATACAGATTAAGTTGTAAAATTTTATCAACATACTAAACAATTACAGTTTGAATTTGGAGATAAACCCCAAAAATTATTGGCTCGACAATTAAGGAAAATTGAAGCTGAAAAAATTATCCATAGGATTAAATCACATAATGGTGATTTGTTAATACAACCCAAAGATATTAATGAAATATTTATGCAATATTATAAAAACTTATACACTGCTAAAGCAACAGTAAATAAAACAGAAATAGAAGCATTTTTTTAAAAATGTAACCTGAAAGGACTGATTTTACAAAATAGAGAATTACTAAATGCTGATATCTCAATAAAAAGAAATCCAAGAATCTATTAGATCATTAAAAAATGGTAAAACAACCGGGACCAGATGGTATAGGTTCGGAAAATTTTATAAAATATTTCATGATCATATGGTTCCGCGTCTGAAAATCATTATATGAACAGATATACACACAACAGGAAATTACCAGAAACGTTGAATGAATCTATTATAACACTTATACCCAAAATAAATAAAGACTTGGATGAACCAGGATCATATAGAGCAATAGCTCTATTAATACTGATCAAAAGATATTAACAAAAAATACTAGCACAAAGGCTAAGTTCAGTCGTTAACAAATTAATCCATCCCGATCAAACAGGATTTTATACCAAAAAGATATTCCTCATACAATCTAAGACGGTTTATTTAATATTATATATTCGAAAAAGAAGTGATAAAAAAGATTTAGTAGTCATCTCGCTTGACGCAGAAAAAGCTTTTGATCAAGTGGAATGGCCTTACCTATTTTTTTCGGTTATATGGAAGCTTTCAAATTGGGAGAGAAGTTTACTACTTGGATTAAATTGTTATATACAAATCCAATAGCTAGAATAACAACAAACCGCATGTTATCAACTAAATTCAGTTTATCTCGAGGTTGTAGACAAGGTTGTCCTTTATCACCTTTATTGTTTGCACTCGCAATAGAACCTCTCGCCCAGAGGGTGAGATTACATCCGGAAATACATGGATATGATACTAGAGATACTAAAAATAAAATCTCCTTATTGCGGATGATGTATTACTTTATATCACTGGAACCAGAAACAGTATCCGAAATTTGTTTAAACTAATAACGGATATCGGATCTTTCTCAGGTACAGTATTAATTGGAATAAAAGTTGAACTCATGCCAATAACGGTGATAACTTACATATATTACAACAATTCCCTTTTAAGATAACAAACGAAAATATTAAATATCTTGGGATTTTCGATTACAAAAGATTTGACTCTTCATTTAAATTTAATTTCCCCCCCATTATTGAATAAAATTAAATAAGAATACTTTAACTGGAAAAGCTTACCTATTTCAATGTTAGGTAAAATTAATGCAATAAAAATGATTTTTTTCTCCCACAATTACTATATCTATTTCAAATAATTCCATATATCTCCTAAAATTTTTTTCAAAAAAGTTGATTCTCTAATTACTAACTTTATCTGGGATTATAAGAGCCATAGAATAAATAAAAACATTTATGTAAAACCTAAAATAAACGAGGATTAGCATTACCAAATCTTATGTTTTATTACTGGGCAGTCAATATTAAAAATATGAATTTTTGGCTAGATAATAAACCAAATTGGTTAAATATGGAAAAAGAAGATTGTTCTCCATTCGAAATTAGCTCTATAATATTTGCTAACACTAACGTAACTAAGAAAATTTATAGTGAAAATCCGATAATAGAAAACGGAATCCGCATCTGGAAACAAATAAAGAAAACATTAAAACTAAAATCTATACCATTAGGTCTTATGGAGAGAAGGCAGGTACGGGATACTGAGTTGGATGATCAGCCATGATCATATTGAATGGCGGTGCAGGCTCGAAGGGCTGAATGGCCTACTCCTGCACCTAATTTCTATGTTTCTATGTTTCTATGTTACCATCGCCAATAATGTTACGTTCAAACCTTCAATGATGGATAAGGCTTTTTTACAATGGAAAAATAAAGGAATTTCTAAGATGGGTGATCTTTATAAGGAAAATTCTTTCCTCTCATTTCAAGAGTTACAACAAACTTATGGACTACACAATAAAGAATATTTTAGATATTTACAAATCAGAAATTATGTTTCTGCAAATACACAAGAACTTAGAAATAGAAAGACAGAAATTTTAGATGAATGCGTTGAATAAACATCCAAATACAGAAAAAAATGATATCATAATATATACAATATTTTATTGGAAAGTGATGTCCCATCACAGAAATTACATAGACAGTCTTGGGGAAAATGAATTAGGCCAAATTATAAGAACCAGATAATATGGGGATGAAAGTTTACAACATATACATCATTGCTCGTTAAATGCTAAAACATTCCTTATACAGTTTAAAATACTACATAGATTACATTATTCCAAATCTAAATTACATAACATATTTCCAAAAAATATCCTCTATATGTGATAAATGTCAAAACTCAGAAGCAAATTTGTCACACTCCATTCACTAAACTGTATAAAAAATTGTAAAATACTGGAATGGAATATTTAAGATAATTTCGAATGTTGTTAATATAACTTTGACTCCTGATTCAAGTTAATAATACTTGGAATACTAGAAACTGACCAAATAATAACAATGAACCAAGAACTTTTTATCGACTATGGTTTAATAATTGGGAAAAAATTAATATTAAATTTTGGAATAGGCCCTACATCCCCAACATTCAAAATGTGGAACATAGAAATGTCGGAGACACTTCATCCTGGAGAGATTGAGGCTTGTCTAATGGACAGGTTAGATTTCTTCAGAGGGATTTGGTCTTCTCCATATATTAAATATTTTTTACAGGGTCATAATGGTTTCGGCACGAGGACTTGACTGAGGCCTGAAATATTTGAATAGATGAAGAAAATATATATAATAAATCATAAATATATCTCCAAGGACGGATTAATGATTAATACTCCATTCTCCATCAAACTTTTCACACTCTTTCTCTCTATTTTTTCATACTTTTATAAAAAATTAGAAAAATGTATAGAAACACATAATCTTAAATTTTAATATCAGTACTAATACAAATATCACTAACTTTATGAAAGTATTATTAGTATCATGTATTTTCAATTATATAAAATACATAATTTTAAAATTTAAAATCAATGATAATACAAATAGTTATTAACAGTATGAAAATATAATGAATATCATATAAAGTTTTACTAGTATTAACGTTATTTTTAATTATATAAAATTTGGTCCTACATTTTCAAAATCAGTGACAATACAAATATTATCAACAGTACGAGTATATCACTAATATTATGATGTATTACTAGTACCTGTATTCTCAATTATATAAAATATATAATCTTAAAATTTATAATTAATAATAATACAAATAATATTAATAGTACGAATATATCATTAATATCATGTATTTTCATCATTGTAAAATAATGTACTTTGTTATTATTTTGTTTCTATAATAAAAATATTTTAAAAATAAATAAATAAATAAATAAATTTTTTAAAAAAGTTTCTGGTAATTTCTTATCGGTAACAGCATACCTGTATAATTTAAGTAATCGTGGGACCATTAACTCCTGAAATCTTTTATAAAATTCATTATTAAAACCATCAGGCCCTGGAGTCTTCCCATTTTTCCATTCTTTTATTGTTTCTCTTATTTCTTCACTTGTAATCCTAATTCCTCTTGTTCTAAGATATCCAATTTTGCCAAGTTACACATCTAAAAAATGTATAATTTCATTGTCTTCAATGTTAGATTTAGATGTATATAAATGTTGATAAAATTGAGCAAACCTTTTGTTATTGTCCTTAGGTAAAGTTAATAGTTCCCCATTTTTCTGATTTAATTTTACTAATTGTTTTTTCCTTTTCATGTTTCTTCAATTGTCTTGATAGAAGTTTATGTGGTTTATCCCCAAATTCAAATTGTACCTGTTTTGTGATCTGAAATAATCTTATTATTCTTGCCGATAATATTCGATTAAGATTAAATTAATGTTATCTTATTATGTTTATCTATGGTTGGGTCTTTCATGTTTCCTAATTCTAATAATTTAATTTCCTTTCTAACATCCCTTGTTCTGTCCTTTTTTTTAATTTAGAAAACTTTGATATGAAATTTTAACTCCACGAATGAATGCCTTAAAAGATTCCCATAATTAAGATGGTGAAATCCCTGGAATCTCATTTATTTCAAAAAACAATTTCATTTGTTGTTTTAAATACTCGTAACCTTGTGAGTCGTTAGCTATTTGTGTGTTAAATCTCCAAAAAAAATATGTGCCTGGCATTCCCTCAAGTTTTAAAGTGAAAGTCAGCGGGGAGTGATCAGAAATAATACTGTTGTGGTATTTAGGATTAATCGTATATGGTATTAGTTTTGAGTCCACTAAAAAATAATCAATTCTTGAATAAGTTTTGTGTACTGATGAGTAAAACAAATATTCCCTTCCAGTTGGGTTAGTTATTCTCCATAAATCTATTATATTAGTGTTTTTTATATAAGTGTTTAAGAATTCACTAGACTTGGATTTAGCACTACCCTTCCTAAATGTTGTTGATTTGTCTAAGTATGAATCTATAACACAATTAAAGTCCCCCCCTAGTATTACATTTTGAAAATTATACTCATCTATTTGATCCATAATTTTCTTAAAAAATTAGGGATTATCAAAGTTTGGAGCGTAAGTATTTATCAGAGTCAGTGGAGTGGAATAAATTTCTCCTGCCACTATCGTGTATCTTCCTTCTTTATCAGATATTGTATTCTTTAATATAATCGGTATACCTTTCCGAATAATAATAGCCGTTCCTCTGGCTTTAGCAGTAAATGACGAATTATACATTTGGCCTATCCAGTTTGCCCTAAATCTCATCTGTGTTTGTAGTTTTGTATGCGTTTCTTGCAGAGACGCTATATCCACCTTCAAAGATTTTAAATGGGCCATAATCTTGCCCCTTTTAATTGGATCCTTCGCACCCCTAATATTCCAACTACAAAATGTGACTCCTCCATTCTTATTTTTCTTATTGTCCTGCATTATAAATAGGTTTTAGTAATTTTACTTCATGTGGTGTAATTAGGTACCTCAGACTTTTGGGTATGTGGGTATCATCCCACACTTCTGACGTATTTTACCTCCCCTCCATATATTGAACCTCCATAAGAAAAGGAGAAAGGTGTGTTGAAAAATAGTGATGAAGAAAAGAAAAATAGTTAAATAAGCCACATAAGAGTAAATGCAACAACAACAACAACAACAACACGTGATTTTAAGGTATCCAAAAAGGTTGATTACGCTAAATTCAAGAAGCCATCTATGATGGCTAAAAATTGATTGACCTCCGTAGATGGAATTATACATTGAGTTCAGCCACCTAAATACATTGGGATTTAAACTACATGCCGTTTCATCTAAAATATATCTTAATATGTCTTAAATATATCTAAGGAAAAAAAAAAGTCATCCTTAATGTTTCAAATATTCTCTTTTCTAACCCCGATTTTAAACCTTCTATGTTACTTGCTCGGTATCCCCGAGTCCTAGAATTAAAAAACATGAGAACACCTGCCCTGTCCCTGTCCGAATATACAGTATTCATCAGTACCTTAATTACCAGCCTGTTTCAAGGGTTGCATTTCTAATCTTAAATACAACCATCTTCCAGCCCAAAGAACTTTTCCAGGTCATTAACGCCTCTTTCTTCCCACAAGTTTATGATGTTCTAATATTCTTATACCCCTTTTCATTAATTATAATTGTGTTAGCGTACATCGTAAATTATATTTCATTTCTTTTCAACCAAGTTAACCTTATATATCTGTTAATAATAATCTTCTCTATATGCCCCTTATCCCCTAAATCCATTAGGTTAATATCTTGGTTCCTCATATTAGTATAACATTACTATAATAGCATAACCATTAATTAGTGATATTAAGTTTATATAGTTAATTAATACTTTACATTACATATATACTGTATTATATAACATTTCTTAAGTCCATAATGTCCTTAGATTTTCTTTCAAATCTGATGTATTAAATGTATCTATCTTCTAACTATCTATCTTCATCTATCTATCTATCTATCTATCTATCTATCTATCTATCTATCTATCTATCTATCTATCTATCTATCTATCTTATCTAACTATCTATCTATCCATCTATCCAATCTATCCATCTATCCATACATCTATCTATCTATCCCATACATCTATCATCTATCTATCTATCTATCTATCTATCTATCTATCTATCTATCTATCTATCTATCTATCTATCTATCTATCTATCTATCTATCTATCTATCTATCTATCTATCTATCTATCTATCCTTCTATCTATACATCTATACATCTATACATCTATCTATTGTTAAAGAAGGAACTGCAGAATGCTGGAAAATCTTCATTCCGTACGGCATTGTCCATTACTTCTAGTCCCATATTATCAATGAAATCTCACGAATGTTGAGTGTCCGTATTGGGTCTCTAAAAGAGAAAAAGTCAGTATGTTTGCTTGTGGGGGGTGAGGGTGGTCAGGTGGGGGTATGGGGGCTGTGGTGTGGGTGGGGGAAGAGCAGGGGTTACATGGTGGGGGGGGGGGGGGGGGTGGGGAAGACCCAGTGGAATAGCCACTGAGGTTACTAGGGCTGGGGAGATGGGCACTAGGACCCAGTGCCGTTAAAAACAGAGTGGTGGGAGGAGTTAGCAACGTGGAGGCTTCAGGCCCACTGCAGTGTGCACTACAAACAGCTTACAATGGCCTGTTTCCTTTATCATCGTTACTTTTTTGCATATCTTTCATTCATTGTTCTTTATTTCTCCACATCACCATCTATATCTCTCGTTTCCCCGATCCCTAACCAGTCTGAAGAAGGGTCTCGACCCGAAATGTCGCCTATCTCTTTCGCTCCTTAGATGCTGCTGCACCCGCTGAGTTTCTCCAGCCTTTTGTGTACCCCCTTATACATCAATTCTATCTATCTAATCTATCTATCTATCTATCTATCTATCTATCTATCTATCTATCTATCTATCTATCTATCTATCTATCTATCTATCTATCTATTCTATCTATCTACCTATCTAACTAACTATCTATCTATCTATCTATCTATCTATCGAATATCTATCTATCTATCTCTATCTATCTATCTATCTATCTATCTATCTATCTCTATCTATCCATCTATTTATTTATCTCCTTATAACTATAAAACTCTGATCTCGGATGTGTCTGTGTGTTTGTGTGTAATCAAATCTTCGCAAACAAAAAACTACATGGGGGGGGGTGGCACGAGGTGTCACAGCAGTGGGCTGGTTCCAGAAATGCAATACTCCCTCACTCCAGCTCCATCCCAGAGCTCCAGCTCCAGCTCTGGGCCTCCAGCTCCAACTCCAGGCTCCAGCTGCAGGCTCCAGGCAAGGCCAGGGGGAGAGAGTCTTCAGCTATGACCTTTGGTCTTCAGTCCACGGCCCTACTTGCTCGCTCTTTTGAATAACGGGGGGGGGGGGAGGGGGGGAAGAAGGAAAGGTGGATGTCACTTGCTATGCATGGAAACACAGCGCAGCAAGCCATGCAGATCAGACCTATTGTGACGTCATCAGCGAGGCCATCTCGTTTATTTTGAAAGTTATTTCAGATTTGTGAACATTTTTCATAAATACCTCGAGACATAAAGCTTGAAATTTTCAGAAAAGACAATTTCGGAGTCCACGGGATAAATCTCTACAGGAATATGTAAATATTTTTACTCTCCTCCCATCTCAGCTCCCCTCCCCCACCCTCCCCCCTCACCAAATGTCACCCATTCCTTCTCGCTAGAGTTGCTGCCTTTCCTGCTGAGTTACTCCAGCATTTTGTGTCTCTTTTTCGTTCCTTCCTTCACTTAATGTAGTCTTTATTTCTCCCTGTAGTCACTAAAGATAGAGAATCCAGAATACAAACTAAAGGGCATTGTAGTTGTGGAAATCACAAAAGTTGAAGGTATAGCACTATGGATGAGAAAATAATGTGTTCTTAGAAGTGCTGGTCATAGCCCAGGTTTGGTGAACCTGGTTCATTTGAATCCATTAGAAAGCAATTGATCTTTACACTTTTTTGAAGGAAACTTTGATCCAGATCTCAGAATGAAAAGTATAAGGTAAAGTAAGATTTGTTTTCCAGTCTTAAACTTGTACGAACTGTCTGTTCCCACTGTAATCATTTTGGCCAATAATCAGTTGATAGAGCTAGAAAATTACGGGTAGAGAACAGTGATGTCTTGAAGCATAACCACTTTATAAAAGAGGTGCTGGCTGTCTTAAAATGCATAAAAATGGATAGAACCCTAGGGCCTGATCAAATATATCCGAGGACATTGTGGGAACAATGGGGGAAAAAATGCTGGGATTCAGGCAGAGATATTTGTATTTGTCAGCCAAGGGTGAGATACTGAAAAACTAGAGGAATGTCTAATTTAGTTGATTAAGTCAGCGCAGAAACAGGCCCTTCGACCCACCAAGTCCGCACTGACCAGCGATCCCCGCACATTAACACTGCACTAGGGACAATTTTTATGTTTATACCAAGCCAATTAACCTACAAACCCGCACATCTTTGGGAGGAAACAAAGTTCCCGGAGAAAACCAACGTGGTCACGGGGAGAGCGTCCAAACTCCATACAGACAAGCGGCGTAGCCTGGAACGAAAAAAACGGGTCTCTGGCGCTGGAAGCATTGTAAGGCAGCAGCTCTACTGCTGCGCCACCATGCCGCCCGCAATGTTGTATCTTTATTTAAGAAAAGCTGCAAGGACAAAGCAAGGAACTATAGGCCAGTGAGCCTAACATGAGTAATGTGAAGGTTACTCGAGGGGATACTGAGAGACAGCAGCTGGGGCTGTTTGTGGCCGGGGAGGTGGTGAGAGCGGGGTATGACATGCACAGCCATCGGTAGGACTGTCCACTATAACCAAAACCAGTTATAAAGAGGTCCATTAAAACCAGCGTTTACTGTACTACTTGTACTTGTTTTTAAATGGTCACACAAAATTCCGATGTTCAGTCAATATACATGTTTTAAAAACCTTTTGTATTCTTTAATATCGCTCACACATTTTTCTTGAATACTTTTGATCTACTACTTATCATTTTCCTTGAATCCCAAAGAAGTTCAACAGCTCAGCCCATAAAATTGCCAGTTTAGATCTGTACAGCTCTTTTTGGTTCAATACAGTTTCATTTCTGTTATTGACCAAGATTATTTAATTGCATGAGTGAAGCTCATGTCTTTCAGAGTTACATATAGATCTTGTATTAAACCAATATGTCTTCCACCACCTTTGATCTTTATAGTTTTACTTATTACGAGTTTTATTACAGTTTTGTGTGTTTACTTACCGTAATTTAACAGTTTGGTTTATGTTTCCTCTTCGTCATGTCAAACATAAAATTCCATTCCATAATTGTACAAGACCTTAAGACCCAGAAAATAGCAATATCATGAAGGATTTCTGAGGTGTAATTCAACAATGCAAAGTTCTGTCACTGGAGCTCCATAACAATGCTTTTGGATTTCCACTTGATTCACAGTGGACTATACTTCCAGAAATATTTATAGACGGCAGTTTTTTTTATAAAAAAAAAACCCTTTCATATGAATCTCAGCACAAAGGAGACCTTTTGAAAGTGGTTAAAGCTGTTGGGTACAATGGGAATGTAAGTTATCAAGTGCTAGTTGATGCGTTTTGGAATTCAACACAGGGTAGGACATAGACCGCAAATGATGGCACTAAGGAATGTTGATGAACAGAGAGACCAAGAAATCAGCCATAGTTCCCTGAAGGCAACATAGGTTTGACGACATATGGTATGCCTTCACTATCAGCACCTAAATATAAAAGTTGAGACTTAATTTTTGCAACATACAAAACATAGAGATTACCGTGTATTCTGTCACAGTTCTTTCACACATTATAAGCAGAGACACTAAGTGGGAACCGTTGGGCCCTGTCACCACAGGAGACATGGTCCCCCAATGCAACCCATTCCCCAATGCAAATTCACCCAATCACCCGTTCCCCCAATGCGATCCCAGCCCCAACGCAATATTGCACCACTCACGCATAGCCCCCACTGCGCAAGGCATGGCTCATTCCTCTTCTCCTTCCTCGCCTCCCAGCTCCTCCTTGCAAGGCATCTTCTTTCTCCTCCTCCCTGCGTCTTTTCGCTGGTCTCATTTCCGTCGGCATTCTTCTTTCCTCGCTTCCCTCCTGCCCTTCTTTCCTCGTCCCCTTCCCTTCCTCCTTCTCTCTCCCCATTTCCTTTCTCCCTCTCCTCCCTTCACCCTCCCTCTTCTTTCCCCTCTTCTCCTCCCCTCCGCAATCCCTCCACCCACTCCATCCCCCTTCTTATTCACCCTCCCTTTCTTTCCTACTCCCTTCCCTCCCAATGCCGCCCTCACACCATCCTCGTCTTTTCCTCAGTCACTCATCCTCCATAATCCTCTCCCCTCCCTACCCCCCCCTCCTATCCTTCGTCTCCCACTCCTCACTCTCCCCCTATCTCTCCCACTAACCCTCCGATTCTCTCCCACTTGCCCTCTTTCTCTCCCTCTATCCTTCCCCACTCCCTACCTCCCTCACTCCCCCCCTCCCACTGCACTCTATTCCCCCTCCTCTGCCACTCTCCTCATCTTCCCCCCACTTTTCCCCTCTCCCTCCATACACCTCCCCTTCCCGCTGCCCGCCGCCAGTCCGCGGGGTGGGGAAATGGAGTCAGTGTTCATCACGGGTCGGCACCTACGAAAAGTTCGATGAGGGTGGAGATGATCTCCGAGAAAACCGTGAGGGCGTGTCACCAAAGGTCGAAGGTCGGCAGAGGAGACGGACTCTGGGGACCGGGTAGACGGGACCGCCATTGCTGCAGAGAGCGGGCGGGGAAGAGGGGTGAGTGATGAGGCAGAGAGAGACAGGACCAGGGCCTCCACTGGGCCTCCACTGAACCCTCCCCCGCAGCCGCCGTCGGTGGTAGGGGAGACGATAGACAAGTTACTGTCAGGAGGGGAGAGAGGAGTTTGTGAGTGAGGCGGGATAGGAAGGGGCGTCGTCATCCCGGGCGTGACTGACTGACAGGAGAAGAGCCTAATCTGCGTACCACTGACTGAAGGAATCTGCCCACACGTGATTTTTAAGATATTTAAACCTCGATAACTTTTACAATATACCACCGATCGAACGAAACGTTGCATTCGCAGCACAGGAGAACGGTGAGTAACCTGGCGAAAAATCGTAGCGCTATCGCGTACCTTTTTTGAGCAAATAGAAAAACCCCGCACACCGGAAGAGCACACGATCAGAGTTTTAGGACAGACAGACAGATAGTTAGTTAGTTAGTTAGTTAGTTAGTTAATTAGTCTGGATAGAGTATAGAGGAGATTCATCAGTGTAGAGAAGGTACACAGACACCTTAAAGTCTTCACTACTTTATTAAGCATACATTATATATAGCCCTGGCTGTACGTGGTCTGTCACAATCACTAGAGAGCGAGCTATGGGCGTGTGGGTTACAATTATACTAACTGGTGGGGGAGTGATCAACTACATCCTTCCTCTACCAAAACAAACAGTGAGTGACAGGGCGACCACGTCTCATGCGCTAGGGTGAATGCAAACAGTAAAGCACAGGAATACAGGATCACACGTAATCGCCGTAACGGACCGGTGACCAGACCGGGTCCGCACCTCGCCATCACCTCCTTCCCCGACGGGAACAAGCGGCGATGCCGGGGCATGGTGGGGGCTACGGACAGGAGAACCCCTTGGCGACGAAGGCATCGGGGGAGACGGTGAAGAGAAGGGCGAGGAAGCCGGAGAAAGCTGGTCTGCAGCCGGGAGGCGTTCAGGAGGAGGACGAGGGGAGGTTGGCCCCAGAGGAACGGGCAAAGCACAGGGCCGCGACAGTGGCAGCGGGGGGTCATACGGAGCCGCTGGTGATGGCGAGGTGCGGACCCGGTCTGGTCACCTGGTCAGGCCACCGGTCCGTTACGGCGATTACGTGTGATCCTGTATTCCTGTGCTTTACTGTTTGCATTCACCCTAGCGCATGAGACGTGGTCGCCCTGTCCATAGGTGAACGACTCCGAACGCTCGAGCTCTTCGGGACCAGCCAGGTTAAGCAGCAGAGAAGCCTTGACAGCGGGGGCCACAGCAGGGTGGGCGATGGCAACATAATGCTCAAAGTCCCGTCGGAACACACTCCAGCGATGTCTGCATCAAAGACTAGGATGTCAGGTTTACGACAGGCAGAAGCCATCACGGCACAGGGAGGGGGTTCTGCGACTAAGAAAATAAAACGCGATAGACTGGAGACGCAGAAAGAAGCACTTCTGACGCCATGTAGAGAAGGTACACAGACACCTTAAAGTCTTCACTACTTTATTAAGCATACATTATATATAGCCCTGACTGTACGTGGTCTGCCACGATCACTAGAGAGCGAGCTAGGGGCATGTGGGTTACAATTATACTAACTGGTGGGGGAGTGATTAGCATGGACATCGTTACTATCAACTAAAGGTATATACACATATCATCTACAATCAGGATCTTTGTTTAAGAAGGAACTGCAGATGCTGGGAAATCGAAGGTAGACAAAAGTGCTGGAGAAACTCAGCGGGTGCAGCAGCATCTCTGGAACGAAGGAAATAGGCAACGTTTCGGGCCGAAACCCTTCTTCAGACTGATGTAGGGGGGGGGGGGGGGGGGGGGGTGCGTGGAGAAGAAAGGGGAAAGGAAAAGGAGGAGCCCGAGGGCTGAGGGAGAGCTGAGAAGGGGAGGAGACAGCAAGGGCTACCAGAAATTGGAGAAGTCAATGTTTATGCCGCTAGGGTGCAAACTGCCCAAGCGAAATATGAGGTGCTGCTCCCCTAATTTCTGGTGGTGCTCACTCTGGCCATGGAGGAGGCCCAGGACAGAAAGGTCGGATTCGGAATGGGAGGGGGAGTTGAAGTGCTGAGCCACAGGGAGATCAGGTTGGTTAATGCGGACCGAGCGGAGGTGTTTGGCGAAATCGATCGCTAAGCCTACGCTTGGTCTCACCGTTGTAGATCAGCTGACATCTAGATGCAATAGGTGAGGTTGGAGGAGATGCAGGTGAACCTCTGTTGCACCTGGAACGACTGCTTGGGTCCTTGAATGGAGTCGAGGGGGGAGGTAAAACGACAAGTGTAGCATCTCTTGCGGTTGCAAGGGAAATTGTCCAGGGAGGTGTGAGTGAGAAGGGAAGAATTGACCATGGAGTTACGGAGGGAGCACCTCATATTCCGCTTGGGCAGTTTGCACCCTAGTGGCATAAACATTGACTTCTCCAATTTCTGGTAGCCCTTCCTGTCTCCTCCTCTTCCTCAGCCATTGGGCTCCTCCTTTTCCTTTCTCCTTTCTTCTCCCCGCCCCCCCCCACCCTACATCAGTCTGGAGAAGGGTTTAGGCCCAAAACGTTGCCTATTTCCTTCGCTCCATAGATGCTGCTGCACCTGCTGAGTTTCTCCAGCACTTTTGTCTACCTTCATCAGGATATTGCCTGGAATGGAACCTTTAGTTATGTGGAAAGATTGGAAATACCAAGACAGTCTTCCTTGGAGTGAAGGAGGTTTTGGAGGTTTTATATACCTTGTAGAGATATATAGAATTATTAAAGGCATTAATAACTGACTTCAAAAACCAGAGGCCACAGGTATAAGATGAAAGGAATGAGATTTGAAAGGACTTTTCTTTTTGCACAAAGGGTGATTGATATTGGCGCTCGGTGCCAGAGGAGATGGTGAAGTCAGGTGCAATAGCTAAATTTAAGTGAAATTTAAATAGACTCATAAATTGGCAAGACATGGGGTAATGGCCTAGTGCAAGCAAATGAAATAGGTGTAAATGGGCAATAAATCATGGACATTGGAGCTGGGGGCCCGAAGGTCCCGTTTCATTTCTGCACAGTTCTATGACTCTATAAATGATGTCACTACAAGAGAAAATCAGAGGGACAATATCCTGAGATTTCTGACTAGCATCTTGACATGCCAATGACTTTTCACCATCTACGATCATTGGGTGTGATACAGTTTTGAACAACTTGCCTGGCTGAGTGCAGCTTCAACACAACTTGATCCAAAATAAAGCAACTAATTTGATTGTCATTCAAACATCTCTACCTTTAACGTCCCCTTCCTCAACAACTAGCACACTGTGCCTGCAGTGTGTGCCATCCACAAAATGCACGAAAGCAATTCCCAACTGCGGAACCAGAGCAACATAGAAAGCTAAGGGCATATGATGCATGTCAACACCACCAAGATCTCCCAAGTCAAACAACATGCTGCCCTGAACATAAATTATAGCTTCTTTACTGTAATTTGGGGCAGAATCCTCAGACTACACCCAACAACACTTTTGCAAATAGTTTAAGAGGCTGGCTCATTACTACTATCTCAAGAGCTATAAGCAATAGATAATAAATGATGGCCTTACCAATGATACTTACATCTTATGAATGAGTAACAAAGCATGTAGGATAGTAAATTAATTTATCAATAAACATGCATTAACTAGATGCCTGATGTCATTACAAAGAGCACATGTTTCAATCTTTATATACTTTTCTTGGTATTGATAAATGTACTAAAAACACAAAACTAAGAGCAAGCCTTCTTCAAGTTAGTTTATAACACTATTGCACATTGATATCAGAGCAATGGTGTCAGTTACCCCAGCTTGTTCAACAGAAAATTGAATTTACACATCCCTTGCGCTGATCGCCAATCAACATTCATAAATTAGATGAAATTTCATGCACCACAGTCATCAGGCCGGTGTACTTCAAGGCACACACTATTTTATTAAGTAGGCCTTGAATAAGCCATCGATAATTATTCTTACTCAGCAGTTCTGAAAATTCCTGTTTTTCTCTTCCATTTATCAGGGTAATTTGTTAATTTTGCATAGGATTTCAAAAATGCAACTTGAGCAACATGTTTTCACCACATGTAAGAGCATTTAATTCAAAGAGATAATACTTGTGAAGATTCACTATGTAGTTTTAAGAGGAGCAACAGAAAAATTAGAACTTAATCCTGCCTTAATTTCCTATTCCCTTGGTAAAGGTTTGCAGTCCTGTCTATCTTTTTCCGAAATAGCTCTGTTGTGATTATTACTGTCTGAGAGCTTGCAAGGGTCACAAACCTAATTTCCATCTTAATCAGATACTTAATTGAATTGATTGATGATAGTGAACTGATTTATTTTACTGAGGGAAATTAAAAAGTATTAGATGCAAATACCGATGCTTACTTTCTTACTTGTAATTTTGTGTGGGTACTGACAAAATTATCTTTTATCTGCAAAACCAAACATACGACCCATAGTACTGGGTTGATATAACTTTCTCTGATGTCTTTCAGATAACTTTCAAATTCTCAATCTCTGGTAACTTTTTTGGCAGATCTGCTTCAAAGCCAGTAGATCTTCTCAGTTAATTGGGGGCTAAGGTCAGGTCAGCTGAGCACATAGACAAGTGTAGTCTGCTGCTCTATGGAGTGCTGACTCACGGACAAATGGGCTGTGCTGTTGTATTCCTTGTGGAATTCCACAGAGCAGTGATGACGTCCTCAAATTTCCCATCACAACTGAGCCTGTGGCAGATTATCCCTGGCATAAGTAGAGTAACCTTACTGAAATGAATGGGAAGAAATGGCTGGTGGGAACACGGTAATTTCATTTTGGTGTCTACTTTTTTTATAATAATCATTTTATATTTTAAGGACAGTTTTACTGTTTTAATACTTCCCTCGTGTTTTTGAACATCTAAATATTCAAAAACATACTATTTAAATAACTGCTCTTATGGTCAGTGAGAAAAAATCAGTGAGGTACCAATGGTATCAAGCTATTGGTCTGGCAATAGACAAAAAAAACTGGAGTAGCTCAGCAGGTCAGGCAGCATCTCTGGAGAAGAAGAATAGGTGATGTTTCAGGTCGAGACCCTTCTTCCTACCCATTTTCTCTACTTCCTTCCAACACATTTTGTCTACTTCCTTACTACACATAGGTGGGTCTCGACACAAAACGTCCCTCATTCCTTCTTTCCAGAGATGCTGCCAGTCCCGTTGAGTTACTCCAGTATCCTGTGTCCACCTTAGGTGTCTGGCAAGTCGGGTGGTTCATTAAATCAGCAGAAGATGTACCAGCAGGTACATCTTCTCTCTCGTCCTTTTCACTCTTTGTTGTTTTTAGTATGTGTTAAATGTATGTTTTAGTGTTGTTTTATTCGGAGGGGTGGGTATTGCAGAGATGCCAAGTGTCCCGGATTCGCCGTATTTTGTCCCGGCGAAATAACCTTTTTACGGTGTTCCGGCAGCCAAACATGCTGTTACGGAACACCGCCGCGCCGGTGTTCCTCCCGTGGTGAACGCCGGCGCCATGTGCCCCTGGTTTGCCAGCCCGGCAGCTCGCAGCCACGCCCGGCCCAGAGCCCGGGCGGCGCCGGCCCGCGCGATCAGCGGCACTTTCTTGCCGCCAGCCGGCCGCTCGCGGCAGCCCCATCACCGGGCCTCCCCCCCACCCCCACCCAGTGCGCAGGCGCAGACCCGCCGGCAACCTTGCCAAGTGCGCATGTGCCGCACCCGCCCGCCGGCAGCCCGCTGATCTGCACCAGTGCGCAGGCGCATAGCCGCCGGCAACAACCCCAAGTGAGTATGTTACGGAGAGAAATGCATTTAACCCCATTTGTTACGGACAAATGGGTTGAATGTTACTGTGAACTAAATTTAGCGTTGGCATCTCTGGTATTGGGGGAAACTTTTCGACGGAGATGCGATTTTAATTTCCGTATCATATCTCCGTCTGCACTGCGGCCTAACATCGAGGCGCTGGCGGCCTCTTGCTGGGGATCGACTTTGGGAGCTCCAACCGCGGGAGCCTGCAGGACTTAACATCATAGAGCTGGCAGTCCCTGTCGGGGATCAACCTCGGGAGCCTGCGAATTTTAACATCGTGGAGCTCGTGGTCCCTTGGTTAGGGACAGACTTCGAGAACTCCAGGCTGCAGGAGCTTCGACTGCCCCGATCGCAGGATCTTTTACTGCACCGGCGTGGGGAATTTCGATCACTGGCTGCGGGAGATTCGATCGCCCCGACTGTGGATGGTTCCCGGGAGAATAAAGAGGAAAGAAGATCAGGCTTTATTGCCTCCGGTCACTGTGAGGAATATGGGGAATCCGCTATGGTGGATATTTATGTTAACTTTTATGTAGTTGTTTGTCTTGTTGCTTTTTTTTGTGGGACTGTATGGTAAATCGAGTTTCACTGAACATTGATTGGTACACGTGACAATAAAATACCATTGAACCTTTGAATCTTTATTACCACAGAAATATCATCCATTTACATTTTGAAATTTGTGCATCAATTTAGAAAATCTTTGCTCTAGAGTGGATAAAGAAAGACTATATTCATAAAATACAACACTATTTATTCACCAGTGACATGAGGGATGGATTTTAAAAGAATCTTGTGATTTTCTATTTATTCCCATGATATTTATAATAGTTTGGGTTTAATATTATTCTAGAAGAATTTATTTCATAATGACAGAAGTTACCAAAATATTTATTCATCTGTTAATTTCTGATGAAGAATAAGGCAGCTCCGACAAACAATTCGTTCACTTTCTTTCCTAGAGCTTCTTCTTTCGTGTGGTGTGCACAGCCTAAAGTTGTAGGACAACTTGTTCTATTTGATCTTCCGTTTGTGCACATCGAGTTGAATGCATTAGTCGAAACAGGGCGGACCACGTGAAGGTTGTAATCTTCCACCCCTTTCCTAGCTTAAAATGAGGATAGTAATGCAAATTCTGCTCTTTGACTCTTTCAGAACATTTGAGAATAAGTACCTTCTGTAAATAAGAGCAAACATCTTTAGAGCTCTATCAGACCAGCACCACGATTGAGATCCTTAATAAATATTTAAGAGCCAACTTTCAGACGTCACTTTACTCCTTAATATTAATATATTAATATTAGATATTGTACTTGTGAGAATTATGTTGCAAGGCAAGTTATTTGAAAAATGTTTGGAAACATAGAAACATAGAAAATAGGTGCAGGAGTAGGCCATTCGGCCCTTCGAGCCTGGACCGCCATTCAATATGATCATGGCTGATCATCCAACTCAGTATCCTGTACCTGCCTTCTCTCCATACCCCTGATCCCTTTAGCCACATGGGCCACATCCAACTCCCTCTTAAATATAGCCAATGAACTGGCCTCAACTACCTTCTGTGGCAGAGAATTCCAGAGACTCACCACTCTCTGTGTGAAAAATGTTTTCCTCATCTCAGTTCTAAAGGAATTCCCCCTTATCCTTAGACTGTGACCCCTTGTACTGGACCTCCGCAACATCGGGAACAATCTTCCTGCATCTAGCCTATCCAACCCCTTAAGAATTTTGTAAGTTTCTATAAGATCCCCTCTCAGTCTTCTAAATTCTATCCAGTACAAGCCAAGTCTATCCAGTCTTTCCTCATATGAAAGTCCTGACATCCCAGGAATCAGTCTGGTAAACCTTCTCTGTACCCCCTCTATGGCAAGAATGTCTTTCCTCAGATTTGGAGACCAAAACTGTACGCAATAGGTCCAGGTTCACCAAAACCCTGTACAACTGCAGTAGAACCTCCCTGCTCCTATACTCAAATCCTTTCGCTATGAATGCTAACATACCATTTGCTTTCTTCACTGCCTGCTGCAATTGCATGCCTACTTTCAATGATTGGTGTACCATGACACCCAGGTCTCGTTGCATCTCCCCTTTTCCTAATTTGCCACCATTCAGATAATAGTCTACCCTCCTGTTTTTGCCACCAAAGTAGATAACCTCACATTTATCCACATTATTCTGCATCTGCCATCCATTTGCCCACTCACCCAGCCTATCCAAGTCACCTTGCAGCCTCCTAGCATCCTCCTCACACCTAACACTACCCCCCAGCTTAGTGTCATCCACAAACTTGGAGATGTTGCAGTCAATTCCCTCGTCCAAATCATTAATATATATTGTAAATAGCTGGGGTCCCAGCACTGAGCCTTGCGGTACCCCCCAAGTCACTGCCTGCCATTCTGAAAAGAACCCGTTTACTCATACCCTTTGCTTCCTGTCTGCTAGCCAGTTCTCTATCCACATCAATACTGAACCCCCAATACTATGTGCTTTAAGTTTGTATACTAATCTCTTTTGTGGGACCTTGTCGAAAGCCTTCTGAAAATCTAGATATGACACATCCACTGGTTCTCCCTTATCCACTCTACTAGTTACATCCTCGTTGTTGACTGTTTAGTCAATAAAAGTTATTTACAGTAAAATATTGCTTATTTTTGCCATCTGAGTATCTGTGCAACTGAAGACTCTTCAATTTGCTAAAGATCTAATTGGAAGCCATTAGGCTGTTTTACAGCCACAACCTTACAAAATGAGAACTGCAGATGGTCAATCATGTGAAAAATGTATTTGAAAGAAATGACCAGCTTTAGGAATTGTGATGTGGATATTTTCAAACAATTCCTCCATGACTGTTAGACTGCTATTTAAAACAATAGCTGCAATCCCACAGTTTATTAAACTGATTAGACATTAAATATAATTTTGGATAGTTCAATTAAATGTGACATGTACCATCTAACAATAAGAAGGTAAGAATATTGTATGCAGCTCATTTCAGAATAGAGTCAATTGTATTTTGTTTGGATTTAACAGTCAGGTAATTCCATATTTCTTTAAGAAAATTCTTAAAATAGATATTATTACACATGCAAGTACCTTTAATTTGATACAGGCAAATATGAAAACACACTCTCATGTTAAAATGCATTTATCAGAGTCTAACATCGATTTTTAAAAATCTGAGGCAAACTCTTGGACAATTAAAAACATTGATAATATGCTCAGCAGCCAATCTTATGGGCCTGTCCCATTTAGGCGATTTTTCAGGCGGCTGCCGCCGACTGTCAAGTTACCGGCAGTCGCCTGAAAAACCGGCAACTGGAACGGCAACGGTCAGAGTGGAACATACACACACACACACACGTCGCTTCCTTCACCAGCCCGTTATCCAGAAGGGGGACAGGGCAAGCAGGGGGAGCACTGTGAGAGTGAAATTCACACGGTGCAAAGCCAAGGTGATAGACACACACCGCGATGAACAGGAAGGTTGATGCTGTATTTAAGACAACTAAAGCAGTGTACGGTAAGTCCTTTGAAAGAGGGGGGAGAAGGAGGGAGAAGGAGTGGAGACAATGTTTAAGAAGCCAGAGATACAAAGCTGTGAAGCTCGGCAGCCATTTAACATTACCGATCGGTTATCCTTGGTTCTGAGACCTACTGCTTACCTTTTTTTTCCCAATGAGCCAATGAAATTCACCGGTCAGCACCACTACAACTTACGATAACCTACAAGAACCTTCGACCTCTTGGCAACCCACTAGGACTTCCTGGCGACCCACCTACGGCACGATAATTCTCGCTACTCTTCGTGGCGGCTTAATTCTGGTCGCCGCTAATTTTTCAACATGTTGAAAAATCTGTGGCGACCATAATGAGCCCGCGATTATTTCCCAGAATGTGGGAACTCCTCACGACCATGAAGAATAGACTACCCGGCAACCACCCACGAACATGTGGCGACCATGTGGCTACCACAGAGTCTCCTGCAGTCGCCTAAAAAGTCGCCTAATTGGGCAGGCCCATCAGTGTTCGTGTTGAAACCATATACCCAGTTCCCAGAGAGAGAAATAACAATTAATAGATTTCCAATAAGTCTCCAATCTGATGTCACCAGTCAAGCGCCTACATAGCTGTAGTTTCAAAGATCATATTGAAGGTATCTTTGAAACTACAGCTATTGAAGTCACTAGAAATGGGTATGCATTTACTTAATCACCTATCTGCATTCAGCAAACAAGAATTTCTCCATGATCAAGATGAAGTAGAAATTAAAAGAATGGAGAATCAGCTTTGCAGAATTGAAAATAGGCACTAATGACAAGATCAAACCATTGTTGCCAGGACTTCAGGGCCTGAGCTATAGGGAGAGGTTTTCGGGCGAGAACTTTATTTGGAGTGCAGGAGGTTGAGGGGTGATCTTACAGACGAGTATAAGATCATGAAGGGAATAGATAGGGTAGATGCACAGTGTCTTTTCCCAGAGTCGGGGAATCAAGAACCAGAGACCATAGGTTTAAAGTGAGAAGGGAAACATTTAATAGAAACTTAAGGGAAAACTTTTTCACACAGAGGGCATTCGGTCTATGGTTTGAGCTGCCATAGGAGGGGGTTGAGGCAGATAATATGACAACATTTAAAGGACATTTGGACAGATACATGGATAGGAAAGGTTTAGAGGTGATATGGGTCAAATGTGGGTAGGTGGAACAAGTTTTGACAAGGCATCTTTGGCAAGTTGGGCCGATGGGCCTATTTTCCATACTCTATGATCTTTTGGGGAAAATGTTTATAAACCAGCCATTGGGTTTTCAATACAAACTTGAATGGGAGATTTCATACAATGATTGATGAATAATTGGGCTTGTATTCACTGGAATTTAGAAGGATGAGAGGCGATCTTATAGAATCATATAAAATTATTAAGGGATTGGACACGCTAGATGCAAGAAACATGTACCCGATGTTAGGGGGAGTCCAGAACCAGAGGCCACAGTTTATGAATAAGGGGTATGCCATTTATAACTGAGATGAGGAAAAACTTTTTCACCCAGAGAGTTGAGAATTTGTGGAATTCTCTGCCTCAGAAGGCAGTGTAGGCTGATTCACTGGATGCATTCAAAATAGAGTTAGATAAAGCTCAGGCCTAGGGATTAAGAGATATGGGAGAGAAGGCAGGAACAGGGTACTTGTTATGGATGATCAACCATGATCACATTGAATGGCGGTGCTGGCTCGAAGGGCGGAATGGCCTATTCCTGCACCTATTGTCTTTGTATCTATGTAATTTAGTTTAGTCTGTAGTCTAGTAACTAGAATATATCAACTCTCTGTAACTGATGTTTATTTTCATAGTACCATAGAAAAGTACAGCACAGAAATGGGCCGAACTCATTCAAGCCGACCCTGATGCTTATCTACACTAATCGCATTCACCCACGTTAAGTAGGCATGCTTCTCGAAACATGGAAACATAGAAACATAGCTTCTATTCATTTCCTATCCAAGAACTTGTCCATGTTGCCTGTCCCGATAAGTTACTCCAGCATTTTGTGTCTACCTTACTTTTGTAATTGTGCCTGTCACCACCACCTCATCTGGCAGTTTGTTTAAGATATTTACCATCCTCTGTGCGTAAAACCTACCCTTCAAATCCTTTTTAAATGTCTCACCTTGTTCTATGATCTCTAGTTTAAGATTCCTCTACCCAGGGAAAAGTGTATCTCTCCTATCAATGTCGCTCATAATTTAATATACCTCTGTAAGGTTACCCCTTATCCCCTGAATTGCAGTGAGAATAAATCTAGCCTATTCAGTATCTTCTTATAACTGCAGTTCTCTATACAAGACAATGTCCTGATGAATCTAAGTGAATGCTAAATATCAGCAAGAGTTACAAGACTTATAAAGTGTAATTTATCCTCTTGGAATCTGTAAATTAAGCTAATTTTCATCGTTGCAAATTTGGTAGTATACCTGTAGAATGAATTACTTATTCATATTATAATGATTTCCATTCAATTTATTGTTCAAATGGCTAAATTGAAATGTTTTCCACAATCTCATTAAAATCGCCTTAAAAATTGTTCCTGACAATATTTACAGTAGAATGCTAAACACATTTGACCGCATTGTTTTATCCTGAAGCATTAGCAATCTAATTTCACCATCTGAATTACAGTCAGCCTAATGCTGTTTGAATATTTTAACAATTAAAGTGTTATTATTTCAAACACTATTTTCTAACTAGGGGGCATGATTGTAAAACTATAAATTGGACCTTGTTTGTATTTTTCAAGTGAAAATAATATTGCAAACTTTGCCTGCAGGTTCGATTGCCATCCTAAGTTGAATTCATTGACCATCTCATGTGCACAAGAGAGACATGGAATCGCAGATGCTAGAATCTTGAGCAAAAAAAACAAATTGCTGGATGAACTCAGCGGGACAAGCCCTATCTATGGAGGGAAATATCCAATGACAGATGACATTTAAGGATGGGATCTTGCTTGAAGATTGATATTCGTACTTTACAACTTGTGTGTACATTTCAACTCAGAATTAGCTGGAAAAGGCATCTCATTGTGTACCCTTTGTCAAGAATCAAGAGTGTTTTATTGTCTTATGTCCCAAACAGAACAATGAAATTCTTACTTGCAGCAGCACAACATAATATGTGAAAATAGTATTCTGTAAACAATATAATAAAACAAAAACAAAATTATGTATATATACATGCATACACTATATATCAAACACACATACATACACATAAAACAAACAATGAATATGTAAGAAAACAAGACAAAAAAAGATGGGATATGGCCATTTTGCTATCATAGATTGGAATACATGATATAAAGTTGGAACGTCATGTTGCAACTTTACAAGACACTGGTTCTGCCGCAATTTGGGTATTCTATGCAGTTCTGCCCACCCCAGTGGGAATGAAATGGTTGAAATAGAGAGAGTTAATGGGAGATTCTTCAGGAATTGCCTGGGTTGTAAGACTTCTTCTTTCATGTGGCGTGCACAGCCTAAAGTTGTAGGACAACTTGTTCTATTTGATCTTCTGTTTGTGCACGTCGAGTTGATTGCTTTAGTCGAAACGGGGCGGACCACGTGAAGGTTGCAATCTTCCACCCCGTTGGAAGACTTCAGTGCTAGAGAGAGATTGGATGGGCTGAACTTTTTTTGTGGAGTGAAGGAGGCCAAGAGGTGACCTGATAGCGGTGTATAAAATATTAGAGTAAGTAGTCAAAATCTTTTTTCCATGGGAGGGATATCAAAACCAAGAGGTAATAGGTATGTGAGAAGGAGGATTTGAGGGGAAACCTTTTTTTTTACAGAGAGTGGTAAATAGTTGAAATTCACTGCAAAGACGAGGTAGGCTCAGATATCACAGATGTTTAAGAAGCATTCATCAAGCACTTGAAAAGGCAAGGCATAGAAGAATACACCCCTAAGATGGGCAAAAGGGATTAGTGTTGTTGGGCAAAAAGGGTGGCATGGACATGATGAGCCAAAGAGCCCATTTATGTGCAGTATTGACTATGATTGATCACTCCATACTTCCCAACCTCCTATTATTATTTCTGCATGAGCAAAGGTGAGTATAAATCTCCGTCAATCACTGAATCAACTGCCAATGTGTTTCCCAGGGATTTGGTTGGGTTCGCGAGGCTACTATGCAATCTGGTTATATCAGTCATTAAAATAAAAGTTCACACAATTTGAGAACTGATAATGACACATTTAAAATGCACAATTAAAATGCTTTCACTTATTTCTACTTGGGTGTAACATATTTTCCTTTGATTCCAACAAAACCTCATTATCTTTTTACACGTTCTTGACACATATGGGTTTCAAAATAAATTCACAACTTAAATCTCTCATCGTGCAAAATCAGCCTTGGCACTGAAAAATATATTAATAAATCACCTAATTCAAACTGTCCTATTGTAAATTATATCAGGTCAAAGTTCATCTAAGGAATTCTAATCGGAGGAGCGGTTGCCTCACAGTGCTAGAGACCTGACTGGGTGTTGTCTGTGTGGAGTTTGCACTTTCTCCCTGTGACCACGTGGGTTTCCTCCGGGTGCTCCTGTTTTCTCCAACATCCCAAAGACATGCGGGTTCGTGGGTTAATTGGCCTCTGTAAATTCCCCCTAGTGCGTTGTGGGATAACTAGTGTGAACGGGTGATCAATGGTCGACATTTACTCAGTGGGCTGAAGGGCCTGTTTCCATGCGGTGTCTCTGAAATCTGAGGCACAGAAAATCCCAGCTGTTAACTGATTCCATAATCCAGCTAGTAGGCTACAATCTTATGGATGCTGCATGTCAAAGAGTCATCGAGCCATACATCATGGGAACAAGCCCTTTTGGCTCCACCTTCCCATGCCAATTAAGTTGCCCCATCTACACTCATCCCTCCTGCCCACGTTTTGCCCATAACCCTCTAAACCTTTTCTATCCATGTACCCATCCAAATGTCTTTTAAATGTTGTTATACCTGCCTTAACTATCTCTGGCAGCTTATTTCATACACACAACAGCCTCAGTGTGAACAGCTTGCCTGTCTCCTCTGATTCTTCTTTCCCCTACTCTGGGTTAAAGTGTGTGCATCTATCTATTCCCGTGGTAATCTTATACACCTTTATATGATCATCCCTTTGTCAGCGCTCCAAGGTATAAAGTCCTAGCCTGCCCAATTTCTCCATCTAGCCCAGGCACTCAAATGCTATGGGAACATCCTTGTAAATTGTTTCTGCCTAACAATTGTTTCTTTTCAACCTAACAACATCCTTCCTACAGCAAGGTGACCAAAACTGAACACAAAACACCAAATACCGACTCACCAACGTTTTGTACAGCTGTAATATAACATCCCAACTTCTATACTCAATATCCTGATTAATGAATGCCAATGTACTGAAAGATTTCTTGACCACTGTCTCTGTCTGTGATTTATGATACGCCCTGTTTTAATGTAATCTGCAAACTTACTAATCATGCCTTATACATTCTCATTCATTCTCATCAAGTTGGGTCGAAGGACGTGTTTCCATGCTGTACGACACTAATGCTCTAATACCCCTCTTCCAAAATGGTAGAGCAGGACAGGACAAAAATGTCGGTATGCATTTTTAGAAGAGAGGTGTTAGTATCATTGAGTCATACGGCACGGAAACAGGCCTTTCAGCCTTCCTTGCCTAACTAAGATGTACCATTTCTCTTAATTGCCAGCATTTTGCTCATCTATCTATCTATCTATCTATCTATCTATCTATCTATCTATCTATCTATCTATCTATCTATCTATCTATCTATCTATATCTATCTATCTTTTTTTTAATCTTTTTATTAATTTTTCACAAAAAAAAGATAAACATAACAGTGATATTAATACATATTGATCAGGATTACATTAACAACAAATGTAACCTAAATCTAATTCCAGTGTCAAAATACATATTGGGTATAGACCTCTCAGTCTCTATGTAAATATAGATAAACGGTTAAAAGAGAACTTGTATATATTTTAAAAAAAGATAAAAAGAAAAGAAAAACAAAAAACAAACAAAACCCCTAAACTAAAGTAAGCAAAATCTGGGCAAAAAACATAATCTGGGCTGCAAAAAAAAGTCAACAATTTAGACCCCTGTTTGTCGTCAAATCCGTTCCACCATATAAAGGTAAAAAAATATTACAACGGCTGGAGAGGGAACAATTTATATCGTGTGAAAATATTGAATAAAGCTTCCCCAAGTCCTATCAAATTTAGCCGAGGGTTCAACAATGTCACTCCTAATTTTTTCTAAATTTAAACATGATATCGTTTCAGAATACCAATGGAGTGTGGTAGGAGGATTAGTCTTTCCATTTAAATAAAATAGATCTTATGGCAATTAATGTAGTAAAAGCAATCAACCGACGGGCTGAATGGGACAGATGAATAGAATCTAACATCGGTAGCCCAAAAATTGCAGTAATAGGATGATGCACTGCAATAGTACCATTTCTGATTACCACATTGGCTGCAAAAAACATTAGGGGATAATATTTCATAGAATAACTCCAGGAATTAGGATTTATGTGACGAGAAAGAACTGGAGTTGTTAATTTTGTTCTCCTTGGAACAAAATGGTTGAGAGATATGTAATCAAATATATTCAAAGAGGACAGAAAACATTTTTTCTCATTGCTGATAGCCTTGAAAACTGGAGGGTACTATTTAAAATGCAGAACAAAAAAAACAAAGGCAGCACAAGAAAAACAATATTTTATGTAGCAAGTAGCTGACATCTAGAATGCTTTGCCTTAGGGGTGGTAAAGACAGATTCAGTCAGAGCGTGAATTAAAGACTACAGAATCAGTACACAAAAATAAAAAAAGAGGTACTATTTGCATAACTACTGTATACATGAACTTGAAGTACTGACTGGCCTCTTCCTGTGCTGTGGTCATTCAATGATTATATAATATTTATAAAGCTGCAACTTGATTTTTGTTTATGCCATGCACTGGATCAGATGTACAGATGTGGAAGAAAAAGTTAGAGCAAGAGTAGGAGCCTACAAATGGCATGGAGCTCAATTCACTGATGTCATGTTTTCAATTCTTCATCATTTCCAAATGGGTCACTGGGTCATAAACCATGGAGACAGACCAAGTTTGTGCTTGTCCATCAAGCAGCAAGGTCTTTAATTATGGGGAGAGATTGAATAGGCTGGGTTTGTTATCCCAGGAACAATTTCCAGGGCGGCATGGAGGTGGCGTGGTAGAGTTGCTGCTTTACAGCGTTTGTAGTGCCAGAGACCGGGGTTCGATCCTGACTACCGGTGCTGTCTGTGTGGAGTTTGTACGCTCACCCCATGACCGCGTGGGTTTTCTCCGAGATCTTCAGTTTCAACCCACACTCCAAAGACGATAATTGGCTTGATATAACTATTGATTTGTATTGTGTTAACTTCTAATAAAATAAACAAAAACAAAAACAAAAAAAGTGTAAATTGTTCCTAGTGTGTGCGTAGGATAGTGTTAATACTGTATGCAGGGATCACTGTCGGTGCGGAATCGGTGGGCCGCAGGGCCTGTTTCCATACTATATCTCAAAACTAAAACTACGGGAGATTAATGGATGACTTGATAAAAGTATATATTATGAGAAATGGTTAGGATAGAAAAGCAAAATATTTTTAAGATGAGAGGAAGGTGTATTAAAGCGGATTTTAGAGGTAATTGCGTTCATGCAGGAGGTGACTGATATCTGGAATGCAATGTCAGAGGTGGTGGTGGAATCAGATACAATTAATACATTTAAGAGGCAATTTTACTTCGGAGTCACGTGAGTGACTACGTGAATAGAAGCCCGTACAAGCCGTTGGTGCGTCATGACGTCAGACGTTGGTGCAGTCGGGCGGTTGGAGCAGCAGCGCTCCTCCGAGCGGTAAGTTTAAAAACGGAGGTAAGGTTGTTGAAAATTTTACCACAGGTCATTTCTGCGACGGTTTGAAGTTCTTGGAGATATGTTGCAGAAAGTAAAGAAGATGTCGGCGAGGCGCTCCGCAGGTAGAAAGGAGAGTGACCAGGAGAGTGTTGTGGAAGGAGGCCCGTCTGGTACACCTGGTCCGGTGCTGGCTACACAGCCAGTGGTTGCGGACCCACTGCCTGGGGGCAGTGAAGGCTTGCCAGTAGGGTGGAAGGCCACTGGCAAGTCTGTCAGGCCCGTAGATGAGTCGGGCATGGAGGTTATACCCTCCATAGGAGAGTCCGTTTGCTCACGGCTCTCCCAAGTCGAGATTTTATTACAAAGAATACTCGACAGGGACCAGCTCCGTGAGGAGTGGTGCCCAAGCCAGGCTGATGGAGAGCTTGTGCTAGCAGCACCTGTTCCAGGGCTGCAGAACTATCCTGCCTGTGAGGAGGATGTTCCATCAGTGCAGTTTGCTGACACTGATTCTATGCTGGGGGAGAGCAGTAAAGAAGTTTGGTTGGAGGTAATTCCGAACATTGCTGGAAAGTTTGCTGAGCCTAGAGAGGCAGGAGAGGCGATTGATGGAGAATTGGCTGGAGCCATTCAGTATATGCTCTCCCGCCAGTTACAGGAGCTAGCTATGGATGAAGCAGCAAAAAAACTATAAAGCTCCTGTTAATTGTGATCTCCGAAGGTACCGGTGGTTAATCACCAAATTTGGTCACAGATGGGTATGCCTGCTAGGGCCCAGGAGATGAAGTTTCAAAAAGTGCTTAAACTGTTGTCAGCAGGTATTACAGCTGTGGTGAAAGTTATTGATCCAAGCAATATGGTTGAAGCACACCAGGACGGACTGGGATTCCTTTGTAATGCATTTTTTGAAATCAATAACATCAGGAGGGCCGCTATTAGGCCAGTGCTTAATCCAAATTTGGCAAGTTTGTGCAAACCGACCAGTGTAACACCACAAAATCTGTTGTTTGGAGGTAACCTTACAAAAAGGGTCAAAGAATGTCATGATGTTAAAACTATGGCCCTCATTAAGCCGGCTGGTAAGCAAGGCAAAAGGTTTTCTCCGTATTGGAAAGGAACTAATGTGGATGCAGGAGAAGGAACGAGCCGTTCAGGTCTTCAATTTCGGAACTGGCAGGCTGCCAGCATGAAGGGGAAGGTGCCTTTCTCCACAAGAGGTCGAGGACAACAAGGTCCGCAAGGAAAGATGCAGGTAAGGAAAACATCGACAGACGTTGAATTAATTGATGTTCCTGTTGAAATTGGGGGAAGGTTAAAATTGTTTCTCAAACAATGGCAGCAGTTGACATCAGATTTGTTCATACTTAGTAGTATTGAAGGGGTGAAAATTGAATTTAACTCTAAGGACCGTCTACCTAATCAACATTTTCCTAGTCGTAAACTTATTTTTTCAGATGAAGAAAATGTGCTTATTCAAGCAGAGATTCAGTCGTTACATAAGAAAGGGGTAATTGAGCCTTCTGTCTATCAAAGTCGACAATTTGTGTCAAATATATTTCCCAGATCTAAAAAGACTGGGGGGTGTAGAATTATTTTGGATTTATCGAGTTTGAACAAGTTTGTTTGTAATAGGCATTTCAAAATGGAAACCTTTACCACGGCCAAACATCTAGTGTCCAAAAGGTGTTATATGGCAACTATTGATTTAAAGGATGCGTATTACTCAGTGTCTATTCATGAGGATGATAGAAGATATTTGAAATTTATTTGGATGACTCAGCTGTGGCAATTCAGGGCATTGCCGAATGGATTAACTTCAGCTCCTAGATTATTTACTAAATTGGTAAAACCTGTGTTAGCGTTACTTAGAGCTAAGGGGCATGTGGTAATGGCCTACTTAGATGATATTCTAATTGTTGGAAAGACTCATGCTGAAACTCAATCATCAGTTTCAGTTGTTAAAATCACTTTTGAACAAATGGGATTTGTTATTCACCCAGATAAATCTAAATTATCACCAGTCCAAATTATTGATTATCTGGGATTTACCATTAATTCCAATCACATGTTGGTAACTTTGCCCAGGGATAAATTGAATCAGTTAATTGAGGAATGTGTTAATCTCGTTGGAGAACAAAGGCCTTCGATTAGACAAGTAGCCAGGTTAATTGGGAAGTTTGTGGCAGCATTTCTAGCTGTGCAGTATGGTCCTCTGCATTATCAACAATTACAACGATCAAAGGAACAGGCACTGAGAATACAAAGGGGCCATTTTGATAGGCCCATGCAGTTGTCAGCTGGGGCGATTGCTGACATACAATGGTGGATAGCAAATGTTTCAACAAGTTTTAGGAAGGTTTTGGTGGAACCGCCGTCATTGATATTACAGACTGATGTAAGTGAACTGGGTTGGGGTGCAACAGATATGTCTTCTAGTTTGTGGAGGCAAGATGGAATGTGGATGAGACATCGCTTCTTCAACTAAGAGGGATTAATTATTTAGAGTTGTTGGGCACCTGGTATGGGCTCAAAGCTTATTGTTCTACAAGGAGGGACTTGCATGTGCAGGTTCAGATTGACAACACCACAGCAGTGGCATATGTAAACCACATGGGTGGAGTTAAGTCACAGTCTTGTGATAGACTGGCTAACCAGATTTGGAGCTGGTGTATTGACCAAAATATCTGGCTTTCAGCACTTTATTTGCCAGGAAGATTCAACACTGTAGCTGACACTAGGTCACGTCAGTTTAATGACAACATTGAATGGATGTTAAATCAGGATGTATTTAACCAAATGATTGTTCAGTATGGAATGCCAGATATTGACTTGTTTGCATCTCGATTAAATCATCAGTTACCTAGATATGTTTCATGGGAACCAGATTACTGGGGCAGTAGCAGTGGATGCGTTTTCGCTGCATTGGGGAGGAAATTTGTGTATGTATTTCCTCCATTCTGTCTCATCAGCAGATGTTTGCAAAAGATCAAGGAGGACTCCGCTTCAGGGGTATTGGTAGTGCCAGATTGGCCTACACAAGCATGGTTTCCCGTTGTAATTACAAATGGCTAGGGAGCCTTACATGATTATTCCCAAGAATAAAAATCTACTCGTAAATCCAGTCACTGGGGATCAACATCCTTTACATGATCGTATTGATCTGTTAATTTGCAGATTTTAAGGAGGCCATACCTGGGGCGAGGACTGTCTCATCGGACTGTGGATGTTCTCACGTTGGCCTGCAGGGATAACACAGCAGCAATATATCACCTATATAAGGAAGTGGGAGCAATTCTGCCTACAGCAGAATATTGTATATCACACTGCAGGGATCACGGACGTATTGGAGTTTTTGTCAACTCTTTATTTCGACCAAAAAATTAAGTTACAGTGCGATCAATTCAGCCAGAAGTGCTCTGTCTTCTTATTTACCTATGAATGCAGAATTACATACAGTAGGGACACATCCGTTAGTTTCACGATTCATGAAGGGAGTTTTCAATTCTAATCCTCCTAAACCCAGGTATGCCGGGATTTGGAATGTGAGTGAGGTTCTTATGGTTCTTCGCCAGTGGGCTCCGGTTACAAGCCTATCTATAGCCAAATTAACTATTAAGGTGGTCATGCTTATGGCGTTGGTTTCAGCTCAACGTGTAACAAACGTTGCAAAAGCTACGGCTAGATAGAATGCATGTGTCGGCAGATGCCATTATATTTTATATCTATGATTTGCTTAAACATAATAGAAGAGGCATGACAGGATGTAAGATTGTGTTTTCAGCATACCCCGCAGATGATTGCTTGTGTGTAGTTTCACATTTATCTCATTACATTGAGATTACTAAAACCTCTGAGAGGAACAGAGTCGGCTTTGTTTATTAGTCACAAAAAAACACACAGTAAGGTGTCGGTGCAAACAATTTCAAGGTGGCTAAAGCAGGTCCTGGCAAGTGCTGGAATTGATACTGATAAATTCAAATCTCATTCCACCAGGGCGGCATCAACTTCCGCGGCAAGGGCGATGGACGTGCCAATAGACCATATCCTCGCGGCCGCAGGATGGTCCAGTGAGCTAACTTTTCAGAGGTTTTATCACAAGCCGATTTCAAGGCTCGGGGTGTTTGCTGATTCTGTTTTGAGTACTGTTACACTTTCCCCCTGAGTTAGAGGGGTTTGTTATGATTTGTTGTAAATAAATTGTTATTCATTTAACAAATGTTGTTACTGATGCATGATTGATTGTTAACGACTTTGAGTCAATCCAGGCAGTGTGAACGTCGGATTTGGGTCTGCGGCGTGAATTCACAGTGCTTTGAAGTCTTCACGTAGTCACTCACGTGACTCCGAAGTAAAATAGTAAGATTAAACGAGAACTTACCAGTTTGAAGTTTGATCTTTATTTTATGAGGAGTCGAGTTGAGGGACTACGTGCCCTCCGCTCCCACCCTCATAGATCTCATCTGGTAGTTCTAGTTTTATCATCTTACCGTTATACTTCGGTCATTGTTAGCTGTGAATTCATTCCGCTGCTTTGAAGATTGACGCACCAACGGCTGTACGGGCTTCTATTCACGTAGTCCCTCAACTCGACTCCTCATAAAATAAAGATCAAACTTCAAACTGGTAAGTTCTCGTTTAATCTTACTATTAAACAGACACTTCAATCAGTTTCCTTTGCCAGCTCCTTGCAGCAAAAGCCGAATATTTAAAACTATTATGGATCTGCAGATCAATACAGAGTGGACATGAAGATTAAGATGACGATTAATATTATGAAAAACACTGGTAAATTCTGAGCATGCGTGTGCCTCAAAGGCATAGATCAATATTGCCCTTATTCAGAAGACATTTAAAAGGTTTTCTTCTGGAAGGTAAAGAGGCTGCTTATGCCATTGGTGGCCAAGGAAGAAACAAGAGTATTTTCTGAAGGAGGCATTGACATTTCTTTCATCATAGTTGGGAGACAAAGGAATTCCAGTGTTAACTCCCTTCAAGCTGAAGAAATTGCAGTTCAAAGTGACACCCAGTCAAATATCCATAAATTTTGTATTAAATTTTGATGAGGGGATAGTGATGGTCTGAACCATTGAAGTGTTTCATTATTTCCACCTTGTTTTCTATGTCCAGTCATTATCTGTATTGCAATATGTTTGGGCATACATTGGGCAAATATGACCAAGGCATTCAGTGAAAAGACAATATTTAAAAGACAGGGTGGCATTGCGGTAGAGCTACTGCCTTACAGCGCCAGAGTCCCGGGTTCGATCCTGACTGCGGGTGGTGGTCTGTATGGAGTTTGTACCGACCCCGTGACCTGTGCGTGTTTTCTCCAAGATATTTGGTTTCCTCCCACACTCCAAAGGCGCACAGGTTTGTAGGTTAATTGGCTTGGAATAAATGTAAAATTGTGTATTGAAGTGTTAATGTGTGTGGATCGCTTCTGGAACGGACTCAGTGGGTCGAAGGGCCTGTTTCCACACTGTATCTCTAACACTAAAAACTACAAAACTAAAACATTTGGATAGGTACAGGTAAAAGAACGGTTTGGAGGGATATGGGGCAAAAGTATGACTGATATAAAGGGGGAATATTGGTCGGCATGGGAAAGTTGGGCCAACGGGCTAGTTTCCATGCTGTATGACTTTATGACTTCAAGCTATTATTCTAACTGAACTTGATTGTATCATGGTTGTGATACTGTTCAAGCTTACCAACCCATAAATGTTGCAGAATTTGTGTTTAAAAATTGAAAACTCTTGATGAAAAAATGAAGGCTGAGATGAGAAGATTTCAGTGGTAGAAATCCACAAAATTATTTGGAGATGCCAAGCTTTATGTCTGTAATTTGTTGAGGAGAGATGGACTGGGATTACAATGCACAGAAAACACTGGAATGCTCAGCAAGACAGTAACTATTTGTGGACCATGAAACAGAAAATGTTTCACATTTGCAACCTCACAGGAAGACATATGTCAGATTCCATTAAGCTAGTACAAAGCCTGAGAGTTGAGAGATGGGAGAAAGGAACTGAGAGAAAGGTCTTGTGGATAGTTAAAAACAGGAAAAATTGATTAAAAAGAATAATCATTATGAATCACCTGTTATTTGATAAAGTGGAAGCTGTGATTCTGATCTGACATTGTCAAACACAATGTTGAAGTGAGGATATGGTGTACTACAATTTCAAGATCATGAAAGGGAATGTGCTTGAGCAGAAATAGTGCACTGACCTTTCATTTCATCATGGTGAGCGTGCAGAGAAAATAAGGAGAGAAAAATCATTAAATCCAATGCCAGCAGATTTACTTAAATAGAGAGAGGAACTATATGACCAGGAGCAGAAAAGAAAGAGAGATAAGGAGAAAGAAAGAAAGAAAGAAAGATAGGAATCCATACTGGTTGTATCATGTCCTGGTCTGTCAATTCCAGTGCAAGCAAAAGCAAAAGGCTGCAGAGTGTTGGACTCAGCCTCACATCTAAAGCATCTACAACAGGTGCAGTCACAAGAAGGGACCATCTAACATCCCCACCATCCAGCCATACTTCTTCTCACTGCTATCATCGGGCTGGAGGTACAGAAGTTTAGAAGTAGCACATCACCATATTCAGGAACAGCTACTTTCATACAACTATCAGGTCCTTGAATCAATTCTATCTCTACAACAGGACACTAAAGACCACCTCTTTGCACCAATATTTGTTAATTGCACAATCTTTTTCTTTTTTTACCGCCTTGCACAATATAATGTGTAATTTTAGGTATAGTTTATATTTTATGTGTTTGCCAAAGTTAATATGCCTGAGATGCTGATGCGAGCAAGATTTTCATTGTACCTGTACATCTCCGTGCTTGTACACAGAGATGGGATGATCACTATCAAATCACAGGACATTTCTTGTACCCTGTCCAAGCCAGAATGTCAGAATAGATAATAGATAATAGACAATAGGTGCAGGAGTAGGCCATTTGGCCCTTTGAGCCAGTACCACCATTCAATATGATCATGTCTGATCATCCCCAATCAGTAGCCCGTTCCGGCCTTCTCTCCATATCCCCTGACTCCGCTATCTTTAAGAGCCCTATCATGCTCTCTCTTGAAAGTATCAAGAGAACCGGCCTCCACCGCCCTCTGAGGCAGAGAATTCCACAGATTCACAACTCTCTGTGTGAAAAAACGTTTCCTCATCTCCGTTCTAAATGCATTACCTCTTATTCTTAAACTGTGGCCCCTGGTTCTGGACCCCCAACATCAGGAACATGTTTCCTACCTCAAGCGTGTCCAAACCCTTAATAATCTTATATGTTTCAATAAGATTCCCTCTCATCCTTCTAAATTCCAGAGTATACAAGCCCAGCCGCTCCATACTCACAGCAGATGATAGTCCCGCCATCCCGGGAATTAACCTTGTGAACCTTTGCTGCAATCCCTCAGTAGCAAGAATGTCCTTCCTCAAATTAGGGGACCAAAACTGCACACAATACTCCAGGTGTGGTCTCACTAGGGCCCTGCACAACTGCAGAAGGACTTCTTTGCTGCTATACTCAACTCTTGTTATGAAGGCCAACATGCCATTCGCTTTCTTCACTGCCTGCTGTACCTGCATGTTTATTTTCATAGACTGATGAACAAGGACCCCCAGATCCCCTTGTACTTCCCCTTTTCCCAGCTTGACACCATTTAGATAATAATCTGCCTTCCTGTTTTTGCTACCAGTGGATAACCTCACATTTATCCACATTAAACTGCATCTGCCATGCATCTGTCCACTCACCCAACCTGTCCAAGTCACCCTGCATGCTCATAGCATCCCCCTCACAGTTCACACTGCCACCCAGCTTTGTGTCATTGCAAATTTGCTAATGATACTTTGAATCACTTCATCTAAATTCTCCTAATATGAGGAAGGACATCCTTGTGATTGAGGGAGTGCAGCGTAGGTTCACGAGATTGACCCCTGGGATGGCGGGACTGTCATATGAGGAAAGATTGAAAAGACTAGTCTTGTATTCATTGGAGTTTAGAAGGATGAGGGGGAATCTTATAGAAACATATACAATTATAAAAGGACTGGACAAGCTAGATGCAGGAAAAATGTTCCCAATTTTGGGCGAGTCCAGAACCAGGGGCCACAGTCTTAGAATAAAGGGGAGGCCATTTAAGACTGAGGTGAGAAAAAATGCTTTCACCCAGAGAGTTGTGAATTTGTGGAATTCCCTGCCACAGAGGGCAATGGAGGCCAAATCACTGGGTGGATTTAAGAAAGAGTTAGATAGAGCTCTGGGGAATAAAGGGATATGGGGAGAAGGCAGGCACGGGTTATTGATTGGGGACGATCAGCCATGATCGCAATGAACGTTGATGCTGGCTCGAAGGGCCGAATGGCCTCTTGCACCTATTTTCTATGTTTCTAAATCATTGATGTATATTGTAAATAGCTGCGGTCACAGCACCATGCCTTGCGGTACCCCACTAGTCACTGCCTGCCTTTCTGAAGGGGACCCGTTAATCCCTACTCTTTGTTTGCTATCTGCCAACCAATTTTCTATCCATGTCAGCACTCTACCGCCAATACCATGTGCCCTAATTTTGACCATTAATCTCCTATGTGGGGCTTTATCAAATGCTTTCTGAAAGTCCAGGTTCACTACATACACTGGGTCTCCCTTGTCCATTTTCCTAGTTATGCCCCTGTCTCACTGTGCGAGTTGATCCACGAGGTACCCCGAGTGATAGACTCGTGGCTGCCCACGAGACTGCAAGTGTATGATCAAGTGTGTGGCCGAGTTCCCACGGGTATGTAATTGCTGCGATGTTGCAAGTTCCTCTCCCGAGTTAGCAAGTTCCTCTCCCGAGTTAGCAAGTTCCTCTCCCGTTACTCTTGAGCCAACCGTGAATGAAGGTATGGTTTAATAAAGCAACAATGTTAAAATACATCTCCATCCTGTGGTTTTGAGTTATTTCAGCGCGGCCGCATCTATTGATATGACCTACAATGGGAAAATGCGCATTCTACCAAGCATTTCTTGTTTTTTATGTTTTTAAAATACTTTTTTGCAATGGATCTCTATTTTAAATAATTTTAAAAAAGGAAGCAGCCCGGTGACTGACATTGAGCGGCCGTTGGGACCCGACAGCAGACACACACACACACACACACACACACACACACACACACACACACACACACACACACACACACACACACACACACAGAGAGAGAGAGAGAGAGATACACACAGACAGCAGCTGGCCACCACTTCAGAGGAATTAAGCAGCGCGGGTGACTGAGCGCCGCCAGGACCCGACAGTACACACACACACACACACACACACACACAGATAGACAGAGAGGGAGAGAGAGACACACACACACACACACACACACACACACACACACACACACACACACACACACACACACACACACAGATAGAGATACACACAGACAGCAGCTGGCACCACTTCAGAGGAATTAAGCAGCGCGGGTGACTGAGCGGCCGCCAGGACCCGACAGTACACACACACACACACACACACACACAGAGATAGACAGAGAGGGAGAGAGACACACACACACACACACACACACACACACACACACACACACACACACAGAGAGAGAGAGAGATACACACAGACAGCAGCTGGCCACCACTTCAGAGGAATTAAGCAGCGCGGGTGACTGAGCGGCCGCCAGGACCCGACAGTACACACACACACACACAGCGATAGACAGAGAGGGAGAGAGAGACACACACACACACACACACACACACACACACACACACACACACACACACACAACTCAGCGGACCAGGCAGCATCTCTGGAGGAGAAGGAATAGAGTCGAGACCCTTCTTCAGACTTACCCGAAATGCCACCCATTCCTTCGCTCCGAGATGCTGCCTGTCCCGCCGAGTTACTCCAGCATTGTGTGTGTCTATCTCCGGTGTGAACCAGCATCTGCAGTTCCTTCCAATCCCACACTCTCGGCCCCGGGGGGGTGGATGGAGCATCACACGTGGACACATCCCACCCACCACCCCAGACTTGCCCCTTCGGCAGGTCTTTAAGCCGTTCATTGAGACAGAGTGAAGCCACGGGGACAAGTGGCAGAAAGGCCGAAGATAGACACGAAATGCTGGAGTAACTCTGCGGGACAGGCTGCATCTCTGGAGCGAAGGAAAGTCTGAAGAAGGGTCTCGACTCTATTCCTTCTCTCCAGAGATGCTGCCTGGTCCGCTGAGTTATAAACTCCAGCATTTTGTGTCTATCTTTGGTTCAGTCTTACGAGCAAAAGAACAGATTATTAAAGTTCCCACGGTACACTCACGAGACACTAAGATAAACGCACGGGGCCACTACGTTATTGCAACGAGTTAAAATGTTTCCATTTTACACTTGAACAGTTAATTTGACTCGTGAAAAAAATCAAACATGTTTGATTTTTTTCACGAGTTAACAAGTTTCCCGAGTACCTGCCGTTAGCGCCACGAGTCGATAAGTTGCTTGCGAGTTCCGACGTTCCCGCTACGTGATCACCCACGAGTGAAAACTCGGGGTCACTCGTGGGCCAACTCGCACAGTGAGACAGGGGTTTTACATTCTCAAATAAATTCCAGAAGATTAGTCAAGCATGATTTCCCCTTTGTATATCCATGCTGACTTGGACCGATCTTGTTACTGCTATCCAAATGTGCCACTATTTCATCTTTTATGATTGATTCCAGCATCTTCCCCATCACCAATGTCAGGCTAACTCAATTATAATTCCCTGTTTTCTCTCTCCCGCTTTTCGTAAAAAGTGGGATAACATTAGCTACCCTCCAATCTACAGGAATTGATCCTGAATCTAAAGAACATTGGAAAATGAACACCAATGCGTCCACCATTTCTAGAGCCACTTCCTTAAGTACCCTGGGATGCAGACCATCAGGCCCTAGGGATTTATCAGCCTTCAGTCCCATCAGTCTACCCAACACCATTTCCTGCCTAATGCGGATTTCCTTCAGTTCCTCCGTCACCTCAGATCCTCTGTCCACCAGACTGATGAGCAGAATAAACTGATGCAAGCAATTGAATGATGAAGACCCAAAAACATGAGTTCTGTATATAATCTATACGTCATGTGAAGATGGGAAGTCAAGAATGAATATAAAAGAGTCAAGAGTGTTTTATTGTCATATGTCCTGGACAATGAAAGTGGGCAATGAAATTCTTACTTGCTGAAGCACAACAGAATATGTGAATATGTAAACATAGCACATAATGGGGGAAGGAGAAAAAAAAGATTGATAATAACAAATATAGTGCAATAATAATATAGTATTTTGCAGTTCAGAGCTCAGAGCTTATTCATTGATGTGTTTAATAGCTTGATGACTGTAGGTAAGAAGCTGTTCCTGAACCTGGACGTTACAGTTTTCAGGCTCCTGTACCCATTTCCTGATGGCAATGGTGAAATGAGTATGTGGCCAGGATGGTTTGGGTCTTTGATGATTTTGGCTGCCTTTTTGAGGCAGCGACTACGATAAATCCCTTCGATGGTGGGGAGCTCAAATGGACTGGGCAGTGATCACAACTTTTTGTACTCTTTTGACATGCCGAATCTCCGTAATCTTAGGAAGTAGAGTCAAGAGACAACAGACAATAGACAATAGGCACAGTAGGTGGCCATTCGGCCCTTCGAGCCAGCACCGCCATTCTACGCGATCATGGCTGATCATCCCCAATCAGTACCCCGTTCCTGCCTTCTCCCCATATCCCCTGATTCCGCTATCTTTAAGAGCCCTATCTAGCTCTCTCTTGAAAGCATCCAGAGAACCTGCCTGCACCGCTCTCTGAGGCAGAGAATTCCACACTCACCACTCTCTGTGAGAAAAAGTGTTTCCTCCGTTCTACATGGCTTACTCCTTATTTTTAAACTATGGCCCCTGGTTCTGGACTCCCCCAACATCAGGAACATGTTTCCTGCCTCTAATGTGTCCAAACCCATAACAATCTTATATGTTTCAATGAGATCCCCTCTCATTCTTCTAAACTCCAGAGTGTACAAGCCCAGCTGCTCCATTCTCTCAGCATATGACAGTCCCGCCATCCCGGAAATTAACCTTGTAAACCTACGCTGCACTCTCTCAATAGCAAGAATGTCCTTCCTCAAATTAGGGGATCAAAACTGCACACAATACCCCAGGTGTGGTCTCACTAAGGCTCTGTACAATTGCAGAAGGACCTCTTTGCTCCTATATTCGATTCCTCTTGTTATAAAGGCCAACATGCCATTCGCTTTCTTCACTGCCTGCTGTACCTGCATGCTTATTTTCATAGACTGATGAACAAGGACCCCCAGATCCCATTGTACTTCCCCTTTTCCCAATTTGACGCCATTTAGATAGTAATCTGATTTCCTGTTTTTGCTCCCAAAGTGGATAACCTCACATTTATCTGCATTAAACTTCATCTGCCATGCATCTGCCCACTCCCTCTACCTGTCCAAGTCACCCTACATTCTCATAGCATCCTCCTCACAGTTCACACTGCCACCCAGCTTTGTGTCATCTGCAAATTTGCTTATGTTACTTTGAATCCCTTCATCCAAATCATTGATGTATATTGTAAATAGCTGCGGTCCCAGCACCGAGCCTTGCGGTACCCCACTAGCCACTGCCTGCCATCCCGTTAATCCATACTCTTTGTTTCCTGTCTGCCAACCACTTCTCTATCCATGTCAGCACTCTACCCCCAATACCATGTGCCCTAATTTTGCCCACTAATCTCCTCGGTGGGATCTTATCAAAAGCTTTTTGAAAGTCCAGGTACACTACATCCACTGGCTCACTCTAGTCCATTTTCCTAGTTACATCTTCAAAAAATTCCAGAGAATTAGTCAAGCATGATTCCCCCTTCGTAAATCAATGCTGACTCTGACCGATCCTGAGTCTATAGAACTTTGGAAAATTATCACCAATGCATCCACCATTTCTAGAGCCACTTGCTTAAGTACCCTGGGATGCAGACCATCAGGGACTGGGGATTTATCTGCCTTCAGTCCCATCAGTCTAACCAGGATAATTTCCTGCCTAATGTGGATTTCCTTCAGTTCCTCCGTCACCCCAGATCCTCTACTACTATATCAGGAAGATTGTTTGTGTCCTCCTTAGTGAAGACGGATCCAAATTACCTGTTCGACTCATCTGCTATTTCCTTGTTCCCCATAATAAATTCACCTTTTTAGGTCTTCAAGGGTCCAACTTTAGTCTTAACTAATTTTTTTCCTCTTCACATACCTAAAGAAGCTTTTACTATCCTGCTTCATATTCTTGGCTAGCCTACCTTCGTACTTCATCTTTTCTCCCCGTATTGTCTTTTTGGTTATCTTCTGTTGTTCTTTAAACATTACCCAATCCTCTTGCTACCCGCTCATCTTTGCTGTGTTGTACTTCTTTGCTTTAATTTTTATACTGTCCCTGACGTGCCTTGTCAGCCATGGTCGCCCCTTTCTCCCCTTGGGGCGATCATGGGGTGAGTTGGATGATCAGCCATGATCATATTGAATGGCGGTGCAGGCTCGAAGGGCTGAATGGCCTACTCCTGCACCTAATTTCTATGTTTCTATGTTTGGAATATTTCTTCCTCCTAGGAATGAACTGATCCTGCACCTTCTGTGTTATTCCTAGAAATAGCTGCCATTTATGTTCCATTGTCATCCCTGCTAGTGTATCTTTCTAATCAACTTTGGCCAGCTCCTCCCTCATGGCCCCATAGACCCTTTATTCAACTGTAACACTGACACCTCCTATCTACCCTTCTCCCTCTCCAAATGTAGAATAAACCTGACCATGTTATAGTCACTACCTCCTAATGGCTCATTAACCTCGAGGTCCTTTATCAAATCCGGTTCATTACATAACACTAAATCCAGAATTGCCTTCTCCCTGGTAGGCTCCAATACAAGCTGTTCTAAGAATCCATCACAAAGGCACTCGACAAAGTCCCTTTCTTGGGGTCCAGTACCAACCTGATTCTCGCAGTCTACCTGCATGTTGAAATCTCCCATAACATCCACAGCATTACTTTTGCTACATGCCAATTTTAACTCCTGATTCAACTTGCGCCCTATGTCCAGGCTACTGTTTGGGGGCCTGTAGATTAGTCCCATTAGGGTATTTTTACCCTTACAATTCATTAGTTCTACCCATACTGACTCCACATCTCCTGTTTCAATGTCACCTCTTGCAAGCGACTGAATTTCATTCCTCACCAACAGAGCAACCCCACCTCCTCTGCCCACCTGTCAGTCTTTTCGATATGAGGTATATTCTTGAATATTCCGTTCCTGGCCTTGGCCCTCTTGCAGCCATTTCTCAGTAATTCCCACAACATCATACTTGCCAGTTTCTAACTGAGCCTCAAGCTCGTCCACTTTATTCCTTATACTTCGCGCATTCATATACAGCACTTTGGCCTCCTTATTCACTTCTCCCCTCGCACCGTTCGCAATTGGCCCTGACATTACTCTGTTGTCCCTTCTCGAGCTTTCCTTCCCATTAATTCGAGAATCTTTTGTAATTTTTCCTGTAGCCACTTCCCCTTCAACTCCATCTTTATACTCCCAATTTGTCAATCCCTCCCCCCCACTATTTAGTTTAAACCCACACGTGTAGCCCTAGCAAACTTGCCTGCCAGAATGTCGGTCCCCCTCCAGTTAAGGTGTAACCTGTCCCTTTTGTACAGGTCACCCCTACCCCAGAAGAGATCCCAGTGGTCTATAAATCTAAATCCTTGCTCCCTGCTCCAGCCCCTCAGCCACACATTCAGATCCGACATCTCCCTGTTCCTGTCCTCACTAGCACAAGGTACTGGAAGCAATCCAGAGATAACCATCATAGAAGTCAGGCATTTCTTCTTCCCAACTCTCTGAATTCATGTTGGAGAACCACCTTCCACTTCTTCCCGATGTCGTTTGTGCCTACGTGCACAATTACTGCTGGCTACTCACTTTCTTTCTCGAGGATGTTCTGAATTCGGCTCATTACATCCTGAACCCTGGCACCAGGGAGGTAACAGACCATCCTCGCATCGCTCCATCACACACTTTGGTTCTTCCCATATCCTCGGCCTGACTATCTCACTGCAGATCCTGTCCAGGAAACTCTCATTTTCCCGGATGGCCCTGAGGTCATCCAGCTGCTTCTCCAGTGCCCCAACACGGTCCTTTAGGAGCTGAAGCTGGACGCACTTGCCACAGTTGTAGCAGCCAGAGTCTCCATCCGTATCCTGGGGTCCCACATTCTGCAAGCCTCATCTGTCTCATCTGCTCCGACATGTGTTCACCGCGTTCCGTCCTCTCAAGCTTTATGCGTAGCCTCCTCTCCTCAGCGAAGACTCGAGCCAAAGACTCGCACTTTACTCACAAGGCTGCTCCCTCACTGCCGCTCCCTAAGAGCCGTCTTGCTTATATTGACTGAAATAATTGCCTAATTTACCAATTTACAAACCAAATTCCTGTTTTAAACAGTTTCAGAAAAGCTTTCTTGAAAGGAAAATTATAAAACTGCAGAAACTGGAATTCAGATATAAAAACAGAAAATGCTGGAAGCACTCGGCAAGTGAATCAGCATCTGTAGACTGAGAAACGGTCAACATTTTGAGTATTTCATCAAGTTTTATATTTTTATTTTCCTGAAATAAGGAGCATTTAGGAGCAGTCTGCAGAAGGGTCTTGACCCGAAATGTCACATATCCATGGTCTCCAGAGATGCTGACTGACTTGCTGAGTAAAGGGCCTGTCCCACTGTACGAGCTAATTCAAGAGTTCTCCCGAGTTTCCCTTGATTCGAACTCGGAGAATTACAGTAATAGTCGCTTGTAGGTACTCGGGGCTCTCGTGGACATTTTTCAACATGTTGAAAAATCTTCATGAGTCTTCACGAGCTTACCGTGTTTCCCGAGTACCTGCCGTTAGGGTTACGAGCCACTAAGAGACGTCCTAAGCTCCGACGTACCATCTACGTACATTCTACTTGCTTACCACGAGTTTGATTTATTTTTAAACTCGGGAGAGCTCTTGAATTACCTCGTACAGTGGGACAGACCCTTAACTCAGGCACTTTGTGTTCTTTTGTCTATTAAGCAGCAACTGCATTTCCTTGTTTCAGCATTCATTTTGAGTTAGCATTAGAAAAACAGCAAGAGGTATTTACAGAATTAAAATGCAACAAAAAAGGACAAAAATTATTCTGCATTTAACGTACTCATTTGTTAAAATATGTAATTCAAAATAGAAAATGTGCTATTTTGAGCAGTTTTCCAATAAAATGCTATTACGCAGTGCACAAGTATTATACTACATGATTGAATTTTTGGAGATATGACAAAGAGGCTACAGCTGCTGGAATTTAGCAAAATAGTAGCTGGAGCCAGTCAGCAGATCAGTCAGCATATATGGAGGAAAAACGAGCAGTCGGCATTCTGTTCCATCCATGGATGTTACCTGACCCACTGTGTTCCTCCAGCTGGTCTCCTATTATCTCCTATTTGCTTTAACTCCAAAATGTTTTGCTCAACAACATATGAAGTTATTTCAAAGAGCAATAGCAACACTTAGTGGCAAGAATATTGCACTGCACAAATATGGATAGTGCAAATTTTTACCTGACTTTTATCGTTACTTTTTTGCATATTAATCGTTCGTTTTTTCTTTATCCCTCTACATCACTGTCTATATCTCTCGTTTCCCTATCCCCTAACTAGTCTGAAGAAGGGTCTCAACCCGAAACGTCACCCATTCCTTCTCCCCAGAGATGCCGCTTGTCCCGCTGAGTTACTCCAGCATTTTGTGTCTATCAAAAAGTACTTCACATGGCTACTGAAATTGATATATCTTTTGGACAAAAAATAACAACTTTTTTTTAAATATTAAGATCTGGAAAAATAAACCATCAATTCTTAAAAAGTTTAGTGAGATATTAACAACTTATATATTGTGCTAAATGACTACAGGGTTCTTAACAGGTACATCATAAAATTATCAATGAAAAGTTTTCACATTCATTATATGTGGAAGGAATAACATTTGGTCAAAAAATGTAATCCCAAATTTGCATTCATCAGACCGAATTTCATAATCTAAATACCAATCAACAGGCAATAGATGCTGGAAGAGAATGGGTAAGCATAAAACATGATGGCACAGGATATTATATGACAGATCTTGATAACCAAAGCTGGCTGTTCACATTTTCCCAGCATAGATTTTCACCTGGCATAGTCTCTTAGATAGGTTTTTAAATACATTTTAGTTTTCAGCTAGATAATTCAGCCTTGCATGAGCTGTCTGAAATAATTTAATTGTAAACAGGACATCAAGATTACCAAAGTTTTTCACTTCAACTATTCTTCACTTCAACTATAATTGTGAAAAGAATTGCAAGGTATCCATAACAGGCACATGTCACAGCCAGGCCTTTGACCTGGGCTCAGCACATCGATGCAACCACAAACAAACTCCATAAACGCCTCAACTTCCTCAGAAGTATGAGGAGATTCAGCATGTCGCCGAATATTTGATAGAGGTTCTACAGGTGCACAGTAGAGAGCATACTGACTGGATTCTTCACTGCCTGGTGCAGTAAATTGAATGGCTGAGATCTACAGGAAGCATTGTCATAGAAAGCAGCTAATATCGTCAAAGGCACCTCACCACCTTGAGAAACTCAGCGGGTGAGGTAGCATCTATGGAGAGAAGGAATATGCGACGTTTCAGGTCAAGACCCTTCTTCAGACTGATGTGGGGGTGGGGGGGCGGGAAAAAGAAAGGAAGAGTTGGAGACAGTAGGACTAGAAGGAGAGCTGGGAAGGGTGAGGGGGAGGAGTGAGAAGACAAGGGCTATCTAAAATTAGAGAAGTTGATACCGGTGGGGTGCAGCTACCCAAGAGAAATACCCAAGCTTGTCTCCTCACTACATTTACTGATGGCTCCAGTCGCAAATCTGAGTTTTCAAGTGATCTGTGCAAGGCATTCATTGATGCTGGAATTGCACTGTGGAAATTGGAAAACAAATCTCTTAGAGGTTTTTTTAGAGAAATACACAGAGGAACACATACCAAACGAGTTATCATTACGGAAACATAATGTTGACACCAATTTCAACATTGTTGTGCAGAAAATTAGAGATGAAGTTGCATGCAACAAAATATAGATCTCAATAGACGAGACAACCGATGCTGTGGGGAGATATGTTGCCAATGTGGTCATCGGTACACTGGCGGCAGGTCAACCATCAAAGAAGTATTTGTTGACATCGGAAGTATTGGAGAAATCAGACAGTTCAACTATTGCTCAGTTGTTTACATCGTCACTTGCTGTACTTTGGCCAGAGGTATAAAACACAAGAATGCTCTTCTGTTTGTGACTGATGCAGCTCCGTACATGAAAAAAGCTGCTCATGCTCTTAAAGTTTTATTCCCCAAAATGTTGCATTTGACATGCTTAGCTCAAGGACTTCATAGAATTGCCAAGCACTTATGTCGCTTGTTTCCAAATGTTGATCGCCTAGTTTCCAATGTCAAGAAAATCTTCCTTAATGCACCGTCACGTGTGCAGTTGTTCAAGGAAATGACACTTGAGACTCCGCTACCTCCTCAGCCCGTTTTGACTAGGTGGGGTACATGGCTCTCTGCTGTACTCTACTATGCTGCAAATTTTGAAAAGATAAAAGAAATCATTAACTGTTTTGAAGAAGAATCTGCTGCAGTCAGGATCGTCGTGAAATCATGCAGAAAAAGTCCCTCCACCGCGACCTTGTGGTTATTGCTTCCAATTTTGCAAACTTCCCACAAGTTATCATTTCCCTTGAGAAACGTGGCAAAACATTAGTGAATAACTTGCAGGTTTTCAACAAAGTAACTGACGATATTTGTAAAATTCCTAGCGATGTAGGTAAAGATATAGAAGGAAAATATGAGAGAGTGATTTAGCTAACAAAGATCTTGAAGAAATACAAAACATAGCTAAACTTCTCAAAGGAAGTTGTTATGCACAAGATATCAACATGAATATAGAGTCTGTAGCTTGTTTTGTGTATGCACCAGTGACCTCAGCTGAGGTAAAAATAAGTTTTTCACAACTGAAGCATAATCTGTCTGACAGACGGCATAGTTTAACACCAGATAATTTGATAAAAAATGCTAGTAATTATGTGCAACCGGGCAACTTTGGTCATTTAATGTAGTTTACCTTTGAAGATTGATGTTGTTCGCAAGATGACCGAGGTGCACGGGAGAGAGTGTCAGCGACATGCATGTCCTTACTCTTAGTGTAGGTAATAGAGAAATCGTACTGCTGCAGCTGCATCATCATACGCCGCAAACGAGCTGGCGCAGCGTGGATAGGCTTGTTCAGGATTGTCACCAGTGGTTGGTGGTCCGTCTTGACCATGAAGGTGTTGCCAAAGATGAAGTCGTGGAAAAGTGAACAGCTGGCTGGTGTGTGATTGGTTCACGTGCAACAACAATCTACAACCTTTATATTATCATTTTTAACCATATTTTGGTGGTGGAAATAAATGCCTTTTTATGCCTCTTTTTGTCAATAAATGCCTTTTTCGTGCCTTTTTTGTAATTTTATTATTTATTTTGCCTGCCTATTTCAGAGTTTTTTAGAGCCTAAACATCCTGGCTCTACATTATGATTATTAAGGGTTTGGACACGCTAGAGTCAGGAAACATGTTCCCGATGTTGGGGTTGTCCAGAACCAGGGGCCCCAGTTTAAGAAGGAGGGGTAAGCCATTTAGTACGGAGAAGAGGAAAAACATTTTCGCACAGAGAATTGTGAGTCTGTGGAATTCTCTGCCTCAGAAGGCGGTGGAGGCCGGTTCTATGGATGCTTTCAAGAGAGAGTTAGATAGCGCTCTTAAAGATAGTGGTGTCAGGGGATTATGGGGGAAGGCAGGAACAGGGTACTGATTGTGAATGATCAGTCATGATCACATTGAATGGCGGTGCTGGCCCGAATGGCCTACTCCTGCACCTATTGTCTATTGTCTAATCTTATTGAAACAAATAAGTTCCTAATAGGCACGAAAGAATAGATGTTTCCAACAATTCGATATAATGAACCAGGCATTTAAAAATTGAAGTGTTTAGGAATTTATTTTCACATAGGGTGATGAGCCTCTGGAATTCTGTATCCCAGAGTGTAGATTGATGTTGCATGTTAACCAATCACACGTCAGCCAGCATCTCTAACTCCACCCCACTGTAATACTTATATTAACACTGGTTTCCCAGCACCGACAGTTGGAGCAGCCAGGATGTACTGACAACTAATCATCCTCCATGCTGTTCAGTTTCAGTGCTGATTAAAGATGCATTTGAATCATGTACTGAGTCTAGAAGTCATTTACATGGTGTCAGAAGTGGGATTGGATCCACTCCTTCTGTATAATGGTTTTTTGTTTTACCCTTTTGTGAGTTTTTATTTTGCTTTATGATGGCCTCTTCCTGTCGAAAGCCTGACCCTCTCGTCTTTGATGCGGATATCAGCGAACGCTGGGCCACGTTTGACATTGATTACCGACACTAGATGAACATTGCACACCGAAATGGACCAGATGCTGTCAAGGCCTCTCTCCTACTCAACCTTGTGGGCCCAGATGCCCTTTCGGTGATCCAGAACTGCCGCTATGCTCCGGCAGTCCGCGATGCCAACGACCAGGTAATAACCCCAGCTGAATCTCCTGATGACCCCAATGTTTTGATGCGTAAATTTAGCCAGATCTGTGACCTACCCTCAAATCACATTTTGGACAGGGCCAGATTTTTCTCTTGCCGTCAACTCCCTGGTGAACAAGTTGACTTGTTTATCTCAGATTTAATGTATTTAGCCCTGCGCAGCCGATTCCAAAATATGCCGGTCGATCAGCTGACTGATCAGTTAACAAGGGACATTTTAGTGAATGGCATTAGTGACCTAAAGCTCAAATCAGAGCTTCTGAGATGGTAGATTTGACACTGGAGAAGCAGTACACGCATGGAGGACAGCAGAATTCATCGGCCCTATAGACAGTTCACACAAAACCAAAACCATCAATCTGACGGGCCTCACTAGGCAGCGAACCAACACAGTTAACAGGCGATTTATGACCCAAGCTAGTCAGGCGGCTCTTGGCGATCCTCAGAAGAAATGACCAAATTGCAACTACTCACACAGCAGACAATCAGCTTGCCCGGCTTTTGGTAAATCATGCAATTACTGTAAAAAGTTAAATCACTTTGCCTCTGCATGTCGGGCAGCAAGTCGGGCCCGTGGGAAGAACTCACCTAGCTTCAGGTCTAATCTCAATTTCTTGTAACAGGACAGCAACAATCTCATTCCCAATTCCAGCTCGAACCTGCCCCCGAACAGACTCCAATTAACTCACAAGAGGACCCGACTGTTTACTCATTACAGCTTGCTGCTGCTATGAATTATGATCCGACCGTGACAGTAACTGTAAACATCGTCCATTTTGGCGCGAAATTAGACACGGGGGTGAAAGTAAATACAATGTCAATCAACCTCTTCAACAAGATAAGAACTAACGAGCCACTGATCAAGGACAAATCCATTCTACATGCTTTCGGAGGGGAGGTGCTGGTGTCTCTGGGCAAAACCAACTTGAAATGTGTGCTGAAAAAAACCACGAGGAATTTGACCTTCTTTGTCTTGAACTTTAATTCAGTTACTTTGCTTGGCAACCAGGCCTGTCAGGAACTGGGGCTGATCTCCTTTGACAAAACGGTCCACAAGTTGCAAATTTCCCTGGACCCGCTGAGTGAATTTCCTGATCTCTTCGACAATAACCTGGGCAAGTTGCCCGTGACTTACATGATTATTATTGACCCCGAAGTGACTCCCATCATCCGACCTCCACACTGGGTCTCAACCATGATTGGCACAGTCAAGAAGGGAAAAAATGAAATCCGCTTGTGCATCAACCCGAAAGAACTGAACACTGCCATTAAGCGCCAACACCATCCCATGAAGACTGTCGAGGATGTTGCGGCAAAGGTTGGAACGGCCACCCTATTTGCTGTCCTCGATGCAAAGAACTCTTTCTGGAAGATACCGCTGGAAAAGGAGTCATCCCATTCAGCAGATACAAGTTTCTGAGAATGCCATTCGGAATCAACTCTGCCAGTGAAGTCTTCCAAAGAACTATGGAGCTATTATTCAAGGACCTACCTTGTGCCATCATTGTCGACGATATCCTTGTTCATGGCAAAGATGCAACGGAGCACGACCACAACTTCAGGCTCATCTTGGAGCGCTCACGCAAGATCAACCTCAAGCTCAACTCTGTCAAGTGCAAGTTCCGGGTTCCAGAGGTTTCCTACGTCGGCCACATCTTAACTCCTAATGGTCTCAAACCCGATCCGTAGAAGGCTATTGCCATCACAGAAATGCCTGCCCCCACAGACGTGAAAGGGCTGCAGCATTTTCTGGGCATGGTAAACTATCTCGACAAATTCATACCGAACCTCAGCGAACTAAGCTCCACGCTGCGGGAGCTGCCAAAAAAGGACACAGCATGGTCATGGCTCCAGCAACATCAGATTGCTTTCGATGTTTTAAAGTCCAAACTGACCAGTGCACCGACCCTAATTTTCTTTGACCTGAAACATCCAGTGACGATGCTTCGAAATTCGGGCTTGTCGCAGCCTGCTTGCAACCATCTGCCGAGGGCACTCTACTACCTGTCTCGTATGCCCCTCGCACCATGACCGACATGGAGCAGCACTACGCGCAAATCGAAAAGGAACTGTTGGCCGTCGTCTTTGCTTGCTCCAAATTCTACGACTTCATCTTTGGCAACACCTTCATGATAGAGACGGACCACCAACCACTGGTGACAATCCTGAACAAGTCCATCCACGCCGCGCCAGCTCGTTTGCAGCGTATGATGATGCAGCTGCAGCGGTACGATTTCTCTATTATCTACACTAAGGGTATGGACATGCACGTCGCTGACACTCTCTCCCGTGCACCTTGGGCATCTTGCGAACAACATCCCTATGAACAGGAAAATTTCACGGTCCTCGGTGTCGATTTCGTCTCCAGAAAGCAACAGCGCACCTTGGCCGCGCACAATGCCACTGACGAAACGCTTCAAATCCTCTCCTCCATCATCAAAACAGGCTGGCCAGACAGACAATCCAACACGCCCACAGAGGTGCAGCCTTTCTTTCTGGTTCGTGATGAACTGGCAGTTCAGGATGGGGTTGTCGTCAAGGGTCACAAGGTAGTGATACCCTCATCGCTACGAGACGTATACTTCAAAGAGGCACACAGCGGTCACCCAGGAGCTGACACCACACTGGCACACCCCCGTAGTCTGTTCTACTAGCCGGGAATGGCCAGTTACATCCGAGACCGCGTAGCCTCCTGCCCCGTTTGCAACAGCCTTGCGCCTCATCAGCAGCGACTGCTCCTTCTGCAACAACCTCCACCTGCTCTGCCCTGGACATCGCTGGCGGCAGACATTTTCGAATGGTGCGGGAAGCACTACCTCGTTCTAGTCGACTCCTTTTCTAATTGGTTTGAACTAGACCAACTGACCTCCCTCACTCCTGAGATGGTCATCCAGAAGCTGAAAAGACACTTCTCTACCTTTGGCGCTCCCGTCAGCCTGAGAACCGACCGGCAGTTCACCAGCCACGTTCAAGCTTTTCGCAGACCGATGGAACTTCCAGCACGTCACGAGCAGTCCCGAACATCCACAGAGCAATGGACTCGCTGAATGCGCTGTCAGAAGCACCAAACACTTGCTGGAGCGAGCACAGATTTCAAAGTCAGACGTTTATCTCGATCTCCTGAATCTCAGAAACGTCGCCAGGGACGGAACGCTGGGATCGCCGGCACAGTGACTGATGTCGAGATTGACGAGGCCTCCGGTACCCATCGTACAACAGTAACTGGTTCCTCAGGTGCTGAAGCCTGCCACTATCCAGAAACGTCTTCAAGAGAAGCACGATATCCAGAAACGGTCATACGACAGTTCCAGCAGACCACTCAAGCCTCTACCTCCGGGTCAGGCCGTCCGCCTACAAACTTCAACTGGACATTCCCATCTGGGAAATATTGTCAACCCGACTGACGAGCCACGGTCTTACCTGGTTGACTGTGAGGGAGCGGTATATCGGAGAAGTCGACAACACCTGCTTGCTGTGAGGGAGCCTCGCCCACCGCCTGCTGGTCCCCATGCTCCACCGCACCAGTTCCAGCCACCTTTTGCAATGTCTACCACCTGTCCCCACATGCCTTGCACCCCTCCACGTCCCACTGTCTCCACTAACCACGGGGCCTCACCCACCGCATGTTTCCCCTTTCGGTCACCACAAGCCTTCACCGGGTCATTCTCGCCTCCAAGATCTCCGTCTCATCTTTCTAGTGAGGGGGGGGAGGGTTTGGTCCACACGCGCTCGGGCCGTATTAGTAGACCACCAGACAGATATGGCGAGTATGTTTGGAAACAGCGCAGAAACAGGCCCTTCAGCCCACCAACCAGCGATCCCCGCACATTAACACTCTCCTACACATACTAGGGACAAGTTTGCATTTATGCCAAGCCAATTAACCTACAAACCTGTACGTCTTTGGAGTGTGGGTGGAAACTGAAGATCTCGGAGAAAACCCACGTGGTAGAATGTATAAACTCCAAACAGACGGTGCCCGTGGTCAGGACTGAACCCAGGTTTCTTAAGCTGTAAGGCAGCACCTCTACCGCTGCGCCATCATGCCACCCTATATGTGACAATAAAGTAGCATTGAATCATTCAAAGTTAAGGGAAACTGGAATAAAAAGAGTTGAACCTGAGGCAAATTACATTTAAGTGGTGCAGGCTTAAGAGGCCAGGTGACCAACCTGTTTCTATTTTTTTGTGTTCTCTACAAGTGCACATAACTTTGGTAATTTATGTTTCAGGGCAAATCGCACTAAAATACGGCTACATTATTCCAGTTCTGAATGAATATAACTTTAATTTTGTGGTCACATCTTTGATGTATCAGATTTTAGTTTAATTTAGAGATATAGCATAGAAACAGGCCCTTCGGCCCACTGAGACCACACCGCCAACAATCCCTGCATATTAACTCTATCCTACCCACATTAGGGACAATTTACACATACACCAAGCCAATTAACCTACAGATCTGTATGTATGTGGAGTGTGGAGGAAACCGAAGATCTCAGAGAAAACCCATGCAGTCACGGGGAGAACATACAAACTCCGTACAGACAGCACCCTTTTGGTTTTGGTTTCGACTTGAAACGTTGCCTATTTCCTTCACTCCATAGATGCTGCTGCACCCGCTGAGTTTCTCAAGCACTTTTGTCTACCTTCGATTTTCCAGCATCTGCAGTTCCTTCTTAAGCACCCTTAGTCGGGTTCGAACATGGGTCTCCGGCACTGCAAGTGCTGTAAGGAAGCAACTTTACTCTTGCGCCACCATGGCCGCCCAGATGTAGGCAACTACAATAACAATGCACCAAACTGGAAGGGCAATGGTAAACAAATACGATCTGAGGTTAAGAACGATCTTGACTCTAAACTTCACCTATTATTTTTCTCCTCCAGCTTTTTTGTTAAATATTTTTATTAGACGTAAGTACATATTAAAAGAATATACTTGTCACATACATTTGTAATATTATTAATATTAACAATGTTTTATTTGTATTTCTATACATTTTTTTATTGCAGATAGGAAAAAATAGAGAAAAATAAAGTAAAAATAGAAAATCAAAAAAAAAATGAGTAGAGTGTTAAACAGGTTTCCATCATTGGATATATATCCATAATTTGTTATATATGATTCTTCATCCATTCCTTTATTCAGGCTTCAGTCAGGCTCTCTCACCGAGCCATTTTGACCCTTTAAATATTCAAGAAATGGAGACCATATACCTCTGAAAATAAACAACTTGTCCAGTAGGACAAGCCTTAATCTTTCCAGATGAAGTGTCTCCGACATTACTGTAATCCACATTTTGGTTGTGGGGGATGTAGGACCTTTCCAGAATTTCAATATTAATTTTTTCCCAATTATTAAACTGTAATCAATAAAAATTATTTGATTCATTGTTATTAGTTGATCTGTTTCTAATATTTCCAATATTATTCATTTTGAGTCAGGGATCAGATTCATATTAACAACATTCGAAATTATCTTAAATATTTCTGTCCAAAATTTAGTAATTTTTATACAATTTGTAAATGAATGTGTTAAGTTAGCTTCTAAGTGGCACAATGGCAGGCAGTAACTAGTGGGGTACCGCAGGGCTCAGTGCTGGGACCCCAGCTATTTACAATATATATTAATGATCTGGATGAGGGAATTGAAGGCAATATCTCCAAGTTTGCGGATGACACTAAGCTGGGGGGCAGTGTTCGCTGTGAGGAGGATGCTAGGAGACTGCAAGGTGACTTGGATAGGCTGGGTGAGTGGGCAAATGGTTGGCAGATGCAGTATAATGTGGATAAATGTGAGGTTATCCACTTTGGTGGCAAAAACAGGAAAGCAGACTATTATTTAAATGGTGGCCGATTAGGAAAATGGGAGATGCAGCGAGACCTGGGTATCATGGTACACCAGTCATTGAAAGTAGGCATGCAGGAGTGCAGCAGGCAGTGAAAAAAGCGATATGGTATGTTAGCTTTCATAGCAAAAGGATTTGAGTACAGGAGCAGGGTGTGGTTCTACTTCAGTTGTACAGGGTCTTGGTGAGACCACACCTGGAGTATTGCGTACAGTTTTGGTCTCCAAATCTGAGAAGGACATTATTGCCATAGAGGGAGTGCAGAGAAGGTCACCAGACTGATCGCAAGTCCTGGGATGTCAGGACTGTTTATGAAGAAAGACTGGATAGACTCGGTTTTTACTCTCTGGAATTTAGGAGATTGAGAGGGGATCTTATAGAAAACTTACAAATTTCTTAAGGGGTTGGACAGGCTAGATGCAGGAAGATTGTTCCCGATGTTGGGGAAGTCCAGGACAAGGGGTCATAGCTTAAGGATAAGGGGGAAATCCTTTAAGACCGAGATGAGAAAGACTTTTTTCACACAGAGAGTGGTGAGTCTCTGGAACTCTCTGCCACAGAGGGTAGTTGAGGCCAGTTCATTGGCTATATTTAAGAGTGAGTTGGATGTGGCCCTTGTGGCTAAGGGGGTCAGAGGGTATGGAGAGAAGGCAGGTACGGGATACTGAGTTGGATGATCAGCCATGATCATATTGAATGGCGGTGCAGGCTCGAAGGGCTGAATGGCCTACTCCTGCACCTAATTTCTATGTTTCTATGTAAGTGCTGACATTTATCACATATGGCAGATACATTTGAAAAAATACTATTTAATTTGGATTTTGAATAATGTAATCTAAGTAATATTTTAAATTTTATAAGAGAGTGTGTAGCATTTAATGAACAATGGTGTATATGTTGTAAACTTTCATCCCATACTTCTAGTCTGATTAATTGACCTAATTCGTTTTCCCATGATTGCCTATATATTTCTGTCATTGGGACATCGTTTTCCAATAAAATGTTATAAACATATGATATCAATTTTTCTGTGTTCGGGTGTTTATTATCTCCTCCAGCTTTTGAGTGTATTTTTGGTTTAAACCACATGTGCATTTCCTTCCCACACATGTGATCTGAGGTGTTTAAGAAAGAAATGCAGATGCTGGAAAATCGAAGGTAGACAAAAATGCTGGAGAAACACAGCGGGGGAGGCAGCATCTATGGAGCTAAGGAAATAGGCAACGTTTCGGGTCGAGACCCTTCTTCAGACCAAAGATACTAGAGGAGCTTCAGACTGATGTGAGGGTGGGGAGGGAGGGAGGGGGAGAAGAAAGGAAGGGGTGGAGACAGTGGGCTGAGGGAGAGCTGGGATCTGAGTATCCCGCTGTTTCCTCAGTAACTTTGTCTAAAAATATGTTCCCATTGCTCACCTTGCATCGAGAATTGGTGTCGGGAATTTGTCCCTGATTTTGAACTTCTGTCCCTGATTTGGGAGTGAGAAAGTTGGCATCCCGAGCCATGGTTGAACGACAGTGTGGAGTTGACGGGCATCCCCCCTCTCAATCACCCCCCCCCGAATGGCCTAATTCCGCTGAGCTGCCCCTGCATCAGTGATCGACAGCGGGCTCCACCAATGGGGCGGCGGGCTCTGGCGACGTCACGGGGTTGCCGGAAGGGGCGGGACCTCCGGCCGCCCGCCCGCCGACATGGAGCCGGAGGAGGAGGTGGCGCCGCCGCTGCCGCCGCCGGTGGATGCGTTGAGCGGGCTGCGCATCACCAACGTGTGGACCGTCCTCTTGTCAGTAAGTGAAGGGGAGCCGAGAGGAGAGGAGAGGAGAAACGGGCAGGTGGATGTCTGTCTGTCTGTCCCAGGCTGTGCAGCGGGAGTCGCCGACTGGGCTCCCGAACGTCGCCCATTCCTTCTCCCCAGAGATGCTGCCTGTTTGTCCCGCTGAGACACGACGGCTTTTTGTGTCTATCCTCGGAGTAAACACTTAACCGGCGTCTGCAGCTCCTTCCCACACAGAACCTCTTCAAAACAGGCAAACCTTAAGAAGCTTTCGCAGTGGATGAGACAAAATGTGTGGGGAGGAGCTAGCTGCAGGTGTTGGTTTACACTGAAGATGGACACATAAAGCTGGAGTAACTCAGTGGGACAGGCAGCATCTCTGGAGAGAAGGATCGGAGACATTCGGATCGATATTCCTCTCCTGATGGGAGTTCTGCAACACCCTCTCTCACTGCCCCCCTTCTGTGATTCCCAGCACATCTTTCCCAGCCATTATTGACTCCACCCTTCCTGAGGTCATCTGTTGCCAGCCCTGATTTGGTTCTGGTCTTCACTTATTCAGTCTGCAGAAGGGTTCTGACCCAAAGCGTCACCCATTCCCTTTTCTCTGCCTGACCCGCTGAGTTACTCCAGCATTTATTTGTGTGTCTATCTCTGCTAACTCTTTGCTCAACTGCAATGAGTTGAAAGAGCTTAATAAAATTATACTGAAAGACCAATACTACAGCATTAGGTACAGGTTGTAATAACACTTTAATAGCATCATGTTTTCTAAAATTTCATTAGGAAGGAATTGTAAGATGGTTAATTTTGCTCTCTTCTCTTTGTTCAGATTCAGTGGTCAGAGCCATGGCTGATTGGGCTGCTAACTTTCCACATCCTCTGCTTTGCACTAACTCTGATCACAATGAGATTCTACAGGCTGCAGATTGCCCATTTCCTTTTCATGAGTAAGTCATTTTTTGTTTGGTGATTAAAAATAATGTAATGGCCTTTGAGTATCCAGTCATACAACACTGGCCCTGTGGTCCAACCTGTAAAATATGCCTAATTTATGCTAGTCTAATTTGCCTGTATTTAGCCCATGTTCTTTTAAATCTTTCCTACCCACGTACCTGTCCAAATGTCTTTTAAATATTGTTTTTGTACTTCTCTAGCAGCTTGTTCCATTTACCCACCACAGTGCATGTGAAATGGTTGCCTCTTGTCAAATCTTTCCCCTCTTAAATAAAATCAATGCACTCTAGTTCTTGATTCTGGGGAAAATATTCTGTATATTTACCTCATCTTTGTCTCCCTCATAATTTTATACACCTCTATAAGATCACACCTCAGCTTTCTGCACTCCAAGGATAACAACTTGGTCTGCCTGACTTCTCTCAATAGCTCAGGACTTCGAGTCCAGACAATATTGGAAGTGTAAGCCAACATCTGCAGCTCCTCCCCTCCCAGAAGGGGGGCTATGTAAGGATGCTGTTCACTGACTTCAGTTCAGCTTTCAATATGAAAGTCCCCACCAGACTGGCTGAGAAGCTGCTGAAACTGAGGCTTAACACTCCCGTGAGCCTGGCTCCTGGACTTTCTCACCGCCAGGCCCCAGGTGGTCAAGAAGGGAAGACATACATCCAACCCGCTCACCATGAACCCAGGATCCTACCGGGGTTGCATCCTTACCCCCTACTGTACTCCCTGTACACACATGACACTGTGGACAGGTTCAGCTCCAACTCCATCAAGTTTGCTGATGACACTGATGGTGGGCCTGATCTCCAATAACAATGAGAAGGCCTACCAGGAGGAGGTGGCTGATCTGGCACTCTGGTGTCAGGACAACAGCCTCCTCTTGAATGTCACAAAAATGAAGGAGCTGATTGTGGACTTTAGAAGGGCACAACATCCGAGGACATACACGCCACTGGAGATTAACAGGACTACTGTGGATCGGGTGAGCTGCTTTAAATACCTGGGATTCCACATCACAGAGGATCTGACATGGACAACACACACTGCCGCACTGGTGAGTAAGGCAAGGCAGTGCCTTTAACACCTCAGGCAGCTGAGGAAATTCAGAGTCTCTCTGAGGATCCTTCAGTGCTTCCACTCTGGGGCTGTAGAAAGCATCTTGTCCGGCAACATCACAAACTGGTTTGGGAACAGCTCTGCCCAGGACAGGAAGGCTCTGCAGAGAGTAGTGCGTTCGGCCGAACGTACTATGGGAACTACACTCGCCCCCCCCCCATAGGACCTATACACCAAGAGGTGCAGATCCAGAGCTAGAGGGGCAGATCCAGGGGGACCCCTACCACCCCAGCAAAGGATTGTCCAACTGCTACGGTCAGGCATACGCCTCTGCTGTCATGCTGTGAAAACAGAGAGGATGAGATGAAGTTTCTTCCCACAGGCCATCAGGACTGTAAACTCTTATCTCACCAGGGACTAATTTACTGTACTAATTTACTGTTGTGTTGTGTCTCTTATTTTCTAACATGTAAATACTGATTCTGTTCTATTCTGTAGTTTTTGCACAATCCGCAGGCATTGCCACTTTCATTTCACTGCGTATGTGTATGTGACAAATAAAGTTGTCTTGACTTGACGACTTGATATTTTTGTAAATCTTCTCGACACCCTTTCCAACTTAAAGGTTTCTTTTTTCTAGCAGGGTAACCAAAAATAAACACGATACTCTATACATCAACATTCTCTTGTGATTATGATCCAAATCTTAAAGCCATTTTATCAACCCAAATGTATGCAATATCGTGTTCCTCCCACACCCTTCAGGTGCAGTCAAGCTGGATTAAACTATAAATTTATAATTAAAAAAAATAAATGATTCTCAAAGTCTAAAACAATAAGATAAATTGTTAGAAATCCTCATCAAGTCAGGCCATACCAGTAGCAAGTGAAAGAGTTAACAATTCAGGTGGAAGGTCAGAACTGAAGAGGGCACCATAGACGTTAATAATAACGGTGGTGGGAAGGGGGAAGAGGGTGGTGTAGTTAAGGAATGCGAGTGTTCATGGCTATATCTTTGATTTGTAGAAAGTGGGAGGAATTAAAAGAGAAGTTGTTCAAGGGAAGCACAAGCTCTGGCAAGTGGAGGAGATTGTTAGTAGAGAAAACCTGGATGGATCTATGTTCTTGGAGGAAATTAAGTGCTTTTAAGAACTTCATGTTGGGGAATGGAAGTGTATAAGGACTGGATAGCCATGGTGAAGATGAGGTGGTGCAGCCAGGGAAATTTTAAAATCTTGCAGGAAATAAGGTGGAGGGGGCGATAACATATCATCAAGGAAGGCACAATGGCGCTGTAGTAAAGATATGCCTTACGGCACTTGATCCTGGGTTTGATCCTGACTATGGGGGCTGTCTGAACAGAGTTTGCACATTCTGCCTCTAAATGTGTGGGTTTTCTCCAGGTGCTACGGTTTCCTTCCACAATCCAATGATGTGCAGTTTTATAGGTTAATTGGCTTCTGTAAATTACCCCCAATATGTTGGATAAAACTAGTGTGCGGGTGAACAATGGTCCCCATCTTTATTGCAGCTTTCACCAAATGCTGCAGGAAATCAGCGGGTCAGGTAGCATGGATGCTGCCTGGCCCACTGGGTTCCTTCATCACTTTGTGTTCTGATCAAGATTTCAATCTGCAGTTTTATTTCAATATTGAACATAGAATACAAGAATTCGCCCATAACGTCTGTGTTGAACAAAATGCTAAGACCAAGTATATTCTGCCTGCACATAATCCATCCCCTTCCATTCCCTGCAAATATATATGCCTATCCAAAAATCTCTTAAATGCCTCTATTGTATCTGCAGCAACTTCCACCCCTGGCACTGCTTTCCAGACACTCACCACTTTCTGCGTTTGGCCTGCACATCTTTAAACTTTGCCCCTCTCACCTTGAAGCTATACTCTCTTGCATTTGATTTTCCATCCTGGGCAAAAAGGTTCTGTCTGTCGACCCTATCTCTGCTTGCGTAGTTTTATGTACTTATCTCGGGTCTCCCCGCAACTTCCAGCGTAACTGAGAAAACAGTCCAAATCAGTCCAACCTCTCCCTCTAGCTAATACTCCCTTATTACAGGCATCATTCTGGTAACCGTTCTCTGCACCCTTTTCAACACGTGCATATCCTTCCTGTAATACCACAAATGCAGATTAACTAAAGTCCTATAAAGCTGCATCATGACTTCCTGACTCTTACACTCAATGCCACAACCCAGGAAAGCAAAAATGAAATCAACCATGCCATATGCCTTCTCTACTTGCATTGCTGCTCTCAAGGAGTTATTAACGTGGACCCCAAGATCTCTCCAAGCAACATCCTAAAGAACCTCTTCTCCACCCTCTCCAATGCCTTCACGTTCTCCTTATGATGTCATAACCAGGATGCACACAATACTTTATATGTGGCTAACAAAGTTTTACACAGCAGCAACATGATTTCCTGACTTTTATTCTCATCATCTTGACTGATGAAGGCAAGCATGCCATTTCCCGTCCCCCCCCCCCCCCCCCCACCCCTACTACTTCTGTTGCTGATTTCAAGGACTGTAATCGCACTCCAAAATCCCTCTGTCCTTTAACATTTAACCTCCCAAAGTGCAACACCTCACACCAGTCCCAAATAAACTCTACCTGCCATTTATTGGCCCACATTCCCAACTGATATGTATCCTTTGACATTCTGGGTCTTTATTCACAAATTTGCCAATTTTTGTGTTGTCTGGAAATTTTATGTGACCTGTAAAGCTGCTTTCTTGAAAAAGTGATAGGAATGCATCGAAAGCAAACAAAGATTGCAGTATGGTTATTGACACTAGAGGTCAGTGTGGTTCTTTATATAAATATTACAAAACTATCCCAGTACAAATTAAAGATCCAACTAGTCTTTTAATTATTGAAAGGTTGTTACAAGGTGGATTTCATCGTCAATTAACTACATTTTTCACCAAATTGAACCACAATCTCTTGTCTTTAATTCACATGTGTATTGCAATATCTTATTTAACCAAATTTAATATCATAGAAACAAATCATTGTGCAACCAGTCAATGCAGGAATTTGTGCTCATCTTCAGCCATTTTCTACCTGAATTATCAAAGTCCATCTCTTTCTCCCCTTGTTTGGAAGAAATGGAGCTGGTGTCAAATGAAGATATATGGAAGATTTATCTACCAAACAAGTCAAAACTGAAACAGAAACTTCAGCTAAAACAGTCCAACTGCCCTATGATTGTTCTGTATATGTTCATCACCAGTAGTATACATCTTACTCTGCTGCTTAACTACAATTTAAACTAGTTTATGTCCCTCAACTCCTTGCTTGTTCATGTGACTATCTAAATGCCTCTTAAAGTCTGAAGAAGGGTCTTGACCCGAAACATTGCCTATCTCCTTCGCTCCTTAGATGCTGCTGCACCCGCTGAGTTTCTCCAGCCTTTTGTGTTGCCTCTTAAACATTTCTATTCTATCCGCTGCCCCATGCAGCATATTTTGGGCACTTTCCTCCCTCTGCATAAAATAACTTGCCATGTAAATCTCCTTTCATCTTTCCCCCTGTCACCTTAAAGCTTTGCCCTTTAGTATTTAGCATTTACAGCCAAGGATAAACACACTATCCACCGCACCTGTACCTCATACTATTAGGTACTGCTTTCAGGATTCCCCTCAGTCTTTGACTCTCCAATCCAGGTTTGTCCAACTTCTAATCACTAGTTGTGTTCAGGCAATATCCCAGACAACCTCCTCTCCATCATCTCCACAAAGTCTTCATGTCACCCCCTTAATGTGATAACCAGAACTGCACATAAAACTCTATATATGGCTTACTTAAAGTTTTACAGAACTGCAACATGATTTCAATAGACAATAGGTGCAGGAGTAGGCCATTTGGCCCTTTGAGCCAGCATCGCCATTCAATGTGATCATGGCTGATCATCCCCAATCCGTACCCCGTTCCTGCCTTCTCCCCATATCCCCTGACTCCGCTATTTTTAAGAGCCCTAACTAGCTTTCTCTTGAAAGCAAATTTCCTGACGTTGCATCCCGACTGATGATGGCCAGTATGCCTTATTTACCGCCATATGTTTTGTTTACCGCCCTAGCTACTTCTGTTGCTGATTTCAAGGAGCTGTATAATTGTACCCCAAAATCCCTCTGTCCTCTTACATTTGCAATCACAAAATTCAGCACCTCATAATTGCACTGAATAAACTCCATCTGCCATCTGCCGGCTCATAGTCTCAATTGATCCGTATTCTGCTGTATCCTTTGATAACCGTGCTCTCGATCCACAACCCTGCCAATATTTGTGTCATCTGCAAATTTACCCATCAGTCCACCTACATTTTATCCATATTATTTATGTATATCACAAACAGCAGAGGTCCCAGCTTTGATCCGGATGAAGCACACTTTAATCAGAATAACACCCCTCCATTATTAACCTCCTCTTTGGCCAAGCCAATTTTGAATTTAATCTACCAAGTCTCCAAGAATCTCATGCCGTAATTTTTCTGGATCAGCCTACCATGAAGGAACTTGTCAAATGTCCATGTATTCAGTATTCACTGTCTACCCTCATCAATCATCTCTGTCAACTCTACAGGAAAAAACTCATCAACTTATTCACCTCTTAAATTTGTAAGGTATGACCTCCCCTGCATAAAGCCATGCTGAAAATTCCCAATAAATTTGCTTTTCTGGATGTGAATAGTTTCAGTAATAATGTTCTTGAATAATTTTCCTACTACTGATGTCAGGTTCACCAACATATAATTCCCTGGTTTGTCTTAACTTCCCTCATTAAATAGAAGATACAATGCGGAAACAGGTCCTTTGACCCACCGAGTCCGCATCGACCCCGTACACTAACACTATCCTACACACACTTGGGACAATTTACAATTTTACCAAACCAATTAGCCTGCAAACCTGTACATCTTTTGAGTGTGGGAGGAAACGGGAGGAACGCGGAAAATCCACCACAGTCATGGGAAGAACGTACAAACTGCACAGACACTCCCGTCGTCAGGATTGAACCCATGTCTATGGAGCTGTAAGGCAGCAACTCGACCGCTGCGCCTCCGTGCCGCTTTCTGTAAAAGTTCCCTGGTCTTGCCATTTGCCAAAAATAAATACACTTCTTCCACTAGTGTCACCATATTCATTAACTTATCTTTGCTTTCAGATTTACTTGTCATATTTAGTGCCTCCACTTACAGACCTGCTGCATTGACTCCTACCCCTTCTGCCACTGTAGCTTAAACCCATACGTGTAGCGAACATCCCTGTGAGGATATTAGGTCCCCTCCAAATAAGATGCAACCTGTTCCTCTTGTACAGGTATCTCCTACTCTGGAAGGAAGTCCAATGATCCATATATCTGAAACCTTCCCTCCTGCACCAACTAATTAGCCTTGTATTGAATCGTGTATCTTTCTACTTTTTGCCTCAGATGCAGACACAGATAGAATTGCATTTGCATGACAACATTAATGTTATCCTAAATCACAATTTTCAATGGTCCAAATGTAACTCTTATAGCAGGGACTCACAGGAGTCCAGCCAAAAACTAAGCGGACTCAAGTTGCGTGCTTGAGACATGTTTTAATCGGTAAGATGCAGTTCCCTACTCCTCAAATGGGCATGGGCGTTGCCTGACCTTAAATACAACTAAGGTTCAACCCCGTGACCTGCGCCTCCCACACCGTGACACCTAACTCCTCACTCTAGAGCTGTGGGTTCACTCTGCCCGTGGCCTACCACCAGGTGCCGCCACATGACCCCACCCCCCAGAACTAGAGGCAGCGAAACGGTTGGGACGCGAACAAAGCGGCCAGATCGCATGGGTACGTCCCCCACACAGGGGACTTGCCCAGTCTGGAATAATTAAAGCGGACCCGGGACAGAGGGCACCCGTGAAGGGGCGGTTGAGTCACCTGTACAGGCTCGCTCAGGTCCAGATGGGCTGGCTTTAAACGAGCCACAGGTACAGTTTCTTGCCGGCCCCCCATGTCCAAGATGAACATCGTGTGCCCGTGCCGCAGCACCCGAATGGGACCTTCATAAGGGCGCTGTAAGGGCGACTTGTCGGCGTCAGGGCGCAGATAGACGTACGGGCAGTCCACCAACGCAGGTGGCACATGGGATGGGGCCACCCCATGACGAGATGTTGGGATGGGAGCCAGGGCACCGACCCTCTCGCAAATGCACCAACACAGATGCCAGCGGTTCCCGGGACCCAAAAGCAGCCGGGACTAACTCGCCGGGGATCGTGAGCGGAGCACCATACATTAGTTCCTCTGAGGACGATGACAAATCCTCCTTGGGGGCAGTCCGAATCCCCAACAGGACCCATGGCAACTCGTCCATCCACACAGGACCCGCGAGGCGAGTCTTCAGGGTGTCCTTCAGATGGCGGTAGAACCGTTCCACCAACCCATTCAACTGGGGATGGTACACTGTCGAATGGTGGAGCTGCGTCCCCAGCAAACGGGCCATTGAACTGGGCAACCCGGTCCGATGTGATGTCCAGAGGAACCACAAAGCGGGCAACCCAATTAGCCACGAAGGCACGAGCGCACGATCGGGCGGAAGTGTCCATTAGCGGGATGGCCTCCGGCCACCGCGTAAAACAGTCAACCGGTGCGAAACACCCCGGGACGGAGGCAGCGGCCCCAAGATGTCCACCGGCACATGGCCGAACTTTCGGCATGACACCGCAAAATCTTGAACCGGCAGCCGGACGAGTCGATGTACCTTTGATGTTTGGCATGGAATGCACGCCCGGGCCCAGCGACCGATGTGCTTCTGCAGCCCCTGCCATATAAACCTCGCGGGAACCATGGCAACCGTGGCCTGGCTTGACGGGTGTGCCGCAGATGGCCTGTGGACACGTCACACCGGATGGAAGTTCCCGAGGGACCCAACGGCACAACCTCCAGCATCAAATCCAAGATCGGGGCGTGGTATGCCAGCATCTCTTCGTCCACCAGCTGCGTCGCAGCCAAGGCAGAATATTCTATTCTGGAGGCCGGGTTGAGAACGGCTGCGATCGCGAGCTAGACAAGGCGTCTGCAACCAGGTTACATTTACCGGCGATGTGTCGGGCGTCTGTCTTAAACTCTGAAATAGACGTTTGCTGACGGGCGGACCAAGGATCTGAGACCTTGGCGAATGCGAAGGTGGGGGACTTATGGTCCGTGAAGGCTACGAATTCCCGGCCCTCCAGGAAATACCGGAATTACCGCACCGCAAGGTGCAATGCAAGCGACTCCCGGTCGAAAGCACTGTAGCGCTGTTCTGCAGGCTTGAGCTGGCGGCTGAAAAAGGCGAGGCTGCCATTTGCCATTGACTGACTGCTCTAGAACACCGTCTATCGCAGAGTCCGAGGCATCCAAGAAAAGTGCTGTAGGGCCATCGGTCCGCAGACGCCCGAACCAAGGCTTCCTTTGCCCCTTCAAACGCTGCCACGGCGATGGCGTCCCATTGCACCCCTTGCCAGTCAACAACTGAAAGAGTGGCCGCATCATTTTAGCCGCCGCCGGCACGAACCAATGGTAGAACTGTTGAATGCCGCGGAAACTCACGGATCGCCTCAACCCAGTGCGGCAAATCTGCGCCTAGCAACGGCAGGGCCAGGTGAAGTGGCACACACCAGAGATGATAACCATATAACAATTACAGCACGGAAACAGGCCATCTCGGCCCTTCTAGTCCGTGCCAAACACTTACTCTCACCTAGTCCCATCTACCTGCACTCAGACCATAACCCTCCATTCCTTTCCCGTCCATATACCTATCCAATTTATTTTTCAATGATAAAATCGAACCTGCCTCCACCACTTCCACTGGAACCTCATTCCACGCAGCTACCATTCTCTGAGTAAAGAAGTTCCCCCTCATGTTACCGCTAAACTTCTGTCCCATAATTCGCAAATCATGTCCTCTTGTTTGAATCTTCCCTACTCTCAATGGAAAAAGCTTATCCACGTCAAATCTGTCTATCCCTCTCCTCATTTTAAAGACCTCTCTCAAGTCCCCCCTTAACCTTCTGCGCTCCAAAGAATAAAGGCCTAACTTGTTCAACCTTTCTCTGTAACTTAGTTGCTGAAACCTAGGCAATATTCTAGTAAATCTCCTCTGACTCTCTCTATATTATTGACAACTTTCCTATAATTTGGCGACAAAAATTGTACACCATACTCCAGAATTGGCCTCACCAATGCCTTGTACAATTTTAACATTACATCCCAACTTCTGTACTCAATGCTCTGATTTACAAAGGCCAGCACACCAAAAGCTTTCTTTACCACCCATTCCACATGAGATTCCACCTTCAGGGAACTATGCACAGTTATTCCTAGATCCCTCTGTTCAACTGCATTCCTCAATTCGCTACCATTTACCATGTACGTCCTATCTTGATTTGTCCTGCCAAGATGTAGCACCTCACACTTATCAGCATTAAACTCCATCTGCCATCTTTCAGCCCACTCTTCCAAATGGCCTAAATCTCTCGGTAGACTTTGAAAATCTACTTCATTATCCACAACACCACCTATCTTAGTATCATCTGCATACTTACTGATCCAATTTACCACACCATCATCCAGATCATTGATGTATATGACAAACAACGGTGGACCCAACACAGATCCCATTAGGCACCCCACTAGTCACCGGCCTCCAACCTGACAAACAGCCATCCACCATTACTCTCTGGCATCTCCCATTCAGCCACTGTTGAATCCATCTTGCTACACCACCATTAATACGGGATAGTATACTCCACCATGATCGGGATAGTGCGAACGCCATAAGTGCGTTAAGCGAGGGACCCGCTTACCAGCAAGCCTGTCCAGTCCGAAGGGGGGACAAACGCTGACCTCCACCCAACAAGAACCTGAGCCCCGAGCTCCGGTCCCAGACATACAGGCGATGGGTCCTGCCGGCCACCGCGGTGACTATCGGAGGCCGGCACTGGCGTTTCCCGGAAACGAACATGGCTGGTGGCATTGGCGGGCCGCTGAACCCCAGCTTTGGTGGTAAAAATACCACATCCTTTTTCCTGGATCCTGCTCAGTCATCCTCTCCTGTGCCACTTGTCTGGTCTGTGGCTCTTGTGGGCTTGGGCCTCTTGTGAGCGTGGTCTTGGGTCATTGGGTCTTCCAGGGCGCTGAATCGATCCGGTCCAGCGATTCCACCGATTCCAGCGCACCCACTTGTTGCTGGTCCAGCAGCCACATCTCGTCGGCACGCGCCGCTAATCTGATCGGATCTTCGAAGCATGCCCCCGAGTGCTGCCAGCGGATGTCTCGTGGCAACTGCTGCAGTTAAGTAAATTCAAACCGGGCAGGGCTGGTGGTCTCCCATGAGCGTTGGCATCTCGCTCACGAGGGCTGAGGGCTTCCGGTTGCCGATCCGCCTATGTTGAGGTCCCGACAGGCGCACTCCATAGGGTTCGGCCCGTAGATCCTGTGTACTTACCCGCCGCGGGCGTAATATTGAGGTAAGGAACGACTCAACCGGCCATCTACTGATCCAGAACGCTTACCACACAGTGGTAACAGGTCTCGTCGGCCATTACGCCGAGGATGTAGATTTGGGACTTGGCCTGTCGGAACCAAACCCCCGGCTGCGAGGTCCAACATGTAGGCTGCTTCAGGGACACCACGTTGAATTCGGCCTCGTAGGCGGCAGCGACGGAATGCACCTTCTTACGAAATTTCCCTTCCAGGATTACACTCCTGAACGTCGGGGTCACCAGTATAGCGGGGACTCGCAGGAGTCCAGCCAAAAACTAAGCGGACACACGTGTGCTTGAGACGTGTTTTAATTGGTACGATACAGCTCCTTACTCCTCAAATGGGCACGGGCGTTGCCCGACCTTAAATACCCTTAAGGGTCAACCCCGTGACCTGCGCCTCCCACACCGAGATACCCAACTCCTCCCTCCGGAGCCGAGGGTTCGCTCTGTCCGTGGCCTACCACCAGGTGCCGCCACACTATGCTGTATGTGACTGCAATTCTCATACAAATTAAAGGTGACTATTGTGTTGGTTTAGGAGAATAGTATTCGCCCTTTTCCAAAACGTGAAATTAGATTAACAAGATAGAAATGGGACATCTGGTATGACAAAGTTAATTTTTTTTTTAAAGAAAATAAAATTATGTTGGATTCCTCTGTATTCGAGATAGAAATACGTACCTGTTGCTCGGCGAGCTTTTTTAGTCCTCAGTCTTTATCCTCTAATTGATGTTCAGTTGACATAGTCAGCATAATTTTTTTTTTGGGTTAACAGATAAAGAAATACTGAAAGGTATGTGTATCTTAGAAGGAGAATATCACATTGTGAATAGAATACGAATGCATCTATTAAGAGAGTTCTGTATGATTTGAGCAAGATCACAGGAGATCAACACATGCTTACGTAACCAGCAGTCCTGAGATAAGAGCATAATAGGAGCAGAATTAGGCCATTCAGCCCACCAAGTCGACTCCACCATTCATTCATGGCTGATCTATCTCTCCCTCCTAATCCCATTCTCCTGCCTTCTCCCCATAAACCCCTGACACCCGTACTAATCAAGAATCTATCTATCTCAGCTTTAAAAATATCCATTGACTTGGCCTCCACAGCCTTCTGTGGTAAATAATTCCACGGATTCACCACCCTCTGACTAAAGAAATTCCTATTCATTTCCTTCTTAAAGGTACATCCTTTAATTTGAGGTGATGGCTATGAGAGCCAGAGTTCCACAGCTTAAATGGATGTATGGATGCATTTTTTCTCAATGTTACTTGCATTTAGGATGTAAATTAGGGCCAAAATCTTATGTCAAATTATCCAATTTGCTTTCACTTTTTCCTTTGAGGAGGAAACAATCCAAAATACCAGAATTAGATGTGTTCTGCTCGACTGCATGCAACGTATTTCAAAACATTGTCTGAATCCTGTTCTGATGGGAAAGAGAAATCTGTTTACTTTCTAATTGTTGAAAGCATCCGGCATGAAATTGAGCGGTCATTCTTTTCTCAGTGGCAATCAATAGTAGAAAGTTGCAGATAATTTGCTTTCGACTTGGCACTTACTCAGGCTTAGTTTGGTAGATTGTTTAAAGATTCTATATAAACTTAAAGAATTAGTTTATAAACTTAAAGCACAGAGATTAGTATATAAACTTAAAGCACATGGTATTGGTGGTTCAATAATGATGTGGATAGAGAACTGGCTGGCAGACAGGAAGCAAAGGGTAGGAGTAAACGGGTCCTTTTCAGAATGGCAGGCAGTGAGTAGTGGGGTACCGCAAGGCTCAGTGCTGGGACCCAGCTATTTACAATATACATTAATGATTCGGACGAGGGAATTGAATGCAACATCTCCAAATTTGCAGATGACACCAAGCTGGGGGATATAGTTAGGTGTGAGGAGGATGCTAGGAGGCTGCAGGGTGATTTGGATAGACTGAGTGAATGGGCAGATGCATGGCAGATGCAGTATAATGTGGATAAATGTGAGGTTATCCACTTTGGTGGCAAAAACATGAGGGTAGACTATTATCTGAATGGTGGCAGATTAGGAAAAGGGGAGATGCAACGAGACCTGGGTGTCATGGTATGCCAGTCATTGAAAGTAGGCATGCCGGTGCAGCAGGCAGTGAAGAAAGCAAATGGTATGTTAGCATTCATAGCAAAAGGATTTGTATAGGAGCAGGGAGGTTCTACTGCAGTTGTACAGGGTTTTGGTGAGACCACACCTGGAGTATTGTGTACAGTTTTGGTCTCCAAATCTGAGGAAAGACATTCTTGCCATAGAGGGGGTTCAGAGAAGGTTCACCAGACTGATTCCTAGGATGTCGGGACTTTCATATGAAGAAAGACTGGATAGACTCGGCTTGTACTCACTGGAATTTAGAAGATTGAGGGGGGATCTTATAGAAACTTACAAAATTCTTAAGGGGTTGGACAAGCTAGATCCAGGAAGATTGTTCCCGATGTTGGGGGAGTCCAGAACAAGGGGTCACAGTCTAAGGATAAGGGGGAATTCCTTTAGAACCGAGATGAGGAAAACATTCTTTACACAGAGAGTGGTGAGTCTCTGGAATTCTCTGCCACAGAAGGTCGTTGAGGCCAGTTCATTGGCTATATTCAAGAGGGAATTGGATGTGGCTCTTGTGGCTAAAGGGATCAGGGGGTATGGAGAAAAGGCAGGTACGGGATACTGAGTTGGATGATCAGCCATGATCATATTGAATGGCGGTGCAGGCTTGAAGGGCCGAATGGCCTATTCCTGCACCTATTTTTCTATGTTTCTATGTTTAAAACTCTAGTGATGAACCCCAGAACTGTTTAAAACAATCTGTGAATGTTGGGATGTTAAAATATTTGGACAAATTGGTCAAGAATTAAAATTAAATCAATTTTATCTTAATAGTTAAAATGTTCATGTATTTTTAACGTGCATCACATTATTTTCTATTACAGTTGTGTTAGTGTACTGTGCAGAGTACATCAATGAAATAGCAGCAATGAACTGGAGGTAAAAGCCATGGAAATATTTATAAAGATATATTATATAAACCGCATAAGCAACATCCTTTGTCACTAATTTCAATCATTTTTCATAAATAATTAAAAAGTTGATAATTGCTTGGCATGTTATTGAATAATACAATGTTTTAAGTTATTGCTTGATTCTCTCAGCTCGTGTTGAGTCTAGTTTCATGGTTGTATAGTTTAAACCTCTCGTAAAAAGAATATCAACAATATTTAATCCATCTTGTCAGAGAATAAACAGAAGTGCAGGATTTAAAGGCACCGAGATTAAACCACATTTTGACAAAAAAGTATCTTCTGATTGTACTTTCCCATTTGGTACAAATCTACCAGCCACTATGCACATTGATTTAGGGAATAGGGAAAATGCCGTTAAAAATGCAAGGATAAGAATAAGAAATGTAGCAACTAAATCACACTGTTAAAGTAAGTTATGCAAGGATGTGTGTAATTTAGCAGAATTGAAAAAATAATAGCACATGGACTTTACTATCAGTGATTCTGTGGGGGTACTTTTTCATTATTTAAAGCATTGCACTTTGGGAGGAAACTAGTTGAGAAGCAAATGGATTTTGAAAGGTCTGGTAAATTACATTAAAAGTAGCACTGCATATATGAAACAAAAGACCAGAATTGGAGATTTGATATAGAGATAATGTCATCATTGCGATTTAGAAGAACAGATTAGGTGTTTAAATGTAAATAGAGTTAAGGGACTAGGGCAGTCTGCTGCATCCAAGAGAGGTGTCAACTACCAATTTAGACCAGTGTGATGACTTTCTATATTGTGATTCTATTCTTTTCAAAGCACTTCAACTTGAATATTTATGATAAGAAAATCTAAATAATTTCTAATTATTATTTTCAAATGTCCTTTCTAATTATTATTTTTTCTATGAACAAACATAAATATTCAGCTTTTGAGTACATGTTGACTGATTTACATGTAATCTTGTAATGTTGCTTTTGAAGAAGAAAAATTGCTGAACATTTATATTCTTTAGCTCAAACTTGCTCTGACTTTTCAGGCCGAAGCTCAATTTGTTTATTTTCTTTCAGGTTATTTTCTATATATCAATACTTTGATTCCAATGGGATGTTCATTTCTCTCGTCTTTTCAACTCCACTTCTAATAAATACAATGATCATTGTGGTATGTGTTCACTTATACTTATTTTTGTTTCCAATTGTCCAATATTTGAAAGATGTTTCCAGCAATTTCATAACCTATTTTTTGTTTGTTTATAGATCATGTGGGTATATAGAACATTGGCGGAGATGACAGAACTGAAGGCGCTGAAACAGAAAAAGAAAGCAAACAGGGAACAGGGAAAAAAAACATCATAAGTTTATTTTTTAGTAATTTTGGGTTTCCAAGCCTCTACAAACCAACTAGAATTTTATCACATTCCTATTTTGGGAATTGGAGAAAATGAATATAAATACATTTTGGGGAGATGTTAGAACAGAATAAATAGGAGTGGGACCTTCAGCCGCTTGTATATACTCCATTGTTCTGTAGGATCATGACTGATCTCACAGTCCAGGTGTTATATAAATGTAAGTCATTGTAAAATCATTAAAATTGATTTTAATATTAGTCTTGGACCTTGAATTAATAATAATTTGAACCTTTCACCAGTGGTGTATTGGTTTCATTCAATAATAAGTGGCATGGCTGATCATCTTTGTTATCCAATTGAAGCTGGGATATTTACACAGAACTGAAGGGCCATTGATTTGATCTAAAATTTTAGATTGCGAGAGCAGTGCCTTTGCAAGTCAAAGCTGTCACCATATTGGCCATGAGGTAGCTCTTACCCCAACTTGTTGAAAAGAGCACTTGGTCTTTTATAAGAGTTTTGGCAATGCATAGTTTGAAGGTAATCCTGGGAAGTAGCACTATAGATTTCTCTTTTTCTACTTATTGGTTGTCCATAATCATTTTAACTGAAACTTGTATTTTATTAAATAACTTTTGAACAATGTTTGATTTGAGTCAATAAAATATTCTTATAATTCTATAAAATGCCATTGGTGGACTTTGCATTGGAATTAAGGGTGCAAACAAAGGCTTAGAGCTGTCTTACAAAAAATTAAGAGAACATCAGCTGTATTTTGGCACCCATCACTTTTGGATCGGTTTCAAGACTAAGTCAGAGTCATGGAGTTCCAGAAAATAATATAAACAATAGGGAATTAATATTTTCAGCCTTGAGCAGATTTTCTGAGAACAAAGGATGATCTGGCCTCACTGGATGTATAGAACCATCTTTTGGAAAAGTAACAAACTGGGATGTTAGTGAGATGATGTATGAGTTACAAGCTCAGTCTTGCCAGAAAGCATAATTGGTTGGCCTCCCTGTTTTGGTACATTTGTAATTGAACAGCATTTTTTTAAGGATTTCACTGGATGAAAAAAAAATTAAGAGTGTATCTGATGGGGGAAAGCTTGGCATCATCCAGTCGTTATCTTGAGAACATTGAGCAGATGTAGCCGGGGACAGATAGTATAGGCTGGCAGAGTAACTAAGTGAGAGATACAAATATAGTTGAAGGTCCTGTGCCGTCTGTCTTCACTAAGAAAGACATAAATAATTTGCCGGAAATAGCAGGGGATCGCGGGTCAAATGAGTTGGAGGAAATGAGTGAAATCCAGGTTAGCCGGAAAGTAGTGTTGGGTAAATTGAATGGATTAAAGGCCGATATATCCCCAGGGCCAGATAGGCTGCATCCCAGGGTACTTAAGGAAGTAGCCCCAGAAATAGCAGATGCCTTGGTGATATTTTTCAAAACTCTTTAGATTCTGGAGTAGTTCCTGAGGATTTGAGGGTAGCTAATGTAACCCCACTTTTTAAAAAGGGAGGGAGAGAGAAAACAGGTAATTACAGACCAGTTAGTCTAACATCAGTAGTGGGGAAACTGCTAGAGTCAATTATTAAAGATGGGATAGCAGCGCATTTGGAAAGTGGTGAAATCATTGGACAAAGTCAACATGGATTTACGAAGGGTAAATCATGTCTGACGAATCTTATTGAATTTTTTGAGGATGTAACTAGTAGAGTGGATAAGGGAGAAGCAGTGGATGTGTTGTATCTGGACTTTCAGAAGGTTTTCGACAAGGTCCCACACAAGAGATTGGTATACAAACTTAAAGCACACGGTATTGGTGGTTGAGTATTGATGTGGATAGAGAACTGGCTGGCAGACAGGAAGCAAAGAGTAGGAGTGAACGGGTCCTTTTCAGGATGGCAGGCAGTGACTAGTGGGGTGCCGCAAGGCTCAGTGCTGGGATCCCAGCTATTTACAATATACATTAATGATTTGGACGAGGGAATTAAATGCAACATCTCGAAGTTTGCGGATGTTGCGAAGCTGGGGGGCAGTGTTAGCTGTGAGGTGGATGCTAGGAGGCTGCAGGATGACTTGGATAGACTGGGTGAGTGGGCAAATGCATGGCAGATGCAGTATAATGTGGATAAATGTGAGGTTATCCACTTTGGTGGCAAAAACAGGAAGGTAGACTATTATTTGAATGGTGACCGATTAGGAAAAGGGGAGATGCAGTGAGACCTGGGTGTCATGGTACACCAGTCATTGAAAGTAGGCATGCAGGTGCAGCAGGCTGTGAAGAAAGCGAATGCTATGTTGGCATTCATAGCAAAAGGATTTGAGTACAAGATCAGGGAAGTTCTACTGCAGTTGTACAGGGTCTTGGTGAGGCCACACCTGGAGTATTGCGTACAGTTTTGGTCTCCTAATCTGAGGAAAGACATTCTTGCCATAGAGGGAGTACAGAGAAGGTTCACCAGACTGATTCCTGGGATGGCACGACTTCCATATGAAGAAAGACTGGATAGACTTGGCTTGTACTCGCTGGAATTTAGAAGATTGAGGGGTGATCTCATAGAGACTTACAAAATTCTTAAGGGGTTGGACAGGCTAAATGCAGGGAAGATTGTTCCCGATGTTGGGGAAGTCCAGGACAAGGGGTCACAGTTTAAGGATAAGGGGGAAGTCTTTTAGGACCGAGATGAGAAAATCGTTTTCACACAGAGAGTGGTGAATCTGTGGAATTCTCTGCCACAGAAGGTAGTTGAGGCCAGTTCGTTGGCCATATTTAAGAGGGAGTTGGATGTGGCCCTTGTGGCTGAAGGGATCAGGGGGTATGGAGAGAAGGCAGGCACAGGATACTGAGTTGGATGATCAGCCATGATCATATTGAATGGCGGTGCAGGCTCGAAGGGCCGAATGGCCTGCTCCTGCACCTAATTTCTATGTTTCTATGTGAAGTATGTGTGAAATACATCCTGGATCAGCGTCGCTAGGGTTGACATTGTAGATAATTGATTTTGCACACAGTGCACACAGATCATCTATACATACATAACTGAAACACTGATCTTGTGTTCCTCAAGTTTGCGCGTTTTTTCTATTTGCGCAAAAATGGTACACGATAGCGCTACGATTTTTCGCCACCTTACCGTTCTCCTGTGCTCAAGAGCGACAAGTTTTGTTCCGATCGATGGTATGTTGTAAAAGCTATTAAGGTTTGAAAATCTTAAAAAATGCGCAGATTACTCTCCTTTCCTGTCAATCGCCGCCATGCAAATTGGTCTCCTGTCAGTCAGCAAGGGACGGCGATGCCACTTCCTGCAACATCGCCGCACTAATTGGCCGCGTCCTCTGTCTGTCAGCTGGAGGTCGCCACCGGCGCCGCGGTGAAGTAGTGGCGACGGCCGAGTGGGGAGGGTGATGCCGTGGGCCAAGCCCGGGGATTGGGTCGGGGACTGGGCCTGGGCCCGGGCCGGAGCCAAGGACGAGCCCGGGGACGACCTGGGCTGGAGTCGAACCGAGTCTGGGGCTGGAGCTGGAGGACCGAGCCCAGGGCTTGGGATAGGGGCTGTGACTGGGGCTGAGAAAGAAGCCGTGGCCTGGGATGGAACCAAGAACGAACCGGGGACCGGGGTCAGGGACGAGCCCTTCTTCCCTCCTTCCCACTCTATCACTCCCTCCATCCCACTCTCTCTATCTCTCCCTCTCTCTCTCTCTCTCTCCCCCACTCTCTCCCTCCCTCCCACTCTCTCCCTCCCACTCTTTTCTCCCTCCTTCCCTCTCTCCCTCCTTCCCTCTCCCTCCATCCCTCCCTCCCTCTCTCCCTCTCTCCCTCCCTCTCTCTGCACCCCCATCGCTCCCTCCCCATCTCCTTCCCTCCCTCTCCCTCTCTCCCATCCCATTCTCTCCCTCCCTCTCTCCCTCCCTCTCACCTTCCCTTCCTCCCTTTCTCACCCCCCTCCCTCTCTATCCCTCCTTCTGCCTCTCTCTCCTTCCCTCCCTCTCTCCCTCCCCCAGTCCCTCCCTCTTTTCTATCCCTCTGTCCCTCCCTCCATCTTTCCCTCCTCTCTCCCTGTCTCCCAGATGAAAGAAGGAGTGTCAAGAGGAGGGGGAGTGCTGGATGAGGGGGAATGGAGATGGATAGGAGTCGGAAGAGAGATGGCGAGGTAATGGAAATATTAAAGGCAAAGTTATTAATTTAACTTCTGCCATTAATGGGGGACCATTGGCCGATCATGCGTATTTGGGGGCTATGGCTTAGTGGTGGAATATTGCGTTGGGGGACCAGGCCTCCCATGTGACAAAGGGACCCAATGCATCCCACTTAGTTTAGTATAACATAAAGACAAAATAGTCTGGAATCTAGAACAAACAGAATGCTTGAAGAATAGTGGGTCAAGCAGCATCTAAAATGGAAAAATAGCTCATTTTTACCAGTTTTTGCAACAAAATGTACTCTATCTTCAAAGGTTTCAAAGGTCTTTTATTGTAACAATTAAGGATACAGTGATATGCAAATTACCATACAGCCATATTTAAAAAAAGCAACAAGACACACAACTACATAAAAGTTAATATAGACATTCACCACAGTGAATTCCCCACATTCCTCACTGTGATGGAAGTCCAAACTTCTTCCCCTTTTTGTTGTCCTCTTCTTTCTTGTTTTGCTTAAAATATGTTCAGAACTGACTTGGGAGTGAGTGGGTTAATTTGCGCAAAGCCAATAGTGGAGAAGAAAATCAGTTCAGAATTTCCATGTGAGTGACGTCTGCAACTGGATGCTGCCACTGGGAAACTACCAGTAACCAACCCTTTGGAGAATACCAGATCATTAAAATGTCAGTAATAGATGCCAAAAAAAGCATACATTTTCATACACATTCAGAACCCAGACTTGCAAACAGAGTTGACCACCTCATCTATTCTCTCTGAGTATTCTTTGTCTCAATGCCTGGTGGTTTTCCAGGTCCTGGCACTGGAGTTCATGTGCTGAGATCGTTCTTCCCCAAGCCATCACATCAACTTTGCAGCGGAATCTTTTGTTCAGATGGTGAGAGGTCACTTTGAGAGGAGAGAAAATTGAAAAGAGACTGTTTCAAGTGAAGGTAGGACATTTGAAAAGCAGGCATTTAATTAACTGAGGAAGAGACATGGCAGCCAATAAAGGGCATGGTAGGTTCAACGAAACGGCCTTGTTGAAAGAGACTGTTGAGGTGATGTGCTGGGTTGAAGGAAAGTGCAGCACTGAAAGTTGTTCAAGGGGCTTTGGCAAGAGAACTGAGAAAACAATAGCAGATTAAGGTATTTGTTTAAGAAGGAACTGCAGATGCTGGAAAATCTAAAGTAGACAAAAATGTTGGAGAAACTCAACGGGTGAGGCAGCATCTATGGAGCGAAGGAAATAGGCAATGTTTCGGGTCGAGATCCTTCTTCAGTCAGAAGAAGGGTCTCGACCCGACACATTGCCTATTTCCTTCGCTCCATAGATGCTGCCTCACCCGCTGAGTTTCTCCAGCATTTTTGTCTACCGCAGGTTAACGTATGGTCTGTTCTGGGTAATTGTTCCCAGCTCTTTGGTATCATTAAGATGGCAGATGGGACAGTGCAATGCTGCAGGATGGTAGAAGTCGAGCATTTCCAGTGCCCCCTGAGAACTACACGTGCAGTAAGTGCGTTAAAGTGCAGCTCCTTAAAGACCATATTAAGGAACTGGAACTGTATCTGGGAGTGTCATAGAGAGGAGTTATAGTAAGGTGGTCACAGCTCAGGTACAGGCATGAAGTAGATGGGTCAACACCAGGAACGGCAGTTGGCAGGAAGTGTAGGAATCCCCTGTTGCCGTTTCCAACAACAGGTATGATTCTTTGCATACAGTTGTGGAGGAAGACCAGTTGGGGTGACCAGCATCAGCCTGCAGTGTTGGGCCTGGCTCTGAGGCACAGCAGGGAAGTGAAAAGTCAGACAGAACCACAGTGATAGGAGACTAATTAGTTAGGGGTACGGACAGGCAACAACAGCTGTGTTACCAGACCCCGTGCAGTGGGTGAAGAAGGGCTCGTTGATGAACCTTGCGTAGGGAATGGGATCGGAAGCCGGGGCTCTAATAGCCGGGGAGACGTGGGAGCTTGGGATGAATCGGCAGGTCATTCCACTATCTCTGAAATGCGTTGTAAGGGGGTCATTAAAACAAGGGTTTGCTGTGTAGTCTTTGCGAAACATTTAGGAGAGAATATTAAGAGCATAGTTGAAAAGGGAAGCAGCCTTTTAAAGATGCCCAGTAAATTAGAGAAAGCTTGACAGGAAGTTCAGACTTCCAGAGGGTAACAAAGAGGAAAATTAAACAGAATGGTGGGAGGAGAGGTTGTGAGGTGTGTGGGGCCAGGCAGAGTTGAAACACAAAAACTTAAACTTTGAGCTAGCAGAGATAGAATTAGACAAGGTCAAGTAGGGATTTCAATGTTTAGAAGTAAACAAAGAACTTGTGTGACAGAGACACCACCTGAAGGAGTGATTTTCACTCGCAAAGTCACCTGGCGACACAGACAATTTAAACTGATCTCTCCTAATTTAGATTTTTTGCGCGCGCGCACACACACACACACACACACACACACACACACACACACACACACGATATTTGCCTTTGTTTTTTGGTTCATTGCTCAAAATTTGCAATAATTTACAATTTGAGAGGGAGAAGGGAAAATCGGAAGTGTCAGTAATACAGTTGAACAAAGGGGACTATGGAGCCATGTGGGAGGAGCTGGCTAAAGTTGACTGGAAAGATACCCTAGCAGGGAGGACAATGGAACAACAATGGCAGGTATTCCTGGAAATAATACAGAAGGTGCAGGATCGGTTCATTCCAAAGAGAAAGAAAGATTCGAGGGGGAGTAAGGGGCGACTGTGGCTGACAAAGGAAGTCAAGGACCGTATAAAAATAAAACAAGTATAATATAACAAAGATGAGCAGGAAGCCAGAAGATTGGGAGACTTAAAGAGCAGCAGAAGATAACTATAAAGGCAGTAACGATAAAAGGCAATGCGGGGAAAAAAGATTAGGTGCAAAGGTAAACTAGCCAAGAATATAAAGGAGGATAGTAAAAGATTCTTTAGGTATGTGAAGAAGTAAAAATTAGTTAAGACCAAAGTTGGCCCCTTGAAGACTGGAAAAGGTGAATTTATTATGCGGAACAAGGAAATGGCAGGTGAGTTGAACAAGTACTTTGGATCCGTCTTCACTAAGGAAGACACAAACAATTTCCCTGATGTACTAGTGGCCAGAGAATCTAGGGTGACGGAGGGACTGAAGGAAATTCACATTAGGCAGGAAATGGTGTTGGGTAGACTAATGGGACTGATAAATCCCGAGGGCCTGATGGTCTGCTTCCCAGGGTACTTAAGGAAGTGGCTCTAGAAATCTTGGACGCATTGGTGATCATTTTCCAATGTTCTCTTCATTCAGGATCAGTGCCTGTGGATTGGAGGGTAGCTAATGTTATCCCACTTTTTAAGAAAGGCGGGAGAGAGAAAGGGAATTCTAGACCAGTTAGGCTGACAGGTGGGGAAGATGCTGGAGGCAATTATAAAAGATGAAAACGGCACATTTGGATAGCAGTAACAGGCTTGGTCTGAGTCAGCATGGGTTTACGAAGGGGAAATCAAGCTGTACAAATCTTCTGGAATTTTTTGAGGATGTAACTAGGAAAATGGAGAAGGGATGTAGTGTACCTGGACTTTCAAAAAGCATTTGATAAGGTCCCACATAGGAGATTAGTGGGAAAAATCAGAGCACATGATATTGGGGGTAGGGTACTGACGTGATAGAAAATTGGTTGGCAGACAGGAAACGAAGGGTATGGATTAACGGGTCCCTTTCAGAATGGCAGGCAGTGACTAGTGGGGTACCGCAAGGCTTGGTGCTGGGACTGCAGCTATTTACAATATACATCAATGATTTAGATGAAGGGATTCAAAGTAACATTAGCAAATTTGCAGATGACACAGAGCTAGGTGGCAGTGTGAACTGTGAGGATGATGCTACGAGGATGCAGGGTGACTTGGACAGGTTTGGTGAGTGGATGAATGCATGGCAGAGGCAGTTTCATGTGGATAAATGTGAGGTTATCCAATTTGGTGGCAAAAACAGGAAGGCAGATTATTATTTGAATGGTGTCAAGTCGGGAAAAGGGGAAGTACAAAGAGATCTGGGGGGGTCCTTGTTCATCATTCACTGAAAGTAAGCATGCAGGTACAACAGGCAGTGAAAAAAGCTAATGGCACATTTGCCTTTATAACAAGTGGAGTTGAGTAAAGGAGCAAAGAGGTATTTCTGCAGTTGTACAGGGCCCTAGTGAGACCAAACCTGGAGTATTGTGTGCAGTTTTTGTCTCAAAATTTGTGGAAGGACATTCTTGCTATTGAGGGAGTCCAGGGTAGGTTCACGAGGTTAATTCCCGGGATGGCGGGACTGTCATATGTTGATAGAATGGAGAGGCTGGCTTGTATACTCTGGAATTTAGAAGGATGAGAGGGAATCTTATTGAAACATGTCAGATTATTAAGGATTGGACATGCTAGAGGCAGGAAACGTGTTCCCGATGTTGGGGGTGTCCAGAACCAGGGGCCACAGTTTAAGAATAAGGGGTAGACCATTTAGAACAATGAGGAAAAACTTTTTCACCCAGAGAGTTGTGAATCTGGATTTCTCTGCCTCAAAAGGCAGTGGAGGCCAATTCTCAGGATGCTTTCAGGAGAGAGTTAGATAGAGCTCTTAAAGATAGTGGTCAATGGATATGGTGAGAAGGCAGGAACGGGGTACTGAATGTGGATGATCAGCCATGATCACAGTGAATGGTGGTGCTGGCTCGAAGGGCCGAATGACCTACTCCTGCATCTATTGTCTATTGTCTATAAAAGTGAAATGAACTGATTTAAGGTGGATTACAGATAAATTGTGCAGCCACAGGTCTCTTAATGGAAAGCTTACAGAAATAAAAAAGTGAAAAAACACGTGGCAAGAACTAAACAATCCACCATTTAAACATTCGCACCTTTCCACAGATAACTGAAGATTCGGTGCATCTCACTATATTCTTCATTATTTACTATATATATAATATTATTCTGGTTACACTGCAATTTACTGAAAGTTTTAAGTTGCACTGCTGGTACATTCCCTAAATAAGACAAATTGATAACGACTCTGCTCTCAGCCATCATTCATTTACCATAAATCCGATTTTTATCAGATTTTACTTTGCAATAACTTTGTTTAATAAAGGCAGGGAATGCCGAGGTTACCCAGCAGGTTAAACACCAGCTGTGGAGAAAGGAAGTTATCATTTCAGGTCAATGGTAGACAAAAAATGCTGGAGAAACTCAGCGGGTGAGGCAGCATCTATGGAGAGAAGGAATAGGTGCCGCTTTGGGTCGGGACCCTTCTTCAGGTCAATAATTTTTCATAAGAACGTCTTGGGTGGAAGATTGCAACCTTCACGTGGTCAACCCTGTTTCGACGAATGCAATCAACCCGGCGTGCACAATCAAATAAGATCAAATAGAACAAGTTGTCCTACAACTTTAGGCTGTGCACGCCATACGCAAGAAGAAGGGGATCAGAACATCTGTATTATCAAGATTTTCTTCCAGACTTTCAGTAATTATAAAATATCTCGCTTTCAGATTTAATACTTTGTCAATGGACTTTTCCTGATAAGGAAAATGCAACCTTAGTAAACAAAAAAGTATGGCAAAAGAATAAATCAGGGAAGGTGGGATAACAAGGGAAATCAGGAATAGTATCAAAAAAAAAGATGAAGCGTACATATTAACCAGAAAAAGCAGCCTACCAGGGAAATGGGAGAAATTCAGAGACCAACGGAGGAGGACAAAGGGCTTAATTAGGAAAGGGAAAATGGAGTATGAAAGAAAACTGGCAGGAAACATAAAAACTGACTGCAAAAGTTTTTATCGATATGTGAAGCGCAAAAGATTAGTTAAAACAAATGTAGGTCCCTTGCAGTCAGAAACGGGTGAATTGATCATGGGGAACAAGGACATGGCAGACCAATTGAATAACTACTTTGGTTCTGTCAAAGAAGGGATCAGGGGGTATGGAGAGAAGGCAGGTACAGGATACTGAGTTGGATGATCAGCCATGATCATATTGAATGGCGGTGCAGGCTCGAAGGGCCGAATGGCCTGCTCCTAATTTCTATGTTTCTATGTTTCTAAATATACTGTTGTCAATGTTTTAAGATAAAATATATCATAAGATCATGTGATAGTAGAATTTCGCCCATCAAGTCTATTCCACCATTCAATCATGGCTGATCTATTTCTCCCTCCTAAACCCATTCTCCTGTCTTCTCCCCATAACCTTGAAAATTGCTCGTTTCTAAGCTTCATTATGATAACCCATCATAACTGATACCCAAAGTGGCTCAGTAATCAGCTAACCAGATATACAAAAGTGTGGTTTACATTTCCCATCCATCAGTAACACAAGATGATGTTTCTTTTCAGAATCTTGTAAAGCGTCCCGAGTTTTCATGGGCATGACTTCACAAGTCCTGTCTGAGGAGTCTTCACCTCCCGAGTTTTTGTGGGTGCAAATTCTCTCCATCTGTGTCCCTGCCCAGTCTTCCATCACCTTCCACAGTCGAATCTAACCCCTAGAAAAATCCTAAGAAACTTAGGACAAAGCAGGTTCCCATTATGCACTCACACATTCACTATTTCAACTTCATTTGAACCTAGCCCTATTTTATTATCTATTGAACCTAGTATATTATATTCCCTCACCTACTCTTTATTATTCTAGGATCGACATTAAATATCCTTCTTCATCTCCACACGGTGTTACTATGTATATCTGGTGACAGGAAATCATATGAATTTCCAGCTGGGTTCAGTCCAGATTCCCCTAAAGGCGTGACTTTAATTTGAAGCAAACCATGATAAATGTTCCAATTTAACCAAATTCAGTCTCAGCCTTCAATTTACCATTTAAATTTCAATGCCCATTTCTTCTTCATTCCACAGCATTGTAGCCGATAATACAATTCCTTTCCAATTCCTGTAGAATTCCCTGCTGTTCAAATTTAAACAATCAATTTCTTATACTACTAATTTCAACCTAAGTCCAATCAAAAATGGCAAATCCAGGGATAATTTCTTTTCACCTTGATAATACAAGCCTCTTTACCAACAAGGATTAAACAATTCAAATACATCGGCTCTACTATTCCCAATACAATACAAGTTTCTTCCTTGCATTTAACCAAGTCTGTCCTCCATTTTCTCTTAAGGGCCTGTCCCACTTGGCCGTCATTTGCGCCTCATTTGCGTCTCATTTACGCATCATATGTAAAATAGGTCGACGCGTTGTGATGCGCGACATTGCGCGCAAATCACGCATCATCATGCTTCAGCATAGCCGTCTGGTGCGCATGACGTCATTAGAATATCCTGCAGCGCACGGCAGAACGTTGATGCGAGGACGTAAAGAAGTTGACGCACGGTGAAGTAACCCTGCGTCACTACGTGATACACGTGAGACGTCGGGACACCAGCGTACGACGCCAATGCGTCAGCATGCGGACGCGATAAGTTATGTAGGTGGCGCGTGAGGATTTAGTTCCTGTACTAAATCCTGGAGCGCCGCGTGATGACGTGCACCACCGTATATGATTCCACGCCTCACCATGCGCAATGCATGCGCACCCCACGTGTCACGACGCGTTGACCTAATTTACATATAACGCATAAATGAGGCGCACATGACAGCCAAGTGGGACAGGCCCTTTATTTATGTATGACTAATTATTATGCTAATTCTCCACTATGTTGGTTCTTTATTCTATTAGCTCTTATTATGTTAGTTTTTACTATGTTGGCTTCGTTCTCTGCCTAGGGGACCTCGCTTTTATTCTATTGACTTTGTTGTCTTTTATTTTATTGGTTTTGTTGTCTCGGGGTTCTCTCTCCTATAGTTCTCAACCACTGAATGATGTCTTAATCCGGTCTCTTAAAGGGAAGTCCTGTTGCTCACAGTTCCTCTTTTGACCATATCCAATTATATTCCAATTCCAATTCTCATTTTAAGTTCCAAGTTTAATTCCAATTGTAATCCCGATTTTAATTCAACTCTCATGTTCCCTAAGTAATTCCATATTACCAGATCTTTCCAAGTTTCATCCTTCTTGATGCCCTTTGAACCAATCCTTTCTATCTTTGTCTGCCTTTCTGAGGACGAGATAACAACAATGTCAGTTAATCATCAAACTCCAATTAGTCCTAAGTCAGATTCCACAAGTCCATTCCAAATCTAAAAAATCTTCAATTCATATCACCCAATTTCAAGACCAAATCCAAAATTTATAAATGTATTTCAAAACCCGATAATTTGGATGCAATTCAGGTGTTCTGCCCCAAACCACAGAGGTTTCAAAATCAATCCTTTAGAGTGAGGTCTGTCACAAATAACATATCTTTCAAAGGTGTTTAAAGTGTCCTTCATTCTCCTTCCTTTTATTCTTCCGGTAGCTTGGTGATCTGAAGTTAGGCACTAGAGTAGGTCATTTCTTTCTCCTTTATAATGATGGTGTATGTTTTTAGGGAGTGGAGATACCGAAGCTCTACTTGCTGGCCTTACCAAGTGTCTTAAAATGGCAGGACAGTAAATTCTTCCTGTTAAAGAAGGAACTACAGATGCTGGAGAATCGAGGGTACACAAAAGGCTGGAGAAACTCAGCGGGTGCAGCAGCATCTAAGGAGCGAAGGAGATAGGCGACGTTTTGGGTCGAGACCCTTCTTCAGACTGGTCAGGGATCAGGGAAACAAGAGATATAGACGGTGATGTGGAGGAAGTCAATTCTTCCTGTTGGTCCCCTTTTTCCTGGGGAGCTACATTACCTTCCATTGTCCTCCTCCCATTCTTAGGGGTCTGTATATTCTTTTTACCTCGCTCCCCAGATAGTCTCTTGTTGACACACTGTCCTACAGGCACAAAACTCAGCAATACATTAGTGCAACATTTTCTTTTCCCCACTCCCATTTCTCCTGTGCAGTAAGTTTGTTTCTTCTCTCCCTAGTGCCATTTCCATTCCTCAGTTATTACCTGTTCACACACTAGCTACTATGTTATTTTTGCTGTTCTCCCTCCTTCAGTGAGAATTCCCTGAGAGTCGGATTCGATGTATCTTTCCCGGTTCGGAAGGGGTGATGTACAGTACTTTTTCTTAGGCCAGAGGACGCCTTTCAATTTTTATCGGATGGTATAGTTGCTCACTGGCAGGTCAGAACCACCAAAATGGGTTGGACTGTTCGTCTGTCTCTTCCCCCTGGTCTCCCTGATTCCCCTGCTAATTCCCCATCCTCTACCTTCAGAGTTACCAGGACCTTGGTTTCCTTGACCATATAACCATATAACAATTACAACACGGAAACAGGCCCTCTCGGCCCTTCCAGTCCGTGCCGACCATTTGTTTTCCCCTAGTCCCATCTACCTGCACTCAGACCATACCCCTCCATTCCCTTCACGTCCATATACCTATCCACTTTACTCTTAAATGTTAAAATCGATCCTGCCTCCACCACTTCTGCTGGAAGCTCATTCCACACAGCCACCACCCTCTGAGTAAAGAAGTTCCCCCTCACGTTACCCCCGAAACATCTGTCCCTTAATTCTCATGTCATGCCCTCTTGTTTGAATCTTCCCTGCCCTCAATGGGAAAAACGTATCCACGTTAACTCTGTCTACCCCTTTCATCATTTTAAAGACCACAATCAAGTCCCCCTTAACCTTCTGCGCTCCAAAGAATAAAGACCTAACTTGTTCAACCTTTCTCTGTAACATAGTTGCTGGAACCCTGGCAACATTCTAGTAAATCTCCTCTGTACTCTCTCTATTTTGTTGACATCCTTCCTATAACTAGGCGACCAAAATTGTACACCATACTCCAGAATTGGTCTTATCAATGCCTTGTACAATTTTAAACATTACTTCCCTACTCCTATATTCAATGCTCTGATTTATAAAGGCCAGCACACCAAAGGCTTTCTTTACCACCCGATCTACATGCGATTCCACCTTCAGGGAACTATGCACAGTTATTCCTAGATCCCTCTGTTCCACAGCATTCCTCAATTCCCTATCATTTACCATGTACGTCCTATTTTGATTTGATCTGGGGAACATTTACAACTGACGCAGGTATTTCCCTGCACACACACTGTCTATGGGGATTTCTTCCTAAATTCTCTTCTGTGGTGACCCGTACCGATGCCATAATCCTATTCATGTCTGGATCAATCCACCCATACTCCCCCTTTATCTCACCCCCCGGAAGGCTATTTGTTTTATCTCGGTACCTCAAGAAGGATTCCTTTATTCTTTCACTACTGGAATACCTAATCAATTTCAGCACCCATGTCGACTAAGTATTTTTCATAACTCCTGGGTTTCCTTACTGTTATCTTCCACCCATGGGGCAATCCCAGGAGATAGAAAATCTCTTCCTGATGTTTCTGTGTTAGATTCAAATTTAGGGGGAGGAGCCAAAGTTAATGCTTGCTCCTCCCTCGTGCCCCGCTCGCAGGCTGCGCACGGTTTCTCTGATTTGGAAACATGATCATTTTCTGGTGGACACTGTGGCTTTATATCTGGCTCTATATCTACTCCGAAAAACTCTGCCCAGTTTGGCATATTATTCCCTTCAAGGGGTGTAAGCCCTTTCTCATCCTTACCCGATTTACCCGGTTTAATTTCCATTGGCACCTTCCCTTTAAGAGCCGTCTCAGCAGTCTCCCTTCTAAAAGACGACACTCTCTCCTTCTCCTGCTCTTGCTGTTGGTTTATTAATTTCCCTTGTTCCCGCTCGGGAATGTCCTGAGAAGGATCAGGTATGTTATCTTCTCCTATCCCCAATTTACAAGCCACCATTCTTAGGGTGGACAGTAAAACGATTTATTTATTATTTTTCTTTTAGTAAAGAAGGCTTTTCACATCTGAATTAACTCTTTTGCTTCTTCACTATTCCCATAATCTCTAATGATTCTTTCTACATAGTTTATCCCGATCAAAGACTTTACTCCACCCAATGGCCAAAGCTTATCTTGTAAAAGTGCGATCAATTTCCCTAATAATCCCCTCAGTCTCTTTGCTTCATGTGGAAGCTCCGCACAAATTATCACTATCGGGCTGTCCAATCTGTTTAATCGATCCTTCTCAGAGACATTCCCCATCTCGGAACAATGGACAAAACACAAATTGCAAAAAAAAAGATTCCAGAGACTAACACCTCTGTCTCCCACTACTTCTCCTTGACTCTAAGGTCAATGGATCTCTCTCTCACAATGGGTCACTCACTTCAAACTGCCTCCCAATCGCTCCTATTTAATTATTCAAACCACTCGCTCTATTCAGTCTATCCCAACTCCCTTAACAGTTAAATCACAATCGCTGCATTCAATTCTGAATTTTAAACAATGCGTCTAACTCCCACCTGCAGTCTCTCATGCAGCAGCTTCTCACACAGCAGTTTTTTTTCTTTTTTAATTAACTTTAAGGTGGCACAAACAAATAAACACAAACCACGCCAACAAGACTATAACTAAGAATGAAAATATTCCCCTGATTATCAATAACCCAAGACACACCCCGAGATAAACTATAATCATACAATAAACCCCACTTTAATCAATCCTCCTCGTGGCGCAATCAATCAGTGAGATGACTCCTCCCCTTGACGCAGCAATCAAAGGAGTACAGCCCCTGATCGAACCGCCCCGATTCGGATTTACAAAACAATCTTAAACAAATACGAATGACTAAATTAAACTCTATGGATATCTAACTTAACCACACTCACACTTCAAGTTTTAATTCTGTAAACACGCGCACAAGCAGCAACACAATGACGGTCTGCGGACTATTAAATACGTTCTAAGTCTTAACTTTTAATTACTCTAGATTTATATACATACAGAAATATTTACAAAATCCGGTTAACAATACCGAAAAACTATTTTTACAATTTACAATATTATTTAAAGCACTAGCACACAATTCACGAACACTCGCTCTATGAAGCCGTGTCACGCAGGTATCACGCAGTGAGCCTCTCCCTCAGATACCGAAGATTTCCCCCTTCCCAGTTTACTCTTTGCTGAGGGATACTATTCCCTTAAATGATTACCCTTCCTCCCAATTGCTACTATCCCTCTGCTAAGACTAGACTTTTATAGGGGGACCTCTATCCCTCCTCTCTAATATTGACAGAATTAGGGGTACCCTTCGCTATTCAGGTTACTTTTCCACAAGTAGGGAGGCTCCCATCTCTCAGGTATTCTTTGCTCTGAGGGGTACTAATCAGCAATCGACCAGAGGGTTGCTACTCACTGTTGATCAGCCGCTATTCAGAACCGATGGCGGACATGCAACAACTTTGAAGTTCTATACACAGGAATCGAATTCCACCTTACACAGAACTTCAATATGAAATCCAGTATTTGTAAACATTTTTCCTGCAAATTTAGAACACTTGAACTATAACTCCTAATGTTTAGTGCGTATCTTATTACTAGAATCAGCTAAAATTGCCCAATTTGAATTTTCTTGAACAAACTAGAGTATTCCGGCCAACCTATACCCAGTGTAATCCAATTGTTAACGAAGAAACTGCAGATGCTGGAGAATCGAGGGTTACAGAAAAAGCTGGAGAAAACTCAGCGGGTGCAGCAGCATCTAAGGAGCGAAGGAGATAGGCGACGTTTCGGGTCGAGACCCTTCTTCAGACTGGTCAGGGATCAAGGAAACGAGAGATATAGACGGTGATGTGGAGAGATAAATTACAATGAATAAAAGATATGCAAAAAAGTATCGATGATAAAGGGAACAAGCCATTGTAAGCTGGATGATAAAGGGAACAAGCCATTTTCCGCAAAGACCACTCCCTCCCCGACTCCCTTATCAATTCTTCCCTCCCCTCCCGCTCTACTCCCTCCCCTGGCACTTTCCCTTGCAACCGCAAGAAATGCAACACTTGTCCCTTCACCTGCCCCCTCCACTCCTTTCAGGGACCCAAGCAGTCCTTCCAGGTCCGACAGAGTTCACCTGCACCTCCTCCAACCTCATCTACTGCATCCGCTGCTCCAGATGCCAGATGATCTATATCGGTGAGACCAAGCGAAGGCTTGGCGATCGTTTCGCCGAACACCTCCGCTCGGTCCGCAAAAACCAACCCGACCTCCCCGTCGCTCAGCACTTCAACTCCCCCTCACCATTCCGTATCCGACCTCTCGGTCCTGGGCCTCCTCCCATGGCCAGAGTGAGCAACACCGCAAGTTGGAGGAACAGCACCTCATATTCCGCTTGGGGAGACTGCATCCTTTGGCTTGAACATTGAATTTTCTCAATTCTGTTAACCCCTGCTGTCTCCTCCCCTTCCCACCTCTCCCTCAGCCCTCGGGCCCTGGCATTCCCTCTATCTCTATCTCCCTCCCCCACCCTAGTCGTACTAGCTTCTCTCATTTTCACACCACAAACAGCTTACAATGGCTTATTCCCTTTATCATCGATACTTTTTTTGCATATCTTTCATTCATTGTTCTTTATCTCTCCACATCACCGTCTATATCTCTTGTTTCCCTGTTCCCTGACCAGTCTGAAGAAGGGTCTCGACCCGAAACGTCGCCCATCTCCTTCGCATCCTTAGATGCTGCTGCACCCGCTGAGTTTCTCCAGCTTTTTGTGTAACCCCAGTGTATCCAAGCTCGGTACCTTTTTTGAAGCTCTCGTCCATAACACAGGACTCAGATACTTAAACACAGACACACCCTTTGCTGAGTACCGAGGATCCAGCACCTTGCCGCTTCACGCTGTGAATTATCGATGACATTTTTCGCAGTGCAGCTTTTCAATTCACGCTCCCGACAGCGATCCGTTCAATGATAAGACCTGTCTTAAATACCCCACCAGATTTGGATACCAGGTCAACCCTTGGGCCACCCCACAAACAATAAAGCTTGCTATGCTCTCGTTAAAGGCAACTGCAGTCTGCCCAACTACTACCAATTTAGGCCTCCAACCAAGGACCGGGCCTTCAACCCAACCAGGGCCTCTAACTCTATCCTGGTTTTATGGGCCTCCAACCAAAGGCATGCTAATCACTCCCCCGTGCTTGCTAGACTCTGTTCTAATGATCTCGTTTAGACCCTTTCCCAAGCCCGCGAAAGATCGATCCGCTCCGACTCACGAGGTGCCGAAAATGAGGTCAAGTAAGTAAGAGGTACACAAAAAGCTGGAGAAACTCAGCGGGTGCAGCAGCATCTAAGGAGCGAAGGAGATAGGCGACGTTTCGGGTCGAGACCCTTCTTCAGACTGGTCAGGATCAGGGAAACGAGAGATATAGACGGTGATGTGGAGAGATAAGGAACAATGAGTGAAAGATATGCAAAAAAGTATCGGTGATAAAGGAACAAGTCATTGTAAGCTGTTTGTGGTGTGAAAATGAGAAGCTGGTGCGACTGGGGTGGGGGAGGGAGATAGAGATAGAGGGAATGCCAGGGCCCGAGGGCTGAGGGAGAGGTGGGAAGGGGAGGAGACAGCAAGGGTTAACAGAATTGAGAAATTCAATATTCAAGCCCAAAGGATGCAGACTCCCCAAGCGGAATATGAGGTGCTGTTCCTCCAGCTTGCGGTGTTGCTCACTCTGGCCGTGGAGGAGGCCCAGGACCGAGAGGTCGGATGTGGAATGGGAGGGGAGTTGAAGTGCTGAGCCACCGGGAGGTCGGGTTGGTTATTGCGGACCGAGCGGAGGTGTTCGGCGAAGCGATCGCCAAGCCCCCGCTTGGTCTCACCGATATAGATCATCTGGCATCTGGAGCAGCGAAATGAGGTCAAGTAAGTAAGAGTATGCCATGCACAAGAAATGATAGGGCACAAGGAAATATTGGGGACAAGTTCATAAATCCCTAGAAATGGCAGCACAGGTAAATAGGGTGGTGAAAAAATACAGGCATGTGCTTGCCTTCAGCTCTAGATTTATTGAAAGATACATCATGGAAACAGGCCCTTTGACCATCAATCACCCTTTCACATTAGATCTATATTATCCACAGTGGATAATATAGTGGCCCTCTCCACCGTCTCCTTGATCCGGATCCACACATCGGTCAGCGAACCGTTTGTCCCTGTCTCTCACTCGGCCACCGCTCAGTCTTTGTGCCCCATTGTACCAGCCGATCTTGCAGCATCCATAACGCTTTTAATGGTACAGGAAGCAAGACCCTAGTCTGCTTACTGGCCTTTTGTTCCTATCTTCCGCCGCCATCTTGAATCTTTTCACCCTCCTCTCCAGCCCTTGAGGTCAAGTAGGACAGGGCCTGCAGGCTTGCCGCTCGGGGATGGGTTTCCTGTCTCCACAGCAGGTGAGCCAGGCCTGATGCCAGGAGAAACGAACGGCCCCACAGACTGCAGTTTACAGAGTACAATAGTCAGCATGGAAATGGATGGCCAAAAGGCTTGTTGCTGTGTTGTACAACTATATAACTTTGGTGGAGTTGGCATTCTCCCACACACCCATCAACTCCACTTTGATTATTTTACAGACACAAAGCAGTGATTAATATAGCAAATTAACCTACGACACATCTTAGGGATAGGGGTGGAAACCCACTCGCCCAACATAACTCCCCGTCGTTGCAATCAGCACCTGAGGTAAGAATTGAACCTGGGTTCTGAAAACCTACAAGACAACAGCTGTAGTCCAAAACAATTGTTTCACCACATGGCCACCCTGTATTATTGATTGACTTGCAACTCTTCCTTCCATCAAAATCAATGGAAAAAGACTCCTTGCCCATCAAATCTGCCACCACATCTTTGGCCAAGTTTACTTTGTCAAAGAAAGACTATTAATTCAAATGATCAGAGGTGATGGAGAATCGTTGGCAATGTCTACATTTCTACAGAAGCCTCATTATTGCAATCGGTTTTATGGAAGAATAAGGACAAGCAGCAGCATTTTCTCTGTCATTAAATCTGCTGAATACAGGTCTAGGCAGGGGGGGAAATTAATTTGAATTAAACATTTTCCTTCTGTTGTGCATAATAGATTGCTTCATATTATTAATGTTTATAATTCTTGCTATATGTTTCAAGAAGACTGTTTCAAAAGGAGCACAGCTCTCTACTCTAACTGAGGCCAATGATAAGCATCACCAGAGGCTGCACATTCTCTGCCAATTCAGTATGACTCAATGTCCAACCTCATCTACTGCATCCGCTGCTCCAGATGCCAGATTATCTATATCGGTGAGACCAAGCGGAGGCTTGGCGATCGTTTCGCCGAACACCTCCGCTCGGTCCGCAATAACCAACCCGACCTCCCGGTGGCTCAGCACTTCAACTCCCCCTCCCATTCCGTATCCGACCTCTCGATTCTGGGCCTCCTCCACGGCCAGAGTGAGCAACACCGCAAGTTGGAGGAACAGCACCTCATATTCCGCTTGGGGAGTCTGCATCCTCTGGGCTTGAACATTGAATTTTCTCAATTCTGTTAACCCTTGCTGTCTCCTCCCCTTCCCACCTGTCCCTCAGCCCTCGGGCCCTGGCATTCCCTTTCTATCTCTCTCCCCCACCCTAGTCGCACTAGCTTCTCATTTTCACACCACAAACAGCTTACAATGGCTTGTTCCCTTTATCATCGATACTTTTTTGCATATCTTTCATTCATTGTTCTTTATCTCTCCACATCACTGTCTATATCTCTCGTTTCCCTGATCCCTGACCAGTCTGAAGAAGGGTCTCGACCCGAAACGTCGCCTATCTCCTTCGCTCCTTAGATGCTGCTGCACCCGCTGAGTTTCTCCAGCCTTTTGTGTACCCTCAGTATGACTCAATATTTGTATTAATCTAAAGAAACTCCATCGTCTTCAAATCCAAGGTCATTCTGTAGAGGTGGCAGATCATTTCCTCAGGCATTTAGACACATGTGCCATTTGGATTCCTACTAAATCTGGTGATTTTTAGATCTCATCTTGAATTCTATTGTATTTGGCTTGTTCCAGATTTAATCTAATTTGGTGTCGTTGTGGTACGTCTGAAAAATGTACATAGGAAATAAAAGGCTTTTCCAAATAGGGCATTAAAGCAGGCTGTTTATAGTGAAGTGAAAATGTTTACTTAGAACAGGTTCTTGAAAAGTATATTTGCTAAATTATTTAAGCTGACTGATTTACTGTTAAGTGCATTAAACATGTCACAATTATGATATTGGATTATGGCAAAACAAAGATATTCTGCCTTGATAAATATATCTTAAATGTTTTTTTAGCAATGGAAGAGAGAAGTTGATTTCATATCCTCACCTCTCACTCTCAGAGAATGCTCCTTTTTTTCCACCCTTTGAATTACTCTTGGCTTTGAAGCTCAGTCACTTTTTGAATATGGGAATTTTGTTTTTGAAGCGAGATCCCACAATATAGATATCAGAACTTGTCAGCCTATATTAAATGCTTGGGTGTCTTAAACGCTCAATGGTGTTAAGTGATAATGCTCTAACACATATATGAATGTGATACCAACGACAAACTATACTTAAAGTTGATTCTAATATCTAATGTTTTTATTCAAGCACGAGATGTTGGTACTGTTGGGAAGACCAAAGTTCAATTGCTGATGTGGTTCGTGCCACAGAGCTACTATCTAAGGGGTTCCTGGATTGTAATGCAGCCAAGAATAGTGCGCACTTTAAAAGGGAATGGACAAGAATGGAATGGACAAGGTGGTTTGATCCTCTCACTGTCTTGATACATCAGAGAGATGATGAGAGTGGGGAAGTGCTGCACATGTTGTACACCAGACACATCGCAAGCACGACTCTCCAAAGAAAGTCGACTACTTTGTCATGACGCCAACATTTGTAAGTGTGTTGTAGATTCCTTATCCAGGAAGTAGAGGACTATTTTATCCCACTTCTGATGTGTGCCTTGTAGATGGTGGATTGAGAAGTAAACAAACAAAACACTCCACATAATACTCTCTCTTTGCCCATGGAGCAACAATATCTTTCTGTTGAGGCCAATTTGTGGTGATCTCGAGGTTGCTAAATGTGGTGGATTTGATATCGTTAGTGGTATGACTGGATTATTTCTTATTCCAAAATATGTGACACAAATATAACTGCCATTTTTTAGCACAAAACCAAATAATGTCCAGGTCATTATACATTCAGTTGCAGACTGCTTAATTGAGAAGAAGCGGATAAACTGAATATTACTATCATCTATGAACAACTCCACTTTGAATTTTATAACTGAAAGAAAGTAATTGCTGAAGCAGCAAAAGGTGGTTGAGCCCAGGACATGTCCTTGAGTAACATCTGCAGTGAATGTCTGGGCTGAGGGGATTGGCCTCAGCCAGCAGCCTTTGTCATCTGGACGCTGTATTTTGCAGCATTGCATCCATTCATCAGGCCCCACTCCTGCTGTTAATCTTAATGGACTTTTCCATTCAGTACATCATAATGAACTTGAAGATCTTTCCCCTCCTCTCTGCCCAGAACAACAACAGAAAGCTTGTCCTTTTCCCAACTCCACCATATCTTCCAGTAAGCTTTCCACAGCTTTGGAATTATTGGCTGACGGTGCGATTAGACACGGTGAATGGGTGCAGATATGGTTTCAATTAACTCCAAGTTCATAAACAATATGAATCTATAGTTGCATATTATCTATTATTGCAATATTGCATATTGTCTATTAATGCAGTACTGATGGTACTATGTAGACAGCACAACTATGAAAATCTCATGCTGCAGAAAGTTGGGAAATAATGAGTTAATTCTGCATTTTTATTTTCGCCGACAGTTTCCAGCACAACTAAAAGATTCCTCTTGATATTTTAATAAGATAGTTCTATTTACAATGTTTTAGTTAATATTGAACTAATTTTCAAAACCTAAGATGTTTCAAGGACCAGATGTCTATTAAAGTTTTTAGTATTTCACATTATCTGTACAATGTTTTGTCTCCAATTTTGTTGTATTTTTGTAATATTTTCCATATTTAACTTAGGTCAGGTGGCATAACTCATTCATCAGATTAAGGTAAGATATGTTTTAGTTTTAGTTTTAACAGAACAGCATGATGCCACGCCAACCATTGATCGCCCTTTCACACAAGTTGTCCGTTATCCCGCTCTCACATGACAATTTCTCATTCCTCAGAGGCAATTTACAGATACCAATTAACCTGCAAGCCCACACATTTTGGGATGTAGGAGGAAACCAGAGCACCCAGAGGAAACCCATGCGGTCACAGGGAGAATGAGCAAACTCCACACAGACAGCACCTAAGCTCAGGATCAAACGATAAGGTCAGTGGGGGCGCTGCAAGCCGGCAGCTCTGCCAGCAGTGTGTTAGTTAGTTCAACTTTTTAGATTTCTTTAGTGTGTCCTAATGTGTGTTTTTGGTGTCTCTCTGTGTGTCTTGTGTGGGGGGTGGTGTGCGGGGGTAAGGGGAATCCGTTTTGGTCGCCTCCTCCACGGAGAGGCGACTTTCTCCATGTCACCTCCCCCGTGGGCCTAACATCGAGGATTGGTGCAGACTTTCCCGGAGAGGTGCCCGGGGCTTCAGCGGCTGGCGCAGCATGGACTCTCGTCACGTAGTGGGCGAGCCCTCGGGAGGTCACCGGAGGGGAGCGCTCCGTTCGCTGGCCCGCAGCAGTCTGAGGCCGGGGTCTGCAGAGCTCCAGCTGGCGCAGCATCCGCAGCTGGGATCCCTAGTTGGGGACCCGGGAGGAGAAGAAGCTTAACACCCACTTACAGCCTGAATCCATCTCCAAAGACTGGGCCCCTCATTCAGGTGGGCCAGCACAAGTCTTTCAAGGGTTTTTCATGACGAGTAAAGGAGAGAGTACACACAGCCTTGCAGTGCTCCTGTGCTGAGGTTCCGTGGTCCGAGATTTGCTTTCCTAGCCTCACATGCTGCTTCCTGTCTGTCAGGAAGTTGATGATCCACTGACAGAGGGGTTCAAGCACAGTCAACTCGGAAAGTTTGGAGTTTGGTAGCTCTGGCACAATGGTGTTGAACGCAGAGCTAAAATCAACAAACAAAGTCCTTGCATAGGACCCTGGTGGTCTAGGTGCTGGAGGATGAAGTGCAGGCCTAGGTTGACTGCGTCATCCACCAATCTATTGGCCCGGTTTGCAAACTGCAGAAAGTCCAGCAGTTCGTGATATTTTTCAGGTGGGCCAGCACAAGTCTTTCAAGGGTTTTCATGACGACAGATGTCAGTGCAACAGTCCTTAAGACCAGTAATCCTTGTCTTGTTGGGTACAGGGACAACAGTGGAGACTTTGAAGCAGGTAGGTTTGCAGGGACTGGTTGAAAATGTCTGTGTAGGTCGGTGCCATTTGTTCGGCACAGAGCTTGATGGTAGAGGGGGAAACAATGTCCAGTTCTGGAGATTTCCAGCTTATCTGTCATCTGAATAGCCTTTCCATCTCCTCAATATCCATTGTTAGTGATGGAGAAGTGGGCAGACTGATGTTGGGAGCAAGGGGGGGGGGGGGGGGGGTAGTGGATGATTTAAATACCTGGGAGTCCACATCATAGAGGATCTGACAACATACACTGCTGCACTGGTGAGTAAGGCAAGGCAGCGCCTTTACCACCTCAGGCAGCTGAGGAAATTCAGAATCTCTCTGAGGATCCTTCAGTGCTTCTACTCTGGGGCTGCAGAAAGTATCTTGTCCGGCAACATCACAAACTGGTTTGGGAACAGCTCTGTCCAGGACAGGAAGACTCATTTCACTGCACATCTTGTATGTGTATGTGACAAATAAAGTTGACTTGACTTGACTGAGGTGTGATCTTAAAGAGCTATGAGTAGATAGGATGTATATAGTCTTTTTCCCTGAATAGGGTAATCAAAAGCTTGAGAGCATTGGTTTAAGGTGAGAGGGGAAAGATTTATTAGGAAGGTGGGTACACAAAGAGCTGGAGAAACTCAGCGGGTGCAGCAGCATCTAAGGAGCGAAGGAGATAGGCGACGATTCGGGTCGAGACCCTTCTTCAGACTGGTCAGGGATCAGGGAAACAAGATATATAGACGGTGATGTGGAGAGATAAGGAACAATGAGTGAAAGATATGCAAAATTGTATCGGTGATAAAGGAACAAGCCATTGTAAGCTGTTTGTGGTGTGAAAAATGAGAAGCTGGTGCGACTGGGGTGGGGGAGGAGATAGAGATAGAGGGAATGCCAGGGCCCGAGGGCTGAGGGAGGTGGAAGGGGAGGAGACAGCAAGGGTTTAACAGAATTGAGAAAATTCAATATTCAAGCCCAAAGGATGCAGACTCCCCAAGCGGAATATGAGGTGCTGTTCCTCCAGCTTGCGGTGTTGCTCACTCTGGCCGTGGAGGAGGCCCAGGACCGAGAGGTCGGATGTGGAATGGGAGGGGGAGTTGAAGTGCTGAGCCACCGGGAGGTCGGGTTGGTTATTGCGGACCGAGCGGAGGTGTTCGGCGAAGCGATCGCCAAGCCTCCGCTTGGTCTCTCACCGATATAAGATTTATTAGGAACCTGAGCAGCAACTTTGTCACTAAGATGGTGGGCGTGAAAGCTTGGGCATTCAGACTTAAGGTTTAGTTAACTAAACTAGATTTAAGTTAAATTTTACTTTCTCACATTCTGGGAATGTGAATAATTTAAGCATTACATTTGGAATAGAAACTGATGATTTGGTTTTGTTCAGAAGTCTGAAAGTAATTCCTCCATGCAATCCTTTGAGCAGCAATTGCTCTCTCGCATAAAGGTCAAAACAATCAGAGTCTGATTAGTTTTTAAAGCAATGTAGTAACCGGATGATTGAAGGAGAGAACAACTTGGAGGTTTTCATGGCCTAATAAGTTTAACTCGTTAACAAGTAAATAAGTTGGCATCAATAGATGCAGAATATTGTAGAAACCTTGATCACTGCCATGAACAGAGCGCAGAGAGACAGAAACTATGAGAACAGCAATATTATAATGAAGTGTGAACCTACTGTATGTCCTCTGGTTCTCTATTCCCCTACTCTGGGTAAAAGACTTTGAGCATTCACTCTATCTATTACCCTCATGATTGTATACACCTCTATAATGTCACCCCTCAGCCTCCTGCGCTCCAACGAATAAAGTCCTAGCCTGCTCAACCTCTCCATATAGCTCAGGCTTTCAAGTCCTGGCAATAGACTGGGGCGATGTGAAAAATCAGCAAAAAGATACAAAGTAGCCAAAGGAGAAGAAATGAAAAAATAGCATCAGAATTGTGCTGAAGTTCATGCTTGAGATTTTTGTTGCCTTACCAGTGAAGAAAGTGTGCTCAAGCTTAGTGTGGACTCCATTAAAACAGAAACAGCTGAGGTTTTGTTGAGAAATATGAGGTGACTTGCAGAGGATTATTGGTTAGTTGTGTGAACAAAACTTCAGCCAATTAAAATTTAAAGTACAGGGAAATCAGAGATTATCCTCTTTAGATTCAAGAAAAAAAAAGTGAATAATGGTGAGAAACTATGAACTAAGAAAGTCCAAATAAATGTAGGAGAGATTACTGTATATAGAAATCAATGAGAGCTAGTCAATGGTGAACGATGTCCTCGTTTAAAAATATTAAATATTAAAAATATTAAAGTTGAATTTAATATTGGACCTTATCACAAGCAGAATATGATTTCAGGGCAATAGAATACAAAGTGATAGATCCCCTAATTAATACTGGATCTAAAATAGCTAAATGTTGAGGGTAGGTACATAGATTAGGATTACAGTCCATTTCAAGAAAAAAATATAGAAGATGATTAAGCAATCTGATGGGATAAATAAAGAGAAAGTATTCCTTCAATTTTCCAAAGTAGTACAATGTGCAGAGCACATATGAGTTTGTCCAGTGCTTTTGGTGTGTGTTTTCCTTTCATGCACTTTGAGCGAGATTGTAGTGTGCATTGCAGTCCTGTGGACCTGAACACAGCATCAAAGAAGTTTAAGTATGTGGTGAAGATCAGAAGAAACATCAACAGGGCATCCGTTTCGCTGCCATGGGGGTTGGATTGAGCTGTGTTTGTTGCCCTGTGTCTGTCAGAGGTGCATAATTTATAATTGTTGTTAGACCACTCTGAAGAAAGAAGAATACTTACAGTAGGTGTGGAATTCTCTGCCACAGAATTCTCTGCCACATCACTGTGCCACAAAACGAAGAAGATATCTCCCGTGTTTATGGAGAGAGAGGTTATTAGAGACATAGTACAACCCCACAAATACTTTTGTGAGCCTCAACGTAGACGAGTACCAAGAGATCAGAGAGGTTCCTTTAAGAAGTACCATAATCCCCCCAGTGAAGGGGAAGACATATCGGAGGGTGAGGCAGTAGCGGGAGATACTGAGGGAGATCTGATATGGCTAATATCATGAGAGTAGAGCAGGTGTCCCTTAGGCAGTTCCCAGTCAGGGAAATGCCTCATCGAGCTTTTGATCCGGTTAGTGCAGTGGGTGCAAACAATCCCCGAACTATTAATGTATGTTCCCTATGGAAACCCAATGAGATGATGGCTGTACTGAGCAAGATACCTGACCTTAAGAAATCACCTGCTTCCTTTGTGGGTTACCTTAGAACCACAATGCACAATGTATCATGCAGACTCCCGAGATTTATGAGGTGTGATCCAGCAGTAATTACTCCAACAGAGCATACCAGATTCCTAGCAACCTTAGGAAACCCAACTCATGAAGCACTGGTTAATATAATCGCTGACAATAGTGCAAGAGAAGATGCAGTTTTAACTGCCCTTGCGAATTCTCTTCAGAAGTCGATAGATATTGCTAGGATTCTGGATGTGAGACCAAAGAAAGGAGTGGGAGCAGATGAGTTTTTAGAAAGATTCTCAGAGTTATACATGGATCAGTCAGGTGATCTGAATATTAGGAATGGGGCAAATTCTCCTCAGTACTGCTCAATATTATTGAACTGCATTTCAACTAATGTAGCTGAATCAATTAAAACCAATAATATGGACTGATTTTGGCACTTGTTGAAGGAAAGGAGGGCGCTGCGGAACACGCTGAGGTACCAGTGAATTTATGGAAAAGAACTGCAGGGGTTGCTCCACATATCACCAGAAAAGTAAACTATCCGGCAAGTGCAAAAGATCTCGGAGCAATGGTGAAAAGGGCAAGTACTATGGCAGACCCGAATAAGTACAAAGTGCAACATTTGTCTAACCAGTATTTTGTTAAGTTCTATCAGGCCCAAGGACACTTGTTACCCCGCTACAACAGCATCTGGGAGTGAGGTATGTGAGTATGTGGCCCTGCAAGTATGGACAGAAGACGGAGCTCAGGTAGGATGTGTTCGCATTGATCCCATCCAAGTAGCTCTCCAGAAAGGGGTAACACTGCCTTCGATACAGCAGTATCCATTGAAACCACAGGCCATGAACAGCATAGGGGTGATTCTTCAGTAAGTGTCCACTTTGAAGTTTCTGGAAACCCGATTATAAAACTTAAATTTTGCAACTTTGAATGTTGTTTCACATAGATGAACATCTCTAGTATGGGAAAAATATGCTTGCTGCAATCTTTTAGAGAATTCAATTCATTTTTTCCTCTACTTTTTCCAGGTTGCCCATTGCATTCAGTCATATCCGTCGTATTTGTATGATGAACAACAAAGTCAAATACAACTAATTTAAGAATATAAAATCATATTTTTGTCGCATTCTTTCAAATTATAGAGTGTCTTCCTCAAGTAAACCACCAAAAAAACTAATGCATTGATTTTAAACCTTCAAAATCTCCGGGATTTACTGCGGGAAAAAGTGGTGATTTTCAGCAAGAATTGTGACCGTCACATAACTTTTCAACAACTTCCTCTAAAACAATATTAACTTCAGGTGAAAAGGCAGCAGCATACTGTTCATTTATCAATTACAATTCATATTTATGGTCATTGTTGTATTATTTTACACATTATGTGCATAAAATACTCGTTTGATGGACATGGCTCAGCGTGATGGAGATGATCAAGTTCGGGAGAGTCTCGTGACCGAGATGACTAAAGGGTGATTCTTAAGTAACTGTCGACTTTGGTGTCCCGCTACTTTGATGCTGTATAAGGAAAATTCATAATTCTATCCCATTTCTTCTTTTTCTATATTGTTAATAAATATAATCCCCATGAATAAAGATTAAGCCCTAACCGAATAAAGTGTTATTATTTAATTTTTTTCGCGATGTTCGATGACCTCCACCCAGAAAACTGCATGTCCCGATGGTTACATGTGAAATTTCAAGTCGGCATATTTATTTAATGCGGGATCTATCTGAAATGAAAATACTTTTAAACGGTAGGTATTAATAATTATCACCTTAAAAAAAAAATCCAATATTCTTGATAGGACTAGGCTAGGGCTAGGGCTAGGGCTTGGGCTAGGGCTTGGGTTATGGTTCAGGTTATGGCTCAGGTTATGGCTCAGGTTAGGGCTAGGGTTAGGGCTAGGGTTAGGGCTAGGGTTAGGGCTAGGGTAAGGACGGAGGCAGAAGTGGATGGAGGCAGCCACTGCGCAAGGGCCCGGTGAGAAGGCCTGGGTACAATTAGCTAAATTGAACAATTGTACAATTAGCTAAATTGAAGGCGGAGACTGGAATTGGTTGGATAACGCCTGCAAAGAAATCTGCCAGGCCAGCTGAAATTGTTTATGGTAGACCTGTAAGAACTCCTTGGAATCAAAATGTGATGAGAATTATAAATTTCCATCATATGACTGCGGAGATGACCGACTGCATTCTGGCTTTGACTCGAGCTTTGAGAGAATCACAATGATGGGGTAAGAGCAGCGTATGGTGAGTTGCCTTTGTTGACTGCTTCTACTAAGGTGGAGCCTGGAGACTATGTCCTCATAAAGAATTGGGTAAGGAAAGGGTTGGAGGTTCACTGAGAAGGACCTTACCATGTTCTCCAAACGATTCCAACAGCAGTGAAGGTAGAAGGTATGGGTGCATCTCCACCACTGCTAGAGTATCAGTGGGAAAATAAGCTTCTAACTTATTTTATTCGAGATTCTCTTCAAAACATCATACTCTATGACGATTCAGAAACAGATGCACCTGACAGGATGGATGGATGGAGGGGATTTGTGCCCATGAAAACTCGGGAGGTGAAGACTCATCAGACATGAATCATGAAGCTACGCCCATGAAAACTCGTGAAGCTTGATGAAATTCTGAAAAATTACATCAGCATCTTCATTTTAGGATATCTGGCTCGAGTGTTGTTACTGTTGCGCTTTGCTTATCATGAATGATAAAAGGGTTATCATAAATGATAAAAGAGGGGAATTATAATATTGGCCAAGTAAAACATGTCACAAATTGGAGGATCTGTGTATTTGCAAAGCCTGCAAATACACAGATCCTCCTCATTCTGTGCAAGGTTGCAGGGCCATGAGTCATGGCTCCAAGGTGTCTGGACCCTGGGAGTAAGTTGAGGATAAGGTGAGGTCCAGATGTCCTTCCTATTGTTAATATGTATGAGGGTTTTGCAGAAAGAGCTGAGCAGGATTGCAAATGCATGATTAGGATTGGTCATAGAATGGGGTGTAATAAAGTATTGTTAATTATGTTGCAAAGTGTTTGTGCTGTTATCTTGTGATTGATTAAAGTATGGAGCCTTGTTCAAATTGTTTATACTACCTGTGGAAATGTTTCTTTACTTTGGTAAACTATCTTCCAACTTGCATGTAGGGGGTTGCGCCCCTCACCCCCCACATAATTTTGTGCCACGGGTCCGGTACCCTATAAAAGAGGGGACACCACATGGATCGGGGCGATCTGGGAGTACACTTGGGGCTGCGTGACGGTCTGGAGGTGTCTATTCGCAGGAGGCTGAAGGGCTTGGACGAGTCGAGACATGGATCGGACCCGCGGTGTAGGTTAGGTATCGTATAGGAAGTTTGTTTCTGTTAGTGAGAATAAATAATTAGTTGATCCAGTGCTTCAATCAGTGTTTTACTGAACTAGATTAAGTGGGTAAGCTGAGAGGGCATAATTACACCTACACCGCCAGAGACCAGGTTTGATCCTTCCATTTCTTCCATTTATGAATGGCGAAGGCCACTGTGCTCTTCGAGAGCTACAATGCTGCAGAAATTGTTTTATACCCTTCCCCCGACATGTGTCCAAAACCAATTGTGTCTCGGAGATCTACGGATAATTCCTCAATCTTCATGGTTTGGTTTTTGCTCTGACATGCACTGCCAGCTGTGGGACCTTATATAGACAGGTGTGTGCCTTCCAAATCATGTCCAATAAATTTAATTTTCCACTGGTGGACTCCAATCAAGTTGTAGAATCATCTCAAGGATAATCAATGGTTACTGAATTAACCTAAGCTCAATTTTGAGTGTCATAGCAAAGGGTGTGAATACTAATGTAAATGTGATATTTCAGTTCTTTTTAATTACTTTGCAAAAATTTCTAAACACCTGTTTTCGCTTTTCATTCTGGGGTATTGTGTGTAGATAGATGATTTGAAAAAAAGAGGAATTTAAGCCACTTTAAAATTATTCTGGAACGTAACAAAATGTGGAAGAAGTGAAGGCATCTGAATAGTTTTGAATGCACAGTAGGTTAACTGGCTTTAGTATAAATTTTAAATTGTCCCAAATGTGCATGATAGTACTAATGTACAAGGATCACTGAGCAGGGAGTCAGTGGGCTGAAAGGCCTGTTTCCGTTCTGATTCTCTAAAGTAAACTTAACTAAACAAAATGTCCCCCACGTCTTCTCCATCTTAATCTGCCAAAATTTCACTGACACGTGCCATCATAATGCTGCTGGAGGAAGTTTGCTATGTATATTACAGTAATAAGTATATTTTAAAGTATTTTATTGGTTGCCATGTCTCTTGAGACATTCCAGCATTGTTAAAGCATGTTGTATCAATACATTATGTAATTTTATGTCCTGGCATCTAGTGTAATTCCCCAAGGTGCTACACTTTGTAGTAAAAACTTAGATCATTCCTTAAAATTATACACGGAACCAAATTACTACCTCATGTGTCTTATTCCCTAAACAAGACCCAGTGTACATTTAATTGTTGATGCCAAATGTGTATTGAAATGGATTCGTGAATTGCTTCAACACTACCAGCTCCATTGGAGGAGATGGGTACAATGTGTAGGAAAGAACTGCAGATGCTGGTTTACGTCGAAGGTAAACAAAAAATGCTGGAGTAACTCAGTCAGCATCTCTGGAGAAAAGGAATAGATGACGTATCGAGGTAAGACCTTCAAATTCACGAGTCTTGACCCAGAAACGTCACCTATTCCTTTTCCTCAGAGATGCTGCCCTACCCACAGAGTTACTCCAGCATTTTGAGTCCACCAGAGAATGGCAATAAATGCAATCTCACCAATGTTACTCACATGATTAAAACAAATATTTATAAAATATTTTATATATTACTTATAAAAGTAATCATGTGAGTGACATTGGCATGGCTGCAATAAATTCCCATCTCTGGTCATCTCCCGATGGACAAATGGAGAATAAATGAGACTATCAATCCATTAAGAGACATCTCTAATAATTCATTAGTTCATGAATCATAGAGGCAGAATTAGGCCATTCGGCCCATCAACTCTACTCTGCCACTCAATCATGGATGATCTACCTTTCCATCTCAATCCCATTCACCTGCCTTTGCCCCATAATTGTTTCTAATATTAGCAACAAGCAGTGTTTCTGTTGTTCAAATTGATCATGATATGTTCTTAGTGTATTCCTTTTGTAATTTGCAACATCTAACCCTTTAAAATCACAACATTGCCATGATTACCTGACTGCTACTACATAGCCAGCACATTCAATGCAAAATTGTTTGCAGCTGGTGGCTGCTGTGAAGGATTCTGCCTCAATCAAAACATAACTCATTTCCAAAATACGTATTTCTTCTGCAACTATATTTTCTATTGTACCTTTACATATTTGTGACCGCAAAATACACAAAAATCTTGCCAGCCAAGTAATTGCTAATAGTATCTTGTTTTCTTCTCAATTAAAACAACAAATGTTCCTGGTAAAACAGTAAGTCTCTATGTATCTAATTACATGGGATTCTGGGGCCAACTTCAGTAGCAATTTAATTGGTGTCCAGATCTGTTTTCTCAGTCTATTGGCATTCCGTACCTTCCTCTATTCCCAACAGTATAATTCAGATTTCTCAGTAAGCAACCCAATATTATAAAACTCTGGATGTTTGCTTGTGAGAAATCTTGTTATCAAACTTGAACTTTTTCTTTGATTCACATCTCCTCGAAAACCCGACGCGGTAACGGTGACATTTTTACATATTCCGGTAGAGATTTACCTCATGATTTAAAAATTCTCCTCATCTGAAGATTTGGTTAATTATTTATTTAGTTATTTCATCAAATTCTTCACCGATCTTAAGCTAAAACTAACTGAAGCTGAAGCTAACTGGCGGGTGACGCACAATGCCTCTACTCCTCACGAGCTGCGAGTTATGTGCCCCCCCTCCCCAAAACACGCACTCCAATGGCCAACCTGACAGATCCTGACGAGTACCCTAGAGCGGCTGGCCATAGTGCCCCGCCCCGCCCACAGCTCTGCAGCCCCCCCCCCCCCCGGCTCTAAATTGACAACCCTAGAGACCGAGAAATATCGAGGAACACCTGAGTGCTGTCCCGCCCCACCCACAGCCCTCACCCCGAGCACCCCAGTGCGGCCGGCCCCAGCAGCCCTCATATCCTGCCTCCTCCCCCCCAGCTCACTCTGCTATCCACTTTGACTCGGGTTTCCAGAGAGATGCAGAGAGTCGGGCCCTGTTCCAGAACTCTCTCTCTCCCTGGGCTCTCTCTCCGCTTTTCGCAGCATCCGCTCGATAGCTCGGCTCCCCTCCACCTCTCACCCCCCCCTCCTCCTCTCCCCCTCCTCCTCTCCCCCTCCTCCTCCCCCCCCCTCCCCTCCTCCCCTCCCCTCTCCCCTCCCCTCTCCTCGCTCCCCTGCTCTATACCCCCTTCTCTCTGCCCACTCTCTCCCCTCTACCCTCTCCCCCCCTCCCTCTCTCCCTACCCCCCTCCCTCCCCACTGCCCTCCCCCCCTCTACCCCCCACTGCCCCCCTGTCTCCCCCCCTCCTCACTCTCCATTGCCACTACCCCCCTCCTCCTCCTCCTGCTGCAATCCCCCCATCTCCCCCACTCACCCCTCTGTCCCCCTCCTCTCTATCCCCCTTTCTCCACTCCTCTCTCTCCCCTCCCCCCTCTCCCGCCCTTCCCCACCCCCCCCCCTCTCCTCCACCTCACCCCTCTCTCCACTCCTCCACCTCCATCTCCATCCCCCTCCCTTTCCGTATTCTACCTCACGCCCCCCTCTCTCCCCCCTTCTTCATCCTCCCCCCCTCCCTCTGCTGCACTCTTCACCAACCACCCTCTCCCCTCCTCCTCTCCCCTCCCCCTCCCCCCCTCCTCAACTCTCCACTCTACCCCCCCTCTTTCTCCCTGCCCCCCTCCTCTTGCCCCCCTCTTCCCTCTGTCCCCATCCAGCCCCCCACTTCCTCACCCCCTCCCTTTGCACCCTCACTCCCCCCTTCCCCCTCTATCCCCCCCTCCTCTCTCTCCTCCTCCCCTTCTGGCCCCCTCCACCCCTCCCCCCACCAGCCCCCCTCCCCTTCCTTGCCCCCACTCCCCTCTCTCCCCCCTCTTCCCCTCCATCTTTCTGCACTCCCTCCACCTCACCCTCTCCCTCCCCCTCCCCTCCCCTCCCTCCCTCCCTCCCTCTCCCTTCCCCCTACTCTCTCCCCACTCCCCCTATCTCCCTTCTCTCTCTCTCCTCCTTCTGCCCCGTCTCCCCCCCTTATTTCTCTCCCCCTACCCCCACTTTCTGCCCCTCTCTCCACCTCCCTTCCCCCCTCTCCCCCCCACCAATCCCCCCCCCCCACTCTCTCCCCCTCTCTCCCTCCCCTCTGCCCCCCCCCCTTTTCCCTCCTCACCTCTCTCCACTCCTCTGCCCTCCCCCACCCCCCCCCTCTGCTCCACCTCCTCCCCCCTCCACCACCTCCCCCTCCCTTCTCCCCCTTTCCCCCCACTCTCCCCTCCCTCCTCCCCCTTTCACCATCCCCTCTGATCACCCCCCCCCCCTCCCTGTGTGTGTGGGGTGTGGTTAGTGTGTGTGTGATTTCGCAGCCCCCCCCCCCCGCCCCTCGCAACCACGCTTTGAGGGGACGGTACCCAACGGGTCCCCCTTGGTGTAGGCTTATAAATAATAATTATTATTATAATAATAATAATATCTTTTATTGTCATTACACATAAGTACAACGAGATTTGGTTTGCAACTTCCATCCAATGTCATAACTTAATCGACAAATAAATTTAGGTTTAGATACGCCGAGAACAAGGTTTGTAAATCGAACATTAGACCAGTAAAGTCAAAACAGACTAAAGTGCAGATGTGTCTGTGTGACGTGACCATCTGAGGGAGACAGTCCATATGGGGGTGGGGGCAGAAGTTGTTCTGTGAGCACAAGTCCGCCAGGTTCTGCACCTCCACTCAGTAATTTGTTTCATCACCGTTGGTGATCAGCCCGATCACCGTTGTGTTGTCTGCAAACTTGACAATGGTGTTGTTGTCGAATGCAGGAACACAGTCATGAGTGAAGAGGGAGTAGAGCATGGGCTCAGTACACAGCCCTGTGGTGTGCCGATGCTCAGGGTGATAGTGGAGGACAGGTGCAGCCCCAGTCTCACTGCCTACGGTCGCTCAGTCAGAAAATTCAGGATCCAATTGCATATCAGTGAGCTAAGGCCTAGCTGGAGGAGTATGGTGGTGAGCTTGGTGGGGATGACCATATTGAAGGCAGAGCTATAGTCAATGAAGAGCATCCTCACGTAGGTGTCCTGTCTTTCCAGGTGGGTCAGGGCAGTGTGAAGAGCCACAGAGAGGGCACCCGGAATATGTCATCCGAAAATGCTGATCTTGGATGTGTGGCTGTGTGTGAGTGTCTTTTCATATGTGATTCACATCTCCTCGAAAACCCAACGTGGTAACGGTTAAATGTTTACATATTCCGCAGAGATTTACCTCATGATTTCAAAAATCCCCTCATCTGTAAATTTGATACATTATTTCCCGAGTTTTTATTTAAATTGTTCACCAATCTGACATTTTTTAAATCTAACGAGCTGGATGACATCATAATGGGAAGGTGGCCGTTTATGGAGACCTGCGATTCCTCCATTGATCGCAGGGACACGGGGAATCATGATGTATTTTCCTCGCTGGTGATACCGATCTTAGCTAGTGATCTCTGGCCGTCACGAGGGACGACCTCCTCTCCGTCTCCCCCGCCCGATCAATTATCATGCAGGTAGGTGGGCTTTCCTGTCGCGGAAGCCATGATCGGCCGGCCCTCCACTGCTTTTGATCGTCCGCCCGCTCGCAGCAGCAGGGACACTCGCTCACAAGATGCTGCAAATCCAGCTCCGAAAGGCAGCAGACAGCTGGAAACCCCAGCTCCAAAAGGCAGCAAGCTCCCCTGCCTCTGTGTCCCTCACTATGCCTCTGTGTCCCTCTCTGTGTTTCTCTCTGTGTCCCTCTCTGTGCCTCTGTATTCCTCACTGTGCCTCTGTGTCTCTCTCTGTTCCTCTGTATCCTTCTCTGTGCCACCATCTCCCTCTCTGTGCCCCTGTGTCCCTCTCTGTGCCTCTGTGTCCCTCTCTGTGCCTCTGTCTCCCTCCCTGTGCCTCCGTCTCCCTCCCTGTGCCTCCGTCTCCCTCCCTGTGCCTCGGTCTCCCTCCCTGTGCCTCCGTCTCCCTCTCTGTGCATCTGAGTCCCTCTCTGTCTATCCCCCTACCTCTTTAGCTGCACCTGCGAATTGGGGGCTATGCGTGAGTGGATAGGGCAGGGCATGGGGTAAAAGAAGTGAATGAATAATATGAATATAATATCAATTGTGGTGTTTAGTGTGTGTGTGTGCGTGAGAGGTTGGTTAGTGTGTGTACGATGCCACAGGCTGGCCCCTTCCCTCACAACCACGCATTGAGGGGACAGAATATTTGCTATTATTTTTCAGTCTCTGGATAAAAATCGTTTATGTCTTTGAGGAATGCTAATTTCAAATTCATAGCTGATATTTGTTTAATCCAATCTTTCATCTATGGATTATATATGTCTTAATCTGAATTTATTTTATCACTTTGGAAAATGTACAAACAGCAAAGCTCATTTTAATAGATCTCTTTATAACGGATTTTGGTTAGCGGACAGAATCTGTTGTAGACCGAGTTTGTTGTTTCACTGTATGGCCACTAGGTGGATGGAGCGAATGGTGTTTCTGAACCAGCAACCACCCACACACTTATTCTATCCTACACACTGTGAATGGTCCCTAGAGTGTAAGATAGAACAACTGCAGTGGTACTATCTTTCCTCCCACATTGCAAAGACATGGTGACAATGTAGCTTTGCCCAGGCCCAGCGATTGAGAAAATATCAGTCCTAATAATAAGTATGAATTTCTTATATGCTTGGTACAAGAAAAACTGATTTGTTACTGATGAGGCCCAAGTCTCAATCATCATTTATGTTCAGCAGTATCTTCAATAGGTCAAAGGATCATCAATGCCAAACAAAGGTAAAATGATGGTCAAACAGCTACAGGTTGACATTTTCAGACACAACAGAATAGTAGAAGTCTCTTGAACATGAGAAATGGAAATGGAAAGAAATTCGTGAAAGTTGTCTTTTTGGAGAGGACGCCACAGGAGATCCTTTATTCCTGTGGCTATCAAACTGTACAACACCTCACCCTTCTGTCGTGAGGTAGACTGACTCCCCTTCCCCCTCCCCTCCCCTCCCCAATCTTTGAACATCCTCAATCCTGGACTTTCCACTCATCACTTTAATTTCATGTTTTATCACGTATGGTATCTTGTTGTGCTTTATGACTGTAGGCAGACCAATTTCCCTCCTGGGATAAAAAAGTTCCATTGTATCATATTGTATCATAGGACAGGAGAAGCATCAGGGTCTGCATTCCAAATGAGAATATCTGTTATTATTTAATTTATAATTCAGGAGGTTATTCAATCATATATTAGGGGAAGTAGGAAAGAGTGTGGCTGCCCTTTCTTGAGTTATTGATTCTGCCCTAATCAACACATTTATCTGTCTACTGTCCAATTTCATCTAAATCTTTCTGCTGATATTCAAGGACTACTTGCTACATATAGAGAATGAACAGATTAATACTGACTCCATTCATGGAATTCCATTATCTCTCAAACCTACACAATTTTTGCCGCTGTTAACAAAGTATTATTCTTTCTTGGCAAACCATGAATCATTCAGCTCCCAAAGAATGAAAATAGTTTCAAAATATTACTTGAAAATTCTGGATTAGATAACAATCATGCATAGGCTACAGAAATCATAAGAAACTGTAGCACTTCACATTTTAGTTATAGTCATACCGCATGGAAACTTTAACAGTATTTCTTGGATAATCTCTGACATTTTCCTCCCCTTTCCTGACCTTTCTGTCTTCATTCTGTCCCCTTGATGCTCACCTTTCACCCCACCAGCCCAACTACCCAACACACCATTTACCCGATATTTCTGTTATCTTCAACGTGATTCCACCACCAGTCACATCATCCCCATCCCAACCCTTGCTGCTATCCTTGGTTTGATCATCATTCCCCATCCAACCCTTACCCTCCAAAGGCACTTTCCCCTGCAACTGGACACCTTGCCTCACACCTCCTCTCCCACCTCCATCCATGGACCCCAACAGCCCTTCTAGAGGTTCACTTGTACCACTTCTAACCTATTACATTCAGTGCTCCCAATATAACATCTTGTTTACATCTATAACACCAAGAGTAGTTGGCCACCATCACGTCTAATACTTGTGCTCGGTCCGCCAAGATTTATTGGAGTTCCCAGTTGCTAAACATTTTAACTCCCCTTCCCATTCCTGTCTTCCATTGGCCTCCTTCACTGCCAGAGTCAGGCCAGAAGCAAACTGGAAGAGCAGCACTTCATATTCTGCTTGGACAGTCTGCAACCAAATTGTATGAACATCGAATTCTCCAATATCAAGTATAAAAAAGCACCCAACCCTTCTTACACCCTCTCCCTTATTCCCTCCTGGCCACTGCCCTCCCTCCCCACTTGGTGCATACACCTTTCTCTCACCACTTCATCACCTTGTACTTGTTCTATTCCCCTCCTTCCACTCATCTGCTGCCCCTCCATACTCTGAGTCTCCCATTTCCTTGTTATGCCCCCCTCTTTCCAACACTTCACCCATGTTCCTCCCACTGGCTTTTTATTTCTCTCCTTCTTTCCTTCCATATCTGACATCCCTTTCTCTACTTTTCACCTCTGGCCTTTGCACTAACTCCAAACATTTACCTATCACCTCCCCTTTCCCTTCACCTGTATTCACCTATCACTTGCAAGGCTTTGTTCCACTCTCTCCTGCTTTCACCATCCATATTCCATCCATCTGAAGATGTGCCCTGATTATTTCCCTCCACAGATGATGCCTGACCCATTACGTTTTTCCAGCCTCTCAAGCTGTAGGTAAGAGGGAACAGACCACCTTAGAAAATACCCACCCACCTTCCCCAACTGTCCCTAGCTGCCCCATATGTGGAACAGACTGCATTGTTTTCATTAACCATCTCAGATACCAAGAAACCAGAAGGCAAACAAATTGGTCTCTATCCATTACTTTTTCAGCTCTATTGCCTAAGAAGAAGAAACAGTGAAACTATCTCAATCTACATTCCAGATCCCAGAGAATCCACAAGTCTGCAAAGAGATAAAATGTGGGGTTTTCTGAAATGGTGCTTGGATTATTCGAATATGCTCCTAGAATTTCATGAAGAATTGAATGTCTTCATCTCAAGATTAAAATAGACAGATCTCAGCAGGTCAGGCAGCAATTAATGTTTCGGAACTGGATCTCTTCATCTAAGGCACAGCCAATAAACAGCTGTGCAATCCTTATCCATCGTATGCCCTCTGTATTCTCTGCCAAGTTGGTAAAATGGCAGAGGTGTGGTGATCATATCATAAAGCGGAAAAGCATAATAAATAACTTCCAAATTATTTATCACGACTAGTCCCACAGACAAGGAATTTGTGGACTTCCATTAATGTACTCCTTTGATTTCTTTGTATAAGGTTTCAGTTTGACCATCCTACTGAATGATGTGCTTAGGACTCCCCACATTTATTTTAGTTTAGTTTAGAGATACAATGTGGAAACAGGCGCTTCGGCCCGCCGAGTTCTCGCCGACCAAAACGATCACCTGTACACTATTTTTATCCTGTGCACATGGAACAATTTACATAAAACACAAATTAACCTACAACCCGTATGATATGGGAGGAAACTGGAACACCCGGAGTCACTGGGAGAACATGCAAACTCCATACAAACAAGGTTAGGATCGAATCTGGGTCTCTGGCGTTGTCAGGCAAAAACTCTGTCACTGCGGCACTGTGCCGCCCACACTGAATGCAAAGGTATAGGATTTGAACCCACTGCAGCCAGTTCTAGTGAATATTAACTAACTCACAATGCAGGAGTGGTTTTGCCTAGAGTGTTCGTCTTTAATGCGGGCAGATGGTTCGCTTGTACTTAACAGATATATTTCCAAACAATATAGGAACTGGAGCGCTAGATGGACACACACAGAGTTATGGGGAGATCACACAGACTCCATGCAGATAACACTCAGAGTCAGATCTCTGGTCACTAGAGCTTTGAGGCTGCAGCTCTACGAAGAATAAACTTTTTAATGGAATTGAGAGCTCACCGAGGACAAAATGCACTGATGATATAAACCATCAGAAAGAGAATGAAACCTTACCTCAGATATTCTCTTGTGGAACAGAATACAATTGTGAAATTAACAGTCTTCCTACTTATCATTATTAAGATGAGAGATTGAAATGGCATGGAGAAGAGTTAATAATGCTATCATTCTACATCAATTTTTGGGTCAAATAACCCAATTCCTCTCACATTGACTTTATTTTCCATTGAGGTGAAAGGCCAATATTCTAAATGAGTCTCAGTTTCGTGAGTGCTCCAAACCTCACACAGGTGCTGTATGTCAAAATAACTGTTTAAAATAGGCTTGATCCTACAAACTGAAATGTTGCAATTAAAATGCTTAAACCAGAGAGTAAATGGAAGGCTGACTTTAATGGAATTCTTTTGTTAATGTATCTTAAAGTTCGCACAGATGTTAAGGTCTTTGCTACTTCAGTTTGAACAGAATGTATAAAAAACACTATTTAACTTGTTAATTAAGCTATCTTTAAAAACAATCCTTTTGTCAATGCCATAAATTATTGGTCCAACAATGTTTCAGATTTCAACTGAGAGTCTGTCATTGACACAGTGTTTTGAGAATATAGGCGTTGGAACAAAGTTAGAACATTTTAGTGCCAATACTCCAATTATTGCTCTTTGCCGTGGTCAGACAATAAACATATCCATTGACGGCAGCTCAACATTCAAGATTCAAGATTTAAGAGAGTTTTACTGTCATGTGTCCCAGATAGGACAGTGAAATTCTTGCTTTGCTTCAGCACAACAGAATTATAGAAGGCATGAATACGGAACAGATCAGTGTGTCCATAACCCATTGTATAAATACATACACACATAAATAAATAAAACAGATAAAGTGCAAATAAACAGATAATGGGCTATTAATGTTCAGAGTTTTATTTGAGTTAAGTTCAATGGAACTTGTTAATTAAGCTATCTTTAAAAACAATCCTTTTGTCAATGTCATAAATTATTGGTCCAACAATGTGGGGAAGTAGCTGTGGGGAAGTAGCTGTTTCTTTTTTTTAAAATTTATTATTTTATATCTTTATTTATTAGAGGTACCGTAAGTTACATCAGTGTACATCCCATGTATATTATTACAATCATTGTACCCCTTCATTATTTAAGGCTTTCGAAAAAAGAAAAAAGAAAGAAATAGCAACAGAGAAAGTAGAGGAAGTGAAAAAGAGTTGTGAAAGTGAAAAAGCGTGCCAAGGGGAAAGGGAACCCTTGGTCGAAGAGTTAGAGAAAGGAGATTAAGAGATAGACCCTGGAGAGGAAAAAAAAGGGAAGGAGAGAGAAGGAAAAAAGAAAAGCCAGTTACTTTATTATAAACATCGCGCAAAAGGAATCTACCAACTCAACAGTTTTTCGTTCCCCTTTACCAAGACCCGACGCCGGTACTTTTTTGAGGTACTCTTGCACCTTATCCTTGTAGTAGATTTATGAATGCAGACCAAGTCTTATAGAAACGGTCTGATTTTCCTGCCAGTCGGAGTCTCATATCTTCCAGATGTAGTGTTTCAAACATATTAACTGTTGGTAAAGGAGCATTTTTCCAGAATTTTAAGATTAGCTTTTTTCCTGTTATTAAGACATATTCAAATAGATTATTTTGAAACACATTTAATTCAGGGTTACCTTCTGTTGTTCCAAAGATAATCCAGTCTGCCTTTGGAGTCAGTTTTATTTTAAATAATTTTGTGAATATTTCAAAAATTTCAGTCCAAAATTTTTGAATTTTTGTACAAAAGACAAATGAGTGCACTATAGTAGCTTCTTGACATTGACATTTATCACAAATAGGTGAGACATTGGGAAAAAAGTTTACTTATTTTAGTTTTTGAATAGCATAATCTGTGTAAGATTTTAAATTGTATAAAAGTGTGTCTTATGTTAATTGAACATTTATGCACATTTAATAAATATTCTTCCCACCTTTCTTTGGAAATGTTTATACTTAATTATTTTTCCCAGTCTCTTTCGATAGGAGATAAGAGAGATAAATTTCTTAATTTTAAGTTGTGTTTTATTTGTTTCCAAATTCTAATTGTACTATGTATAATTGGATTTTTATTGTAAATTGTATTATTCATCGTCATTGGTGAAAGAAGGATCGCTCCAATATTGCAAGGATAGCAGTCCTCTTTCTCCATAATAATCCAATCCGTTTGCTGGGGAGAATTATCCAGCAATTGGATCATATTTCTAATATTTACAGACCAGTAGTAATACATGAAATTGGGGAGTGTTAATCCCCCTACAGCTTTGGGTTTATTCAGGTGTGCTCTTTGTATTTGTATAAAATTTGTGATATCTAAGTCCAGTTTTAAAAAACACTTTTTGGGTAGGTGTATTGGAATTGATTGGAACAGGTATAAAATTTGTGGCAGAATAATCATTTTTATGGCATTTATTTGGCCTGTTAAGGACATCAGAAGCATTTTCCAAAATTTAATCGTTATATAGTTTCTTAAGTTGAGGGTTATAATTTGCGTCAACCATGTCATGATATCTTCTAGTGATTTTGTTACCCAAGTATTAAAATTTTTCCATAGCTATTTTAAAAGGATACTGTAAAAGATGTGTAGAATCGTTCGGTTTTATTGACATGATTTCACTTTTATTCCAAATTATTCTATATCCTGAAAATGATCCGCAAGTCCTCTATTAAGTTTAAAATATTTGGTATAGTAATATGAGGTTTTATGATGTACAATAGTACATCATCAGCATATAATGATATTTTATTGTTTGAATATTTTGTATTATAACCATGGATATTCGGATGAGTTCTAATTCTTTCCGCTAGGGGTTCAATTATAAGAGCAAATAACAGCGGTGATAGTGAACATCCTTGTCTATTACCCCTTGACAATTGAAATTTCATAGATAAATTTTTGTTAGTTAATATTCTGGCCGTTGGCTTATTATATAATAATTTAATCCATAGAATGAAATTCTCTCCCAGTTGAAATTTTTGCAATACCCTGACCATATAATCCCATTCAACCTGATCGAATGCTTTTTCTGCGTCCAATGATATAATTGATAGTTTTTGATCTTCAGTTTTGTGTGAATGCATTATGTTCAGACGTCTCAAATTATTAAAAGATTGTCTCCTAGGGATAAACCCCTTTGATCCGGATGTATTAATTTATTAGCATATTTGCTTAGTCTTCTAGCTAGTATTTTCGCTAATATTTTTTGAACTCTGTTTAACAATGCAATAGCTCTATATGATCCAGGTTCTTCCACACCTTTATCTTTCTTAAGTATTAATGTGATTGTGGATTCTGCTAGTGTTTCAGGTAGTATTTGTTCTTTAAAGGCATATTTATACATTTTCTGTAGGCGAGGTGTAAATATGTCATAAAAACTTTTATAGAATTCATTACTAAATCCGTCGGGACCTGGTGTTTTTCAATTTTCTTAATGAGATTATTGTTTCTTCTATTTCCTTATTTGAGATTTGTGCTCCCAATTCCTATTGTTCCTGCAACTCAAGTTTGGGAAGGTTACAATTATCCAAGAACTCTGTAACTTTATTGGTGTCCATTGTCATTTTAGATGTATACAAATTCTCATAAAATTGTGCAAATCTTTTATTAATATCACTCAGCAAGGTCGATAGTTCCCCTCTGTCTGATTTAATCTTTGAAATTGTGTGATCCTTTTCTCGTTTTTTTAACTGACGTGCCAGAAGTTTGTGGGGCTTATTCCCAAATTCAAAATGTTCCTCTTGTAATTTGTAATAATCTTATGACTTTCTCTGATAATAATTTATTTAATTTAAATTTCAGTATTATTATTTTATTATGTTTATCTGTAGTTGGGTCTTTAGCGTTTTCAGTGTCCAGTTGTCTAATTTGTTCTTCTAACTGTCTTTGTTCATTCTTATTTTTCTTATTTTGAAAAGCTTGGTATGAAATTATAACGCCTCGAATAAATGCTTTAAAAGATTCCCATAATAGTGTAGGTGATATGTCTGGCGTATCATTTATTTTGAAAAAAAGATCCATTTGCTGTTTTAAATATATACTCACTTGTGGGTCTTTTAAAATTTGAGGGTTGTACCACCAAAACGGTTTGTTCTTAGTCATCATTCCTTCCATTTTTAGAAAAAAAGTTAGTGGGGAGTGATCTGAAATCGTATTTGTGTGGTATTGTGGTTTAGAAGTGTGGGGTATTAATTTTGTATCCACCAGGAAATAATCTATACGTGAATATGTCTTGTGTACCATAGAATAGAATGAGTAATCCCTGCCGGTCGGATTTGCAATCCTCCAGACATCTATTATATTTGTGTTTTTTATATATGTGTTTAGAAGTTTGCTAGTGTGGGATTTCGTAATACCTCTCTGTTTTTGATTAGATTTATCTAAGTAAGGGTCTAAAACACAATTAAAGTCTCCGCCGATTATGACATTCTGGTAATTATATTCTGCGATTATATTCAAGATTTTATTGAAAAAATGCGGATTGTCAAAGTTGGGCGCATATATATTTACCAAGGTAATTGGGGTAGCATGGATCTCCCCGGTAACTATCAAATATCTCCCGTCTTTATCTGTTAAGGTAGTTTTTGGTTTAAATGGAATGCCTTTGCGAATAATAATAGACGTGCCTCTAGATTTCGACGTATATGACGAGTGAAAAGTTTGCCCTATCCAGTTCGCCCTCAATCTAGCTTGATGTTGAAGTTTAAGATGCGTTTCTTGTAAGAAAGCAATATCTGTGTTGTATGCTTTCAGCTGAGCTAGAATCTTACTCCTTTTAATGCGTTTGTTAACACCCCTAATGTTCCAACTACAGAATGAGATTCCTCCCAGTTTATTTTAGGTTATCGTCTTGCATTTTGAATAGATTTAATACCTGTGTATCTTGCGGTGCATCCGTACCTCAGGTCTTTAGATATTGGGGGATCATTTACCCTACAAAGTTCAATTAGTAGATTCCCTTTGCGATTGTCCTTAAATAGAAAACACACACAGTAAGTTTTTTAAATCGGTCCTGACCAGTAGACCCGATTTTAACGCGAAAAATCACGAATTTTAGGGAGCGGAGCTATGTACAGCATCTGTTATTGGAACACTGCTGCCACCGGAAGTCCGAAGTAGCTGTTTCTGAACTTGGACGTTGTAGTCTTCAAGCTCCTGTACCATTTACCTGAAGATAGCGGGGAGATGAGTGTGTGGCTAGGATGGTTTGTGTCCTTGATGATGCTGCCAGCCTTTTTGAGGCAGTGACAGTGATAGATCCCCTCAATGGTAGGGAGGTCAGAGCCGATGATGGCAGTGTTTACTACTTTTTGTAGTCTTTTCCTGGGCGCTCAGGTTGCCGAATCAAGCCACGATGCAACGGGTCAGCATGCTCTCTACTGTGCACCTGTAGAAGTTAGAGAAAGTCCTCCTTGACATACCGACTCGCCGTAATCTTCTCAGGAAGTAGAGGCGCTGATGTGCTTTCTTTATGATTGCATCAGTGTTCTCGGACCAGGAGAGATCCTCAGAGATGTGCACGCCCAGGAATTTGAAGCTCTTGACCCTTTCTACCATCGACCCATTGATATAAATGGGACTGTTGGTTCCCATCCTACCTCTTACAAAGTCCACAATCAGTTCCTTGGATTTGCTGATGTTGAGGGCCAGGTTATTGTGCTGGCACCATTTGGTCAGTCGGTCGATCTCTCTTCTATACTCTAGACTCGTCCCCATCAGTGATACATCGCACAACAGTGGTGTCGTCAGCGAACTTGATGATGGAGTTCGCACTATGACCAGCTACTCAGTCATGAATATAGAGTGAGTACAGCAGAGGGCTGAGCACGCAGCCTTGAGGTGCTGCCATGCTGATTGTTATCGAGGCTGACACCTTTCCACAATTCGAACAGTCTGAGGTCTGTGAATGAGGAACAGGATTTCGAGGAATGCCAGAGGAGGAGGCAAATTGCAAGAAGAGATGTGCAGAGACGCAGTTCTGCGAGTTTGGTAATCAGCTTGGAGGGGATGATTGTATTAAATGCCGAGCATTTCAATATAATTATGGAGAGAGTCATAACTGGACCTAGGGTGGAGATTTTTGATTGGAGAAAGGCTAACTTTGAGGGAATGCGTAAGGATTTTAAAGGAGTGAATTGGGACACTTTGTTTCATGGGAAGGATGTAGAAGAGAAATGGAGGACATTTAAAGGGGAAATTGTAAGAGTACAGAATCTTTATGTCCCTGTTAGGTTGAAAGGAAATAGTAAAAATTGGAAAGGGCCATGGTTTTCAAGAGAATTTGACTTGCTTCGAAAAAAGAGAGAAAATCTACAATAATTATAGGAGGCATGGAGTAAATGAGGTGCTAGAGGAGTATAAAAGAATGTAAAAAGAATCTTAAGAAAGAAATTAGGAAGGCTAAAAGAAGATATGAGGTTGCTTTTGGCACGAAAGGGTGAAAAGATAAACCCAAAGGGTTTCTACAGCTATTTAATAGCAAAAGGATAACGAGGATAAAATTGGACCATTAGAGAACAGAAGAATAGACAGCGATTGCAGAGCCAGAAAGAATTGGAGAGTATATTGAACAATTTCTTTTACATCGGTATTCAACACAGGAGAAGGATATTGAACTCTGTGAAGTTAAGGTGGAAAAGTAGAGTAAGACTAAAGAGGATTCAAAGAGGAGGATGTCTGACGACTTTAGAAAAATATAAAAGTGAAAAGTCTCCAGGTCCTGACAGGATAAACCCTAGGACATTGAGGGATGGAAGTTAGTGTATCAATAGCAGGAGCTTATGACAGAAACATTCAAATGTAATTAAAATGGGAATATAGTGCCGGAGGATTGCGTACGCGCAGTTGTTCCATAGTTTTAAAACAAGGGTCAACACAGAATAAACCTACAATTATAGACCTATTGGTTGTCGATCAGTGTGGGGGCAAATTAATGGAAAAGGATACAAAGAGATAATACAAAATAAAGGCATCTGGATAAACAGGTCAGATCAGGAACAGTCAATCATGGCTTTGTGCCTGGAAGGTCATGTTTGACAAACCTCTTGAATATTTTGAAGCGTAAACTATGGAAATTGATGAGGGAACAAGCATGGATGTTGTCTATATGGATTGCAGATAAGGACTTTGACACGTTCCCCCATGGAAGGGTTGGTGTTAAGAAATGTTCGCAATCTATGGGTGGTAATTGTCGGAGTACAAGATGGATTACAACAGAGGGCTGTAATGGGAGATGTCAGAGAGTAATGGTGGATTTGCCCTTGTTGTGATCAGGTTGGAAGCCGGTGACCAGTGGGGTGCCCTCGGGATCATGGTATGGGTCCACTGTTGTATAATCAATGTACATCAATGATCTGGTTGATGGGAGGGGTGGAAAATTGGATAAGTAAGTATGGCAGATGATACAAAGATAGGTGGTTGGGGTGTGGTTGGACAAAAGAATTAGAGTAGGTCAAAGTCAACAGAGAGATTTGGGCCATTATGGAAAAGTGGGCTGAAAGAGGCAATGGAGTTTTAATGGCTGTTAAGTGTGAATCTACAGTCTAGGCATACAAATCAAAATAGGACGTACAATGTCAAAGGTCTGGTGTAATTTGGATTAATGCTGTGGAACAGAAGGGTACTAGAAATACCTGTGCATAGTTGCCCTGAAGGTGGAATCGCATGTATGATAGGGTGGTAAAGAAAGCCCTTTGGTGTGGGCTGGCCTTTATAAATCATAGCAATGCGATAAAGGAGTAGGGACGTAATGATAAAATTGGAACCGGCATGGTAATTGACCAATTCTGGAGTATGGTGTACAATGTTTGGTCGCCGTTAATGTGTAGAGAAGGACGTCCAACAAAAAGAGAGAGTACGAGGGAATTTACTAGAATGTTGCCAGGTTTCCCAGCACTCTGTTACATAGAAAGAGTTGAACAAGTTCGTTCTTTAGAGGCTGCTATTGGAGCGACAGAAGGTTAAGTGGGGGGAGCTTGATTTAGAGGTCATTAAAATGAGTGCAACGGATGCAGAGTAGGCTTGGATCCGTTTTTTTCCCATTGATGGTAGGGAAGATATCAAACAAGAGGGCATGACATAGAATTAAGGGACAGAAGTTTAGGGGAAACGTGAGGGAACTCCTTAGCTCAGAGGGTGGTGGCTGTGTGGAAATGAGCTTCCAGCTCAAGTGGTTGGTGGGGCAAGAGAAATCAATTTTAACATTACAAGTAAAGGGATAGGTATAATGGACGTGAAGGGAATGGAGGGGTATGGACTAGATGAGTAGAATGGGACTAGGGCAAACAAATGGTCGTGCAGCGGTCTGGAAGGCCGATATGGCCTGTATCCGTGCTGTAAATGTATATGTTATATGGTATATTATCTGTTTGGCAGTAAGGACGGTAACATGGGGAAGTGGGTCCCAGGTTTTTGTCTGAGGTAGGAGTTGAATTGCACATGATCAACCTCGACAACGCCTTGCATCACCACCCGTACGTTAGTGCCACTGGTTCGAGATTGTCATTGATCACGTGCATCTTGCTCTTCTTGGCACCCGTGTTATATGATGTCCCTTTTTAAAGCAAGTGGTGAACCTCAGACCTGAGAAGTGTCCAGTAAAATGACCGTAAATGTCCAGCCAGTTTGTCCACTCATGGTTTTTAAAACACGACCATGGGGTATACCATCAGGTCCAGGCCTTTTTCGAGGGTTCACCCCTCTGACAAGGATTTCTGACGCCGACCTCGGTGGACTGACTGAAATTACCACACAGCGAATGGGGGCTCGAGAAGACACATCGTGATCTCCGCTATGAAAGCGTGTGTAAAACGCATTGAGCACGTCCAGGTGGAGTGATGCTCGGCCGCATACAGCTACCCTGCCTGATTTTGCCTTGGCAGAGGTGATTGAATTCAGGCCCCGCCACAGCTGCTGAACATTTGTCTCATCCTCCAGCTTGGAGCAGAAGTCCCTTTTGGCCTTTTTGATGGCCTTACCAAGGTCATACCTGGACTTCTTGTAGACCACTGTATCATCAGACATGGTGTATGGTCTTCAGGAGAGTGCGGATCTCAAAGTTCATCCAAGGCTTCTGATTGGGAGACACTCGGAAGGTTTTACATAAGGTAAATATCATATTATCATGTACCAATAATTAGGTTTAAGATGACGGAGGGGGAAAGATTTTGGGAGATAAATTAATTGTTCTTTGTGGGTTTTTTGTTGACCAGTGTCCACTGAATCAAATACTTTGTGAGTCATAGCAAATGTGTGCATAGTTATATCTCACTATAGTACCTGCCTTTCTGATTTCATATTCATAACATTTGTAACCAAGGAAATAGAAAAATTTCTCAACAAAAGTAGGAATCTAAATGTCTTTATCGAAACCAAGAATGCATGGCAACAATCAAGAAACCTTTTATTTATAAAGGAGCCCTTAATATGTTAAAATGAGATGTATAAATTACTTGCCAAGCCTCAGCAGATACAGAAGGCCATGAATCACAGCCTGTCTGGGGAAGGACGCGTTTCCTCTTCTTCTGCCGTATCCCGATCAGCAAACACCTTTTTTGCTCAGTCAAGAAAGGTCAGGGAACGCCATCCATGTTTTCTGTGGTCTTACTAATTCCTTGCAGTGTGGCACCCAAACAAGTCTTATCTTTCAAAGACTGTTGCCTGCTGTAATGGCCCGTCCCGCGGTGCGAGTGACCCACGAGTGACCCCGAGTGACAAGACCTCTGGTTGTGCACATATCCCAAGTCTGTGAGTGTTCGAAGTGTTGATGAACCGAGTTCCCACGGTAGGCATTTTTGCCGTTTAACTGCGATGTTCCAATTCGTCTCCATATTAACCAGTTCGTCTCCCTGACGTGACGTTCTCACGCCCTGAGGCTGACAACTTCTCCTAGAAAATACACAAGTGTTTCTTAACCGGTAAGCCCTTGTCACGGCCACCAAGTCCGCGGCCGACCAGCGACAAGGGGGGAGCACCATGCTAACACACAAGAGGGTCAATTTAACATTTTTAGTTACATTTACATTTGTAAGGAATCGGAACAGAGACCTACATCAGAGATTTATAAGCTCTGGTGGAGAGTCGGCAGCAGTGGGGTGCAGGCCTTTGGAAATATGCAGACATTTCAGGTCGAAATACTTCTTCACGCGCGAGAGACTATTTCCTTCGCGTCCAAATTCGGACTATAAACATTTCGCAGCAGGACGTGATTCGTCGATTCGCACGCACACTTTCTACCAACAACGATTCGGTGTAATAGTTCACACCCTGGTGGATGGAGTTTTTTTTAAAGATACAGTAACATCACAATTGCGAATATATTTGTCGAAAGTTTATTTTATTTCAAAGTGGGAATTGGAAGATTAGGGAATAGAGAGCTAGCTACAATGGCATGGCTGCATCGCTTTGCTTTTTCCTTTCTGTTGGGCGAAGAGTCCGGCCCGTGTCGGCTCCTGATAAGTGAGATATGTTCCCCCCTCTCGGTGTGCTTGCCCGCAGATTCCTCCGCACTCTGTTGATTATGTTGGCTCTGAAGTTGAAGGTGGGACACCCCTGTGTTCGTTCAACTCCCTCCCGTCTGTGGTGGCTTCAGCGGTGCGCGGCTACTGTTGTGGGGTTATGGGGGGCAGGGGCTCTCAGGGGCGTAGAGGTGAGAGCGTGTTGAGTGGAGGGCGATATGGATTGCAGGGGTCTGGGGGGCCCCAGGGGCTCTGGGGCAAAACCTCAGATGATCAGAACAACAGTACGGGTTACCACCTGTGGGATTTGTTAACTTCAGACACCATTGGAGCACTCTTATGATCTTTGTCAGACTGTCCCCAATTGATCACTGACACGCAACGGGAGAGCACTGCCAGCTGGGCAGATGCCGCTGAGATGCATGTTTATCCATCCCCGCTGAGGCCGCTTCGAATCCACCCCGAGCCGAGCTGATCTTTTGGTCTTGAGCCCCCGGCTCAAGAGAGCTCCACTCCCAGAGGAATCAATTTCCCAGAATTTTTAGAATGGAGGGTTCCGCCTTCTGGCAAGTGATTGTTGGAAAATATCTAGCCACATGTTCATGTTTAAATGCAGTACCTTTTTTTTACTCACCTATATTTTATCAGTGAGGTGTCCAGCTCCCTTTTATGAGTTCCTCAGTGGGTTGAACGAGATCACGAGACATGGTCATCACGCAATGATGAGCAACTTATATTTTTTACAGCGGCGATTAAAATGTGCCCACGAACACGTTGACTCTGGAAAAAATTCAACGCATGAGCCCATGTTTTACAACGAGTTATCATGTTTCCCTCTTTAGCGCACGTGAATTTTGATCCGCAGAACAGACAGTGGCGCTACTTCCTGGTACGGGTACGTGACAGCTCCCCCCACGATGTGAATTGATCTCGGGTTCACTCGTCCTGTACGTGATCCACCACGAGTAAAACTCGGTACACCGACCAACTTCGCAACCGTGACAGGGGTTTAAGGCTGAATGTGTAGACAATGAAACAGTTGCGCCAGAACTTGAAAGGCAAAGACGGACTGAACAAATATTCACAGATAATCAAATAAAGGTTTACCTCTCTCACTCCCTCCCTCTCTCTCTCTCCCTCTCTCTCCCTCTCTCTCCCTCTCTCTGTACTTAAGCCACTCAGCCTTTCAGTACTTAATGCCACAACAGTGCATTCAAAATATTTAAATTGAGTGTTATGGAGTCTGGACAACAAGATCACCCCGAAACTCCAGAGAGGGCGATTTAGAGTCCTGCTACACTCTTCATTTAGGTTGAAACTTAAACAGTTTTGGAGGATAAATGCTCCAGCTCAGAACTGGAGTGAATGCAAAAGTCCTTGTCAAATATATTTTCAAAAGAGAACAGAGCTGTGCTAATGAGAAGCAGAGGCTCGCAGTGGAGGCTTACAGCGCAAAAGGTCAATACTTTTCAGGCACAACATAAAAATGGCAATAAACTATTCCCGATCTGAACTTTCTCAGTCACTAAAACTTAAATTTGGCCAGATACCATTCTTAAACTGGGCTGGATTCCAATAATTTTATGCCATCGTACAAGCAGAGAGAGAAAACTAATATTTTACCCTAAATGAAATGACTGAGATTCCAATCTGCAAAAACTCACATCAAAATAATTAATCTCTGATTAATCTTAATAAAGGTTTATTAACTACAATCAAGCATTTTGATATTATCATGTCATCTTTCATCTTTCATACAAATAAAATGCTGTGGTAAGATCTGATTCATCTGGACTTGCAAAATATCATATCAACCAATTAATCATGAATAGTATGACAGGAAATCCAGGCATCGTGCTCCATGTATTGTACCCCGGAACCACATTATGTTATAGATGCCTTATTTAGCAAATTCCTTGTTAACTGTGCAAACTTCAAATCAGTGAGCTCTTCCAGATGTACAGTGGCTTGCAAAAGTATTCATACCCCTTGAACTTTTCCACATTTTGTCACGTTACAACCACAAACGTAAATGTATTTTAGTGGGAATTTATGTGATACACCAACACAAAGTGGCACATAATTGTGAAGTGGAAGGAAAATGATACATGGTTTTCAAATTATTTTACAAATAAAAAACTGAAAAGTGTGGCATGCAAACGTATTCAACCCCCTTTACTCTGCTACCCCTAAATAAAATCCAGTGCATCCAATTGCCTTCAGAAGTCACCTAATTAGTAAATAGAGTCCACTTGTGTGTAATCTAATCTCAGTATAAATACAGCTGTTCTGAGAAGGCCTCTGAGGTTTGTTAGAGAACATTAGTGAACAAACAGCATCATGAAGCCCAAGCAACACACCAGGCAGGTCAGGGATAAAGTTGTGGAGAAGTTTAAAGCAGGGTTAGGTTATAAAAAAATATCCCAAGCTTTGAACATCTCTTTGAGCACTGTTCAATGCATCATCCGAAAATGGAAAGAGTATGGCACAACTGCAAACCTACCAAGACATGGCCGTCCACCTAAACTGACAGGCCGGGCAAGGAGAGCATTGATCAGAGAAGCAGCCAAGAGGCTCATGGTAACTCTGGAGGAGCTGCAGAGATCCACAGCTCAGCTGGGAGAATCTGTCCACAGGACAACTATTAGTTGTGCATTCCACAAATCGGGCCTTTAGATTAGATTAGATTAGATTTTATTACTTGTCATTCGCACCTCAGAGAGGCTCGAACGAAATTCTGTTTCTACAAGTTTTGAGTGCAGTTATATTCGCAAGGAGCACAGAGGCACAGTGTTGCACAATCATAACACCAGAGACTCGGAATAGCTGTTTAGCAAGTCTGCTCGTTCTTCCTGTGACCACATGAGAATTCTCCCACATTTCAAAGATACTCAATGATACATTATTGTCACATGTACTTTATTGTCACAAGAGAAATTCTGTGTTTTTGCATACAATGAACAAGCTAGGCAAAGAGTCGCCTGTTATCTGGTGCTGACGAGTTACAAAAGTAATCATCAGAGTCTCTCTTTGTTCTTGGTGCCCCCACCTCCGCCAGGTCACCCTTTGTTCTTGGCAGTTCCTTTCACTGGCTCCTTTCTTGCTCTCCATGGCCCCATCCTCGGCCCACTGTGTCCACGCAGCTCATCCTTGGCCTGTCCGCCTCTCCTGCTCATACAGCTCGACAGCGAGCCAACCCTCTCCTCTCCGGTGCATCACCCTCCTCGCCCCGGAGGGTGGGGGTTCTCCCACGGCCATCCTTGGTGGTGCGGAAGGTTATAGACCCCCCCCCGCCACAGACCTCCTCCTGCCGGATGGTCGGTTAATTATTTATTGAGAAGTGAACCCTAGCATAAGTGGTAGAATGTGAAGGAGATGATGGAAATGTGGGGAGGATGACATTATATTAACACAATGAGCATTTGATGGCTGGTGCCGACTTGGTGAGCTGAATGGTCTGCTCCTATGCTGTATGATTGTAGGATTTACAATGTGAACAGCTTTTTCACAAAACAGCTTATTAATAATCTACAACCATTGAAGGATTGCAACATGACACGTTGATACAAAACATATTATTCCACTGTTAATAAAGTTTACAATATCTACATTTCACTGAGAAGACACAGACTGTGGGTTCTTGTAGTTTATCTGCAGGCAGAAAGGTGGCATTTCAGGCAGCAAGACAGAGGACAGCTATTTGGTTCAGTTTATTCAACCTCTCAGAAAAAGTTTGACATTTACAAGAGGGATGAGTTGCACCTGAGCTGGAGAGTAATCAATATTATGGCAGGCAGGTTTGTAGTGCCTCACTTGATTGTCAGGGGGGGGCAATCCAATGCTAGACTGAGGCAGGTGTGAGGCTGGAGTCAGTATGGGAGGTGATGAAAGAAAGTTCAGTGGACAGAATGAGCAGGAGCTTGGCAGGAAGCGAGAAAGGACTGTTGGAATGAATTTCTTTTAATTCAATGCAGGAGGCCTGATGGGTAAGGCAGATGAACTCATCCACAGTGTACAGATACACGGTAAAGGGAATAACATTTAGTGCAAAATAAAGCCCAGTAAAGTCCGATTAAAGATAGTCTGATGTCTCCAATGAGTAAATAGTAGCACAAGATCATTCTCTAGATGTTGATAGGATGATTCATGCCTGGTAATGGGTGGGAAGAAACTGTCACTGAGCCCTAGTGAGACCACACCTGGAGTATTGTGTGCAGTTTTGGTCCCCTAATTTGAGGAATTACATTCTTACTATTGAGGGAGTGCAGCGTGGGTCTACAAGGTTAATTCCCGGGATGGCGGGACTGTCTATGCTGAGAAAATGGAGCGTCTGTGCTTGTACACTCTGGAGTTTAGAAGGTTGAGATGGGGATCTTATTGAAACATATAAGATTGTTAAGGGTTACACAAAAAGCTGGAGAAACTCAGCGGGTGCATCAGCATCTAAGAGGCGAAGGAGATAGGCGACGTTTCGGGTCGAGACCCTTCTTCAGACCCTTCTTCAGCCTCTTAGATGCTGCTGCACCCGCTGAGTTTCTCCAGCTTTTTGTGTAACCCTCGATTCTCCAGCATCTGCAGTTTCTTCGTTAAGATTGTTAAGGGTTTGGGCATGCTAGAGGCAGGAAACATGTTCCCGGTGTTGGGGGAGTCCAGAACCAAGGGCCACAGTTTAAGAATAAGGAGTAAGCCGTTTAGAACGGAGATGAGGAAACACTTTTTCTCACAGAAGGGTGGTGGAGGTCGGTTCTCTGGATACTTTCAAGAGAGAGCTAGGTAGGGTTCTTAAAGATAGCGGAGTCAGAGGATATAGGGAGAAGGCAGGAACGGAGTACTGATTGGGGATGATCAGCCATGATCACATTGAATGGCGGTGCTGGCTCGAAGGGCCGAATGGCCTACTCCTGCACCTATTGTCTATTTTCTATAATCTGGAGGTGTGTGTTTTCACACCTGTACCTCTTGCCTGATGGGAGAGGGGAGAAGAGGGGGAGCCTAGATGAGACTTGTCCTTGATTATGCTGGTGGCCTTGCCGAAGCAGCATAAAGTTTAAATGGAGTCAATGGAAGGGAGGTTGGTTTCTGTAATGGTCTGGGCTCTGTCCACAATCTGCTGCAATTTTTTGCGGTCTTGGATGGAGCTATTCCCAAACCATGCAGCGGTGCATCCTGATAAAATGCTTTCTACGCTCATCTGTAATAAAATGCGAGGGGCAAGTTACAGTGAGCAACCCATATGTCTTTGTGACGTGAGAGGAAACAAGAACACCAAAAGAAAACCAACCCAGTCACAGGAGGAACATGCAAACTCTGTACAGGAGGAACATGCAAAATCAGCACCAGAGATCAGGGTTGAACCTGAAACATTTGGTCTACAAGGCAATGCATCTTCTAGGTGTACCATTGCTTTTTATAACTCTCTCTTGTTCATGTGCATGAATGTGATCAAATGGTTTTAAAGGGTCCCTGAGGTAAGATGTGCATCAGAAAGTCATGCATGGATGTTGCAGTTTCAATGTAAAGTGTGTTTTTCACTGCTGTGCCAGCACTTTCAGAAAGCATTTGATAAGGTCCCACATAGGAGATTAGTGGGCAAAATTAGGACACATGGTATTGGGGGTAGAGTACTGACATGGATATAAAATTGGTTGGCAGACAGGAAACAAAGAATAGGGATTAACGGGTCTCTTTCAGCAAAGAGGTCCTTCTGCAGTTGCACACAGACCTAGTGAGACCTAGTGAGAGTATTGTGTGCAGTTTTGGTCCCCTAAATTTGAGGAAAGACATTCTTGCTATTGAGAGAGTGCAGCGTAGGTTTACAAGGTTAATTCCCGGGATGGCGCGACTGTCATATGCTGAGAGAATGGAGCAGCTGGGCTTGTACACTCTGAAGTTTAGAAGGTTGATAGGGGATCTTATTGAAACATATAAGATTGTTAAGGGTTTGGACATTCTAGAGGCAGGAAACATGTTCCCGGTGTTGGGGGAGTCCAGAACCAAGGGCCACAGTTTAAGAATAAGGAGTAAGCCATTTAGAACGGAGATGAGGAAACACTTTTTCTCACAGAGAGTTGTGAGTCTGTGGAATTCCCTGCCTCATTGAGGGTGGTGGAAGCCGGTTCTCTGGATACTTTCAAGAGAGAACTAGATAGGGCTCTTAAAGATAGCAGGAGTCAGGGAATTTGGGGAGAAGGCACGAATGGGGTACTGATTGGGGATGATCAGCCATGATCACATTGAATGGCAGTGCTGGCTCGAAGGGCCGAATGGCCTACTCCTGCACCTATTGTCTATTGTCTATTGTCTATTGTCTATTGTCTATTGTCTATTGTCTATTGACTTGTGACTCCCCCTGGTCTTTCTCAAACTACCAAGCTAAATGCACTACTCAGAAAAGTTTAAATTAATTTGGAAATGTCAATTTTATTTGATTTGTAATCCAATTGCAAACGTGCTTTCCCCCAAGTCTGCAAACAGGCCTCCAGTCCTGGCAGCTTCCTTCTTCTGGTGATATTAAAGCGAACAGAGTGGTGTGTGTGTGGAACAAACTGCCAGAGGAGCTAGTTGAGGCAGGTACAATAACAACATTTAAAAGATATTTGAACAGTTGCATGGATAGGAAAGGTTTACGGGAAAGGTCCATGCTGTATGATTCTATGACTATAAGAAGCCATTTGCTTAGGAATTATATTCAATGTTTGAGTCAAATTAATGTTTAACATAAAATGCTAGGAAATGCTATGGATATGGATATGGATATTGATATAGATATGGATATGGATATGGATTTGATTAGTGAGTTGGATGTGGCCCTTGTGGCTGAAGGGATCAGGGGGTATGGAGAGAAGGCAGGTACAGGATACTGAGTTGGATGATCAGCCATGATCATATTGAATGGCTGTGCAGGCTCGAAGGGCCGAATGGCCTGCTCCTGCACCTAATTTCTATGTTTCTATGTTTCTATATAGTCCATTTCCCCTATTGGAATTAAAACCTGTCAGAATGTTGTGAATTGCAGCGACAGCAGGAAGAATTTAAAAGGCAAGTCTCAAGTCGGTTGGTGTCATCTGTTGAGGTTTGCAGGCAAACACCACATCTTGGCTAATTGGCTAAAAAGCAGCAGGCAAGAAAAGAAAGGTAAGCTTAACCAGAGCGGCCATAGTCAGAGTGGCCAGAATAAGAATGGTTCATTGAGGCTTAGGTGTGAGAGGCTTCAGCAAGTGGAGGCTTTAGAGAAGGGTGAAACGTCGCCTATCTCCTTCGCTCCTTAGAGCACCCGGTGAGTTTCTCCAGTGCTTTTTGTACCGCACTGCAGGATAAGGTTTGGTCTATCACTTGTTGACAGTTTTTGTTTGCTTCAGAGAGAAAATTGCTCTTGGTGTAGTAGAGATGGAGGGTTAGTGCAGTGGAGTGCTTGGCCTGTGGGATATGGGAACTTAGGAAGAAATCCAATGATTCTGAGGTCCACATCTGCTGTAGTTGTGTCAAGGTTCAGCTTCTTAAAGTGCATGCTATGGAACTGGAGGTTTATAGGTTCATAAGTGATAGGAGCAGAATCAGGCCATTCAGAATATCATCTACTCCACCATTAAATCATGGCTGATCTATCTCTTCCTCTTAACCCAATTCTCCTGCCTTCTCCCCATAACCCCTGACACCTATATTGATCAAGAATCTATCTATCTCTGCCTTAGAAATATCCATTTACTTGGCCTCCACAGCCTTCTGTAGCAATGAATTCTACTGATTCACCACCCTCTTGACTAAAGAAATTCCTCCTCATCTTCTTAAAGGAATGCCATTTAATACTGAAGGCTACAACCTCTGGTCCTAAACTCTTCCACTAATGGAACCATCCCCTCCCCATCCACAGTTTCATCCACAGGTTCCCCTCATCCTTCTGTTCTCCAGCGAGTAGAGGCCCAGTACTGTCAAAGCCTCATCGTATGTAAACCTGCTCATTCCTGGGATCATTCTCTTAAACCTCCTCTGGACCCTCGCCAGCGTCAGCACATCCTTCTGAGGAGCTGTCACAGATGACCTCATGCTCGCCTGGGAGAGTGAGGATGTCACAGAGAGGAGATAACGAGAGGTGGTCAACCTCTCCCCATAGCTCAGGCCTTCGAGTCCTGGCGACATATCCATAAATCTTATTCATGAATATGAACATGCCTTATTCATAGAGATGATATTCTGGTCTGAGGTCTATGACCAGTGGAGTGGGAGGCACAAAATGCTGGAGTAACTCAGTGGGTCAGGCATCATCTCTGGAGAGAAGGAATGGGTGACGTTTTGGGTCCTCAGATCTGTCTCGACCCGAAACTTCACCCATTCCTTCTCTCCAGAGATGTTGCCTGACCCACTGAGTTACTCCAGTATTTTGTGTCTACCTTCAATTTAAACCAGCATCTACAATTCTTTCTTACATGAGTTCCACAGGAATCTGTGCTGGGACCTCTGCTGTTTGTGATATATATAAATGACCTAGACGTAAATGTAGATGGGTTGGTGAGTATGTTTGCTGATTACATCAAAATTGGAGGAGTTGCAAACAGTGAGGCAGGCCATTAGAAGATACAACGGGATAGAGATCACGACAGAAATGGGCAGAGAAATAACAGATGGAGTTTAATCTGGGCAAGTGTGAGTTGGTGCATTTCGGAAGGTTGAATGTCAGGGGAGAGCATACAGTTAATGGCGAGACCCTTAACAGCATTGATGTGCAGAGGGATCTTGGAGTCCAAATTCATAACTCACTGAAGGTGGCAGCACAAGCAGACAGGGTGGTAAAGAAGATGTGTGTTATACTTGTCTTCATTGTCAGGAGCAATGAGTATAAGAGTCAGGAGGTCATGTTGCAGCTCTATAGGGCTTTGGTTGGGTCGCATTTGGAGTGTTGGGTACAGTTCTGGTCGCCCCGTTACAAGAAGGATGTAGACTTTGGAGAGGATGCAGAGGATGTTTACCAGAATGCTGCCTGATACAAGGAGAGGTTGGGTAAACTTGGATTGTTTTCTCTGGAATATCGGTGATTGAGGAGGAAATGATAGAAATATATAAAATGATGAGAGGCATAGATAGGGTAGACGGTCTGAACCATTTTCCCCACGGTGGAAATGGCCAACACCAGGGGGCGTAACTATATGGTAAGAGGGGGAAAGTTTAATGGAGTTGTGCAGGGCTAGTTTTTTAACACAGAGAGTGGTGAGGCCTGGAATGCATTGCCAGGTGTGGTGGTGGAGACAGATACGACAGTTACATTTTAGAGGTGTTTCGATAATGAATAGAAGGATATGAATCATGTACAGATAGATGAACAGGTGTACTGTGGAGAACATACTGACAAGTTGCATCATAGCTTGGTCAGAAATTTGGATGTACAAGGAACCAAAGAGGCTGCAGAAAATGATGGCCATTGCAAGGACCATCATGGGTACTGATCTCCCCACCGTGGAAGGGACCTGCAAGACGTGCTGCCTCAAGAAGGAAGCTAATGTCATAAGGGACCCATATCACCTTGGCCACGCTCTCCACTTGCTTCTATCAACAAAAAGGAAAAAACAGGACCCTGAGAAAAGTTACCTCCAGGTTCGAGAACAACTTCTTCGCATCAACCATCATTTTCCTGAACTACCTAGCACCAATTAACCACAACCCTAACTCAACATCAAGCCACTATGAACTTTGCACTGCTATGGTTGCTCGATGTACTTTGGACCATCATGGGCTGAGTTTACTGGGAATATATATTACATTTACTGTTGTTATTGCTTCTAAAGTGCCTATAAAGCTACAGCAAGAAAGCATTTCTTGCTATCAGTTCATATCCAGTGCATGTATCAAATAAACACCCTCGAACATTCTTACATAAGTTGCACCAGCCAAACTTCTGTTCCAGGAAGTAAAGTTTTCCTGCAAGGTCCTACAATTGAATCATTGCTGCATCACTGTTCTAGACCGGTTCTCTGCTGACTCACTGACTGAATTATACTGACGCAAAATCAACAAACCATCGTAGGAACTGCAACAGGAGGAGATATTTCATCTTTATTCCTGCAGAGTTGAAAGATCTTAGACAGTAATTGCCAGGGAATTGATTAAATGACAGATTCACCAAAGCAAGTCAGTGACTGAGCTGGCTCTTTCAGAGTGCAGGGTGCTTGTTCCCCGCATGTAGTTGGTCATTGTGAATCCCTCGTACAGAATGATTAGCTAATAAATTACATATGGGGTCTGCTTCCACTGTCTTTGAAGATACAGCATTCCAGATCCCGACAACACCCGGAATGAAACGGGCTCTCCTCTTTTCCCCTCTGGACCATTTCCAACGACGTTTGATCTCTGACCTCTAGTTATTGACCCGCGTGTCAAAACCTCTTACCGTTGTGAAAACTTATTTTAGATCACCCCATAATCGTTGCCACTCCAGGAGATATTGCCTGGTGACTTATCGTAAATACTTTCTATTAAATTATGCAGAGTTCTCTGCCAGCTCAATGAGCTCTTACTGTAACACAACCCACTTGCCTACTTCACTTCCCAGAACCAGACCTAACATTGCTTCCTTCCTTGTTGAGTCACTGATAGATTAATTGTAGACTAATAGATACAGCTTGGTAACTGGCGATTTGTCCCAGCAAATTCAAATTCAATCATGTGAGGTTACACCAGCAACCATCAGGCTTCTATTTACACAAATCCGATCCTAACCAACCTTATTCTCCCCACATTCTCATCACCTCCCCTCATATTCTGCCACTCATCTACATACTCGGAGCAACTTATCATGGCCATGTCGAGGGTGGCACGGCGGTGCAGCGGTAGAGTTGCTGCCTTACAGAGCTTGCAGCGCAGGAGACCCAGGTATGATACCTACTACAGGTGCTGTCTGTACAGAGTTTGTACGTTCTCCCCGTGACCCCGTGGGCTTTCTCAGAGATCTTCGGATTCCTCCCATACTCTAAAGACGTACAGGTCTGTAGGTTAATTGGGTTGGTGTGTGTAAATTGTCCCTGGTGTGTGTAGGATAGTGTTAATGTGCGGGGATCACTGGTTGGCACGGACTCGGTGGGCCGATGGACCTGTTTCCATGCTGTATCTCTAAACTAAACTAAACGTATCATACCAATGGTCGGAAGGAACTGCAGATGCTGGTATATATAGCAGAGATCCTTGTACTCACAAAGTGCTGGATCAGCGGGTCAGGCAGCATCTCTGGAGAAAAAGGATGGGTGACGTTTCGTGTCTGAACAATGGTCCCCACCTGAAACATCACCCATCCATTTCTCTGGAAATGCTGCCTGACCCACTAAGTTACTCCAGCACTTTGTGTCTATCTTCTCCTGCCAATGGTATTTTATTGTCACCTGTACCAAGGTACATTCCTTTTTTTCATACAGTTCAATAATAATCCTACTATACATATGCACAATCAATGGTTTCAAGAGGGTTTCGGCCCGAAACGTTGCCTATTTCCTTCGCTCCATAGATGCTGCTGCACCCGCTGAGTTTCTCCAGCATTTTTGTGAACCAATGGTTTCAAAGGTCTATTTATTGTCACGTGTACCGTTTAAGGTACAGTGAAACTTGAGAATATAGGAATAGTAAATTACACTGAGACAGCACAAAAGAGTCACCACGTTTCCAGTATCCATTTGTATGTTTCAAGTCCAAAGCTGTTAAAAATGTTGAGTTTTGGGGGGATTTGTAATTTGTTTAGAAGAATTTCAGTAACCATATGGAATAACTTTAACTATTAACTCAAACAGTATAATCAATATTTATGATTTTTGTAATTTTGGGTATATATTGGTTCTAGTTTTACCAGGCCATCATGGGTCGTTGTCCTGGCGGTGGTACTGGGTTGGAGTGGCAGGGATCGACTTGGCCAGTGATACCACCTCATACATCAGAGAGTCATAGTCATGCACAAAAATAAACCCTAACAGTATGAATTTATCATTAATATTATGTATTTTCAATCATATAAAATATTTAGTCTTAAATTTTTAAATCAATGATAATACAAATATTATTAAGAGTATGAATATATCATTAATATCATGTATTTTCAGCAATGCAAAATAATGTACTTTGTTATTACTATGTTTCTATAATAAAAATACTTAACAAAACAAAAATAAACCCTTCAGCCTAACTCATCCATACCAACGAAACAACCTTCCTGAGCTCAGTCCCATTTACATGTGTTTCGCTCATATCTCTCCAGACATGGTGAACCCCTGGGGAATATTGTAGAGCAGGATGTTCTAGGAATACAATAGGGCGGCACAGTGGTGTTGTGATAGAGCTGCTGCCTTACAGCGCCAGTGACCTGGGTTTGATCTTGACTACAGGTGCTGTCAGTACGGAGTTTGCACGTTCTCCCTGTGACCCCCTGGGTTTCTCAGAGGGCTCCGGATTCCTCATACACTGCAAAGATGTACTGGTTTGTAGGTTAATTGGCTTCAAATGGTTCAAATGTGGGCAAAAGGGGCCAGCTTCGCTGGGGCTTCTTGGTCGGCATGAACGAGTTCGGCTGAAGGGCCTATTTCTGCACAGTTTAACTCCCTGACCTCAACATTTCCAACCGATGAAACTGTCCAAAATAACTTTAAACTTTGTAATTGTACTGTCTTTGTATCTCCTCTGGCAGCTCATATGTCGGAACACCTAGAGCACCTGGAATAAATCTATAGGTTGACAGAAGGAATGTGTAAATTCCACACGGACAGCATTGAACAGCACTATTCTATTTTTGTTGTATGGTTGTGACATTTTCAGCAAAAGAAAAATATTTTTAACTTCAGATGGCTTTCTTTTCTCCCACTCATGTTTTCAGAGTTTATAATTCCCTATGATTGTGTACTTCATGATTGGGTATTAATCTTTCTCACATTGTTGGAAGCCATACAAAAGGACTCCCAGAAATGGAATATCCTTCCACTTTTTTTCAATCATTGGTACATCAGTTCATCAAAGCTTGAGGTGAATAGAATAGGAATAGCAGGGTGCACAGATAAAATAGCTTTCATTCATTATTTTGGACAATGCCTATATTATGATGTTACATACCACAAACCACTTTTAGCAAACCATTTTTTGCATGTACCAAGAAAAATAAAGTGATCACTGAAATTACCCAATATCTGCCTCATAAATGGCACTAATCAAAAATTAATCTCCTGATCTGTGAACAACGTCCTGATCAGCCCATTTACAGGTTCGCTCATATCTCTAGTGAATGGTGAACTGGGAATAGAGCAATGTTCTAGGATACAATAGCACATGATAGAGGCTGCCTTACAGCGCCAGTCAGACCTGGGTTTGATCTTTACATTACGGAGTTTGCACGTTCTCCCTGTGACACCGCCCTGGGTTTCTCAGAGGGCTCCGGATTCCTCATACACTGCACTGGTTTGTTATTGCTTCAAATTCAAATGTGGCAAACAGGGGCCATGAACAACCTCAACAATTTCTTATCCTCTCACCAACCGCTCTTGATAGGGAAAAAAGTAGAGTAGCTAATGGAAACGCAGAGAGAATTGGATGGCTGTTTTAGGTTGGAGCCTGAAGCCGGTGGACCAGTGAACACGGGGTGCCTCAGGGATCTGTGTTAAGTCCACTGTTGTTTGTCATGTACATCTATGATGATGATGGGGTGGAAAAATGGATAAGGTAAGTAGTGCGAGATGATACTAAGATTAGGTGGTAATATGAATCTCAAAAGTCTACACATTTGGAAAAGTGGCTGGAAAGATGGCAGATGGAGTTTAATGCTTGATAAGTGTGAAGTGCTACATTGGCAGACAAACGTACATTGAGGATAGTGGAATGTGGCGTGGAAACAGAGGGAGGGATAACTGTGGCATAGTTCCCTGAACACGGTGGAATCCATGTAGATAGGGTGGTAAAGAAAGAAAAATAAGAGCAGGAAGAATGTTAAAATTACAAGGCATGGTGACCAAAATGGTGTACAATTTTTCGCTAGTTATAGGAAGGAGTCAACAAATAGAGAGAGTACAGAGGAGATACTAAATGTTGCCAGGGTTCATACAGAAATGGTGTGAAGAAGTTAGGTCTTCTAAGTTGGCAGAAGTTAAGGGGATGGATTGACTGAAAGGGATCAGAGTGACGGATGGATAAGCTTTTCCCATTGTAGGGAGTGACAGAGAATTTAAGGGACTCTCTAACGTGAGGGGGAACTTCTTTACGCAGAGGGGTGGTGGTGGGTGTGAGCTTCCAGCAGAGGTGGTGGATTTTACATTAAAAAGTAAAGTGGTTTAGGTATATGGGTGAAGGAATAGGGGTATGTGGCGCTGGTTCTGGTGAAATGCTTTACTGGTGCCAATTCAGCAAAAACAGCACAATTACTTCAGGCACTTAAAGGCCTGCTCCAATATACCAAAGATGTGAATGATCAGCATCTTATACTGCCTTTGGCCTTTCTGGTATTCTTCCTTACCAATGGTTTAGGTTTATTATTGCCACGTGTACAAAGATACGATGAAAAGCATTGTTTTGCTTGATGTCCGATCAGATAATACTATACTTAAATACAATCAAGTCATACTCAAGTACAATAGGTAGTGCAAACGAAAAGATGCAGAGTGCATAATATAGGGTACACAAAAGGCTGGAGAAACTCAGCGGGTGCAGCAGCATCTAAGGAGCGAAGGAGATGGGCGACGTTTCGGGTCGAGACCCTTCTTCAGACTGGTCAGGGATCAGGGAAACGAGAGATATAGACGGTGATGTGGAGAGATAAAGAACAATGAATGAAAGATGCAAAAAAGTATTGATGATAAAGGGAACAAGCCATTGTAAGCTGTTTGTAGTGTGAAAATGAGAAGCTAGTGCGACTAGGGTGGGGGAGAGAGATCAAAGAGAGAGGGAATGCCAGGGCCCGAGGGCTGAGGAGAGGTGGGAAGGGGAGGAGACGCAAGGGTAACAGAATTGAGAAAATTCAATGTTCAAGCCCAGAGGATGCAGACTCCCCAAGCGGAATATGAGGTGCAGTTCCTCCAACTTGCGGTGTTGCTCACTCTGCCGTGGAGGAGGCCCAGGACCGAGAGGTCGGTTATACGGAATGGGAGGGGGAGTTGAAGTGCTGAACCACCGGAGGTCGGGTTAGTTATTGCGGACCGAGCGGAGGTGTTCGGCGAACGATCGCCAAGCCTCCGCTTGGTCTCACCGATATAGATCATCTGGCATCTGAGCAGCGGATGCAGTAGATGAGGTTGGAGGAGTGCAGGTGAACCCCTGTCGGACCTGGAAGGACTGCTTGTGTCCCTGAAAGGAGTGGAGGGGGGAGGTGAAGGGACAAGTGTAGCATTTCTTACGGTTGCAAGGGAAAGTGCCCGGGGAAGGGGTAGAGCGGGAGGGAAGGGAAGAATTGACAAGGGAGTTGCGAAGGGAGCGGTCTTTGCGGAAGACAGACAGGGGGGAGATGGGAAGATGTGGTGAGTGAAGGGGTCACGTTGGAGGTGGCGAAACTGGCGGAGGATTATGTGTTGTATTTGCCGGCTGGTGGGGTGAAAGGTGAGGACCAGGGGGACTCTGCCCTTGTTGCGAGTGGGGGAATGGGGAGAGAGGGCAGTGTTGCGGGGTATGGAGGAGACCTTGGTTCCCTCCCCCACCATCTATAGTGGGGGAGGGAAATCCCTGTTCTCTGAAGAATGAGGCCATTTGTGATGACCTGGTGTGGAACACCTCATCCTGGGAGCAGATGCGGCGTAGATGGAGGAATTGGGAATAGGGGATGGAGTCCTTACAGGAAGCAGGGTGGGAGGAAGAGTAGTCCAGGTAGCTGTGGGAGTCAGTTGTTTGTAGTGGATGTCGGTCAGGAGTGTATCACCTGCAATAGAGATGGTGAGGTCAAGGAATGGTAGGGAAATGTCGGAAATGGTCCAAGTGTATTTGAGTGCCAGATGGAAGTTGGTCGTGAAATGGATGAAGTCAGTCAGTTGTGTGTGGGTGCAGGAGGTGACACCAAAGCAGTCATCGATGTAACGGAGGTAGAGGTCGGGGATGGGACCCTGGTACGCCGAGAACAAGGATTGATCGACGTACCCGACAAAGAGGCAAGCGTAGCTGGGGCCCATGCGTGTGCCCATAGCTACGCCTTGTGTGTGGAGGAAATGGGAGGAGTCAAAAGAGAAGTTATTGAGGGTAAGGACCAACTCCGCTAGGCGGAGGAGGGTGTCAGTGGACGGGTATGGGTTGCTCTTCTGGTTGAGGAAGAACCGAGGGCTTTGAGACCGTTCTGGTGGGGGATGGAGGTGTAGAGTGACTGGAGGTCCATGGTAAAGATGAGAGGATGGGGGCCTGGAGAATGGAATGCGCGGAGCCGACGGAGAGTGTCTGAGGTGTCTTGAACCTGGGGAGGGATTTAACAAATCCCCCCCCTTGGTGGGGAGGGTTTTAACAAAGGGTGCATAATATAGTTCTCAGCAATGTAGTGCATCAGTTGCAAAGACAAAGTTAATTACCACAGAGGTGAATGGGACAGTACCCCGGCTTATGGGTGTCTGCAGAGCATTATTGCCCTCACAATCCTTCAGTTCATATCTCCAGCAACTCATCTTAAGGAAGTGGCAAAGCAGAGTGTGATTAGAAAAGCAATAACGCATCAGCAATAATATTAAATTCAGGTTTGAAAACTCAGAACAATACATGTTGATACCATTCTCTGAAATGGAAAAATGTGGAAATGCTCAGCAGATGAGACACCATCTGTAATGAGAGAAACAAAGTTATTATTTCAGTCAATGACTTTCATCTGAAATGTTCTAGTTTCCCTCAATTTTTGTACCACTTTATTGGACACTGGCAGCCAAAAACAAGTTTAATTTTGCCATGTTATGTGCAATATATAACATTCTTAAAGGATTGGACAGGCTAGAGGCCGAAAACATGTTCCCGATGTTGGGGGAGTCCAGATCCAGGGGTCACAGTTTAAGAATAAGGGGTAGGCCATTTTGGAGTGAGATGAGGAGAAACGTTTTCACCCAGAGAATTGTGAATCTGCGGAATTCTCTACCACGGAAGGCAGTGGAGGCTAATTCACTGGATGTTTTCAAGAGTTAGATATAGCTCTTAGGGCTAACGGAATCAAGAGATATGGGGAGAAAGCAGGTACGGGGTACTGATTTTGGATGATTAGCCACAATCATTTTGAATGGTGGTGCTGGCTCGAAGAGCCAAATGGCCTACTCCTGCACTTATTTTCTATTTTCTATGTAAGCAATTGGGAGAAGAAAAAAACACTTTATCGCACAAATCACATAAGTGATAGGGGCTAAAAACAAACATATTTGCCAGAGGAAGATGATAAAACAAACTAACAAGTAACAAGCCTGTCAGAAGGTGCAACTTATTATGACGGTCTATTTTTACCACTCAAGACTGTCATGACTCTTTAGCTTGATTCATGCATGATAAAATAACTGTCTTATTAAACCTGTCTGGTCAGTGTTGCAGAAAGACTCCGCCAAAGTGATTGATGAGGTGGTTTGCTGACATTTAGCAATTGCCTGATTGCATTTGGCTCCGGATGTGGACAACACATATTTTCCTCCTGAATGCAGATAGGTCAATACTTTTAATTTTCTTTTTGCTTTTGTGAATGAAAGTTTGCATCAATATGTGTAGATGAATGATCACGCACTTCAGGGCTCTCTGCACCTGATGTATCTAACCCAATATGACTGGCAGAGCCGGCATCTAATGCTTCACAATTAACTTCACTGTAAATGGGATTGAAGACATGATAGAATCAGTGATTTAATTGATAGGTGAGCCATTTCTTCCCTATGTACGTCAGAGCTGATAATTAAAATAAAGGGCAAGAGATTTACCCCATTTTAATTTGTCATTGTCATTAAATAATTGGATGATCAAAGGAGAGTTTAAAGAGAGTTGTCACCTTCGATAATAAAATCTTTGTAAACGTTCCTAAAATATTTTTATGGGGATTGTGCTGCATTTATAGGCTTTTGATATGTTGTCTTCTTTAGCATGTTATATACATTGACATTGACATGGATAAAAGCATTATCTTCACACAATGTTAGAGCGAAAATGTTAATAGCTTACCTCAAAAAGGTGTACTTGTTTCAAATAATTCCTGCCTCTGTCTCCGAACTCCATTGCTCACAACAACCCCCCCCCCCCCCCCCCCCCCCCCTCACCTGGCTCCACCAGCCCATAATTCTGGAGCCCTTGGTCAACCTGTTTCCTACTGGACCCAGTGTCACTGGCTACCTTCCTTCTCCAATCTCTGTCCTCATCCAGGGTCTCGACCCGATGCATTGACTACTCCTTTGCATCCACTCAAGTTCCTTGACCCACTGTGTTTCTTCCTTATGACAATATCTGCTGTCTCTGACAATATCTTATGACAATATCTTTGACAATAATGAGTTTGACTCGATTGTATTTAAGTGTAGTATTATCTGATCGGACATCATGCAAAATAACACTTTTCATTGTATCTTGAAACGTGTGGCAATAATAAACATAAACCATAGGTAAGGAGGAGTACCAGAAAGGCCAAAGGCAGCAGATATTGTCATAAGGATATTGTTGTTCTTGTTAGCCCATTAAAAAAACTATGCCTCTGTGGCAGTGGAGCAGGCTGAGGACAGACAGTTCAGTGTGGGAATGGGGAGCAGAGTTGCAATGACATACAACCAGAAGTTTGTTTTACCCTATCATAGATATCACCCTTTCCCCACCTTCTTTGCAACTTAACAAGCTTCCTTTCTCTCCTTCTCAATTCTGAGGTAAGATCTTTGATCTGAAACATTAAAACATGCTGACTATTTCCAGTTGTACCTTTATTTTATTCTTCCTTGTTTGCTTTTGTGTCAAGTAAAACAAAGTGTGAGTAAATTTGTAGGAAGGAGCTGCAGATGCTGGTTTACACCGAAGATAGACACAAAATGCTGGAGTAACTCAGCGGATCAGGCAACGTCTCTGGAGAAAAAGAATAGGTGATAGTTCGGGTCGAGACCCTTCTTTAGACACTAAATATTGCAACATTTAGCAATATTTAGAAGTAGATCATGTCATAGGCCACATTTGTTTATGGTTAAATAAAAATAATCTGAAGCAACACTAATAGTATTTGGATAAGCAAGAATGTGTAAATAAAAAGATGCATAGGATTCATCGGAACCAATTGGCATCAAAATCTGCTCCATGCCTGCACACTTTTTGTGCATGCTCATAATGTGATTAATCTACTCGAGAAACTCACCTGAACTTGTTTCAAGCTTGAGGCCCTGTATTTCTCTTAACTTCTTCATTAATAAATAATCGTGAAGGGAAGAGAATACGCCATCAATTCAATCAACCAAATGTTGATGCAATAACCAATCTACAAATGTAGGCGATGACTTTTAAAATACATCAAGTTGTTTATTTTAGACAAATGGATAGCAAATAGTGCAGCAATTATGTGCTATTATACATATTGTACATCTTGTATATAGGGGAGGCACAGTGGTGCAGCGATAGGGTGCTGCCTCACAGCGCCAGAGTCCCAGGTTTGATCCTGAGTACGGGTGCTGTTTGTGCAGAGATTGTATATTTTCACTGTGACCGCGTGTGTTTTCTCTGGGTGCTCCAATTTCCTCCCACACTCCAAAGACATACAGGTTTGTAGGTTAATTGGCTTCTGCACATTGCCCCCAGTGTGTAGAATATGAAATTGGGATGCTATGGAACGAGTATGTGGTGTATCGGCATGGAGTCGATAGGCTGATGGGCCTGTTTCAACTCTGTTTCTCTAAACTATGTATAAATATACCACCTCATCTTGTTGATTTCTATATTTCATTCAGACTCAAGAGTTTTATATCTGGTTCAAGCATTGGCATAAGCTGATACTGGATCTCATCAAACAAAGACGGTGGGTAGACATGATCATTTATTGAGCTTTAGCAGCTGTTACCAATGAAAATATTGTAACATTAAAGATTCCTTTTCCATTTCCACCATTTGCATCCTCAACCCACATCCTTGCCATTCAAGGACATTTATTTAATATGCTTGTTTCTTTTTGCCTGTCTGTTCTGAAGTTTAATACCATTAAACAAAGAGTTGCAACCTTTTACAAGATGAACTATGTAGTTTCTTTTGAAAGGTCAGCTGAATTTCACAAGGCAATTTGATGGGTTACTGAGGATAATCACAAATGTCATTTATTTCCAATGAGTATAAAAAGCCAGATATCCTGATAAATGTTAAAAGGAGCAATATTTTAGCTTAGTCGGATATTAGCAATAAAGTTCAGTTTATGGGGAACAATTGAAAATGCTTTTCATCTTAACTGAAAAGATGGAGTTTGGCTCGATTATTAGCATTCATGATCATTCCTCCCCCCCCCCCCCCCCCCCCCCCCCCATTCCAAGATAATTGATGGTACAATTTGTAGGAAGAAATTGCAGATGCTGGTTTACATCAAAGACAGACATAAAATGTTGGGGTAACAGCGGGTCGGGCAGCATCTCTGCAGAAAAGTAATAAGTGATGTTTCAGGTTGAGACACTTCTTCAGGCTTCAGGGAAATGTTATGACCTGTCTGAAGAGGGGTCTGGACCCGAAATGCCAGAGATGCTGCTTGACCCGCTGAGTTACACCAGCATTTTGTGTCTAACTTCACCGGTACAACTGGATTTCACCTTTATAAATTGGTCCTGTATAATCATTGCATTACCGACTGATAGGTGCTGAAAGGAAAAAGAAAGTTAAAAAGCCCACATCAGCTCCAAAAGAAAAAATTCAATTCGCTAATAAACAAATACAGCTAACGGAAACAAAAAAGATGAAATAAAATAAAATAAAGAATGTTATAAGAAATAGAAGGGGGAGTGGATTTTCATTTCCACTTCAGTCAAAAGGATTGCTGATGGGGAACAGCTTCCATCATAACTGATTGTTTTATTATTAACAAAATAAATAGTTTTCCCCAATTTCACAGTGGACATCAAGCTCCAATGCCTACATTTTATGACCTTTTAGCACATGCGAATGATTATATTAGATTAGCATATGAAAATAAAAGGTTCAATTGTGACACATTGATAATACACTTAGGTAATTGACCCTGACCATTATTTATGTATTTCACCATATTCAGTCATTTTAAAGGTCCATCTGTGCATCATCTCTCCCATATCTGGTTCCGCTTATCACCTTCCTGCTTCTGTCTCTTCCTTCTCCCCTCCCTACACTTTCATCCCCCACCTGTCCTATTTCCACCCCTCACCTACAAGCGTTGTTTCACTCCTCCACCTCATCTCTCAATACTGGCTATGATCTCGTTATAAATTGTGGAAATGAATAGCTTCACTTTTTAGGTAAGTTTTCATGTTGATGAAAGTTAGGCATGGGACAAATAATATTAAGATAAAAACTGAAATATCATGATCAAAGCAATTCTAAATTAAACGTTACTTCATTTATTTTAGACTTTAGACTTCAGAGATACAGGCCCTTCAGCCCACCCCGTACACTAGCACTATCCTGCGCACAAGGGACAATTTACAATTATGTTTACATAAGCCAATTAACCTGCAAACCTCTACATCTTTAGAGTACGTCTTAAAAATATATTTACCTGGGCTCTGCATGGAGAATATATTTGAAATGTCAATAGTTGAGATGTCAATTCAAATGTTTTCAGTTGTAACACCAGGCATTGACAGTCTCATTACTTTGGCATCACAAATTCCAGGCTCTCATTTATTAATGCTGTTGAAGAAGGATCGACCGCAGAGCAAATGATCTCAGGTGAATAGTTGTGGCTGTGCATCTTCCCCACTTAAAAAAATTGATTCCATTGAAGTCAGTGGAAATGAATTTCAACATGCAACCATTATGACACAGGTTATTTTGTGTCCCCCACTGAACATAGAACATAGAAAATTACAGCATAGGAACAGGTCATGTGGCTCACAATGTATGTGCCGAATATGATGTCAAGATGAACCATATCCTTCCCTTCCTGCACATCCACGTGCCTATCCAGAAGCCTCTTAAATGCCATTAATGTGTCAGCTTCTACTACCCTCTGTGTAAAAATCTTGTCCTGCAATCTTCTTTAACTTTGTCCGCACACCTTAAAGCACTGGTGATAAATGTGCCACAAACTGCCTCTAAGTGTACCGAATGCTGAAGAAGCCAATATGTTCATTCTTTGTTTCGATAGATTCATTTTCATTCGCATCTATAAGTACTGAGAAAACCTTAGGTTATAAATTAACAACATAACGGTGATTTATTTTCCAATGATTTCTTTGCTCGTTAAACCACGTGTATTCTTTCATTAAACTTGTTTGTTGAAAATACTGCATGTTGTAAGGCCTTGGCCATCAAAATCATGCTTCATCCTGTCGAATGACACCTGCCTTTGGACCTTACAGCTCTATGTACACTCACAATGGTGAGATATAATTCATTTAAGCTATGATCATAAATTTGTTGTAAGCCTTGTTATATTACATGATTAAAATCCAAAGTATATTGATGATGTTGACTTTTTAATATAAATTATTTTTAATGATTTTAAATTAGACTTAAAAACGGCAGATAAAACGGAGAAAAGTTGAATGTATGTGTTAAATTTTCCTATTTAGTTGGAGTTAGCTACAGGGCACAATGGGAGATCCGCCAATTGTATGGTACAGAATGAAACTGCAGACATGATTGCTGAACTATTAAAATGTAATAACATTTTTTGTACAGTAAACTCTTTCCAGCTGAACAAGGCAAAGAACCAACAATAGGCATCTCCTATCTTTCCAGGTTTAAACTGTTGTGTGAAGGAGCACAACCATAAGAAATGTTTAGAAAGGAATTGCAGATGCTGGTTTAAACCGAAGATAGACACAAAATGCTGGCAACATCTCCAGAGAGAAAAATGAGTGATGTTTCGAGTCAAGACCGTCCGAAGAAGAGTCTCGACCCGAAATGTCACCCATTCCTTCTCTCCGGAGATGTGCCTGTCTTGCTGAGTTACTCCAGCATTTTGTGTCCAACCCAGTGATGGAAATGGGTTTTAGGAACTAGGGGTACTCTAAGGTCCATGACGCTGAGGTTGGGAAGGAAGGGGGGGGGGACATTTTTTTATGTGCGGTCTTATCCATGTAAGAGTACAAGAATTTGTCTATTGTGTATTTATAATATAGTTTATTGTGTATTACATGTCATAGCTGCGTTCTTGCATCTCTCTCTCTCTCAGACGGATGAAAGCAATGATCATAGAGTGGAAAAGGTGCCATTTCGGGTGAGACCCTTCTTCAGACTAACAATCAAGGGAAAGGGAAAAGGGAGATATTGGCATATTCTCCATTCATTTGTCCTTAGTACCGTCTATATCTCTTGTTCCTCTTTCCCTTGACAGTCTGAAGAATGGTCTTGACCTGAAATGTCATCTATTATGCTCTATGATCATTGCTTTTGTCCGTCATGCATGGGGGGGGGGAGGGGAATGGCAAGGAGAAGAGTGGGGGGTGAAGGGAGGAGGGGTGACTGAGTGAACTGCCACCACACCAGCCGACAGTGACTGGACTGCCAGCCCACCAGCCATGAGTAAGTGAACTGTCAGCCCACCAGCTGTAAGTGACCGAAGTGCCAGCCCACCAGCCATGACTTAGTGAACTGCCAGCCCATCAGCCATGACTCACTGAACTGCAAGACCAAGAATCCATTCAGTCCACAATGTCCAGACTAGCCCTCTGGAAACCAGTTCCTTCAGTGCACAACACCTATTCTAGTGCTCCAGGGATCCACGCAAGGATAGACTTTCCTCCTTCCTGCTGTGATCTGTAAAAAAAGAAGAAAATGTCTAAAATTAATTGTCCACCCTCTCCCCCTTCTCTCTCACACAGTCTGTCACCTGCTTTCGGTAGAATTTCTGGCAGTTTCTCAGCTGCCAGCCACCAGGCCTGAGTTACTGAGCTGCCAGTCTGCCTTGCCTGAATGACTGAACTGCCAGGCCTCAGTGACTGAGCTGCCTGGCCTGAGTGACTGAGGTTGACTCTGAGTGACTGAGTGACTGAGTGACTCTGGAAACCAGTCCCTTCGACCCACCATACCCATACTAGCCCTCCAGAAAGCCCCCCCCCCCCCCCCCACTGGCCAGCAATTTTGGAATTGGTGGAGAGGTGGAATATTGCATTGGGGGACCAGCCCTCCCATGTGAAGCTGGGACCCAACAGGTCCCATTGTCTAGTAATATTTAAAAAGTGCAACAAAAGTTGTGAAGGTATTTCTTAATTTGTTCTTATGGCAGATTCTGAACCAGCATTAGAAATTGCAGCCACGATGTGCTCTTTCTAAAGTTCTTGGGGTAATGGCAAGTTCTACCCATCCTTTCTCCACTCTGTCAATAATGTGCCGAGGCAATTTAAAGGCTTGAATTGATTACTTTGTACAGACTGGAGAGAAATGTCAATTGGCATGTGATATATGGAGCTAGTTTAGCAAGAGCGAAACTAAGCCATTGCATCTAATCAGGTTACAAGTGAGGCAGGAACACATTCCTTTTTTTTTATTAATAACAGGTCCTGTAACCTGGACACCAGTGAATCACACAACTGCAGCAACACAGAGCAGGATTTTTCATCTCTTTAATTTTCCCAACAGCTGATTTATTGAATGCCAGTCTGACCATAACCAAATGAACATCCCAGAAATACCCATGTTTTTACTCTATGATACCAATCAGGAATACTTGTTCTTTGTGCATAGAAGCTTTGTTTCTACCCATTCATATTTAATCGTGTTTCCATGTATTCTGTTTAATAATGTTTTACAATTATGACTGCACAGAAGGAGGCCATTTGGCCCATTGGATCTGTACTAGGCCCCATGGGGGCAATGCAATTAGTCTCAGACTGCCCCAAGGGACTGCAGAGTTTCCATTAGTCTCATTATTTATCTCGTATCCTTTTAACTTATCTTCTCCCACATACATGCTCATCAAATCAACTTTGATCTTTTTTGCCATTGACTTACACCGAACAATAGTTGTTTATAGGAGCTAATTAATCTTTCCCTAGGAAACTGTAACACCCACACGGTGGTGGGAGAGAAAGGCAAGCTTCATGCCGACTACATTTGAAGTAGAATCAAAGCTGATTCCCTGGAGTTGTGAGCCAGTAGAACTAATCACGGTATCATTTATGCTTAAACACGATCTTAAGCCTTTGATCGAAAGAACAAATAGTGACTGGGGAGAGCATAGAGACTTGGCAATTCACCCCTCAGCCATGGCATAGGCATTGTCAAAAGACATCCATGGCCCAACCATCCAGTGTCCTGCCCCACAGAGAACCCAGAGCAGAAGTGAATTAATCAAGGAAAGTCAATGTCGTCCGGAAGAAATGTCCTGGAGACCTTCTCCACTGTGACTCTGTCCTTGATGTGAGCTCCTGGACTCTCTCCCTCAGCAGCCCATTCGGGGCCTGTCGTTGCCACACTTGACCAATAAGAAGTTGAGAAGACTACATCTCAACTCAAAAATAACAAGCCTCAGATGCAGTCAGTATCTCTGCTAAAGTTTTAACATTTTACAATTCCACAATCCCACTGTCTACATTGGAGAAAAGGAGTTTATATCAGAAAACCTCAGAGATTCAATACTCAATACCCATCGCCAATAAGAAAACATGTTTGATTGTGATAAACATGAAGACATCTCCCTATTGTTGATGGTAGATAAATAGGGGTCTTTTTGTTTGGTTCTGATGTTGACCAGCTGCCGATAAGCTGCTGTTAACAGGCTGGCCTCTAGTTTAGTGTAGAGATATAGTGCAGAAAGACCATTTGGCCCACCGAGTTTGCGCTGACCAGCGATCCCCACACACTTACACTATCCTACGCACACGGGGGAAAATTTGCAATGATACCGAAACCAATTAACCAACAAATCTGTACGTCTTTGGAATGTCGGTGGAAACCAAAGATCCCGAAGAAAACACAAGCAGGACATGTGGAGATTGTACAATTTCTGTACAGACAGCACCCTTAATCAGGATTGAACCCGGGTCTCTGGTGCTGTAAGTTAGGTGCTCTATCCCTGTGCCACTGTGCTGCCCCAAATGATGACCACATTGCGGAATGTAGTCATAACTGCAGCAAGAATGCATTCAATTCTACACATGTTAAAGGGGCCAGATGACCATGTGGTAAAAGAGGTTCAGTGGCCTCCATACACATGTAAATCTGCCAAGCTTTTTATCCCACCATGCTGTGAGGTACTGGAATGATCTTCCAAAGCAAAAGTTGTAAGTTGAAGGAAATTCTGAGGAGCTGTTTGTACAAGCAAACAGGATACAGTTGGCATTAACCATCTGTTTCCTTCTCTGAACTCCTGTGGCGTGACTGCCAATGCAATTTACACAAAGGTTGCACGCTGGGTTCCACCGAGTCTGGTTCTGACCCAGCAGCCTTCTGAAGTGTTAAATGTCAGAATCATCACCAGGTTAAAACTCAGAGATTTTCCCCATCAAAGCATTGAAACAAAATGAAATTTCCCCAATGACAATGGGTTCATTAAAACAACCATCTCATGGACTTGAAAGAAATAAACAGAGTGAAGATGACTGCAGAATGACACACAGTCATTTGTACCTATTCCTACCTCTAGCCTCTCTCTCCCGTGACTTTCAGTCTGAAGAAGGGTCTCGACCCGAAACGGCACCTTTTTCTTTTATCCAGAAACACTGCCTGACCCGCTGAGATACTCCAGCATTTTGTGTCTATCTGTGGTCTCCTGATATAGTCCATGACATAATATGTAACTTATTGATTGATCTGTGATCGACTGAAGGTGTACGAAAACACATGTAAAGATGACATGAAATAAACAAGATCCATGTGAGTAGCTGAGTGAATCTCTTTCCCTTTCCAATTTAATGACATCCTTCCTTTAGTTGGGTGATCAGAACTGCAAACAGTACTCCCGGTGTAGTCTCACAAACAACGTGTACAGTTTCATCATGATGTGCTAACTTACATACTCAACATCCTTCCCAATGAGCATGCTAAAGGCTTTCTCCACCACCTTGTCAACATATACGCCCAGATCTCTGTTCTGCAACACTCTCCAGGGCTCCATCATTTATGTTACAATTCCTGCCCTGATTCGACATTCCATAGTGAAAAACCTCACAGTTGTGAGAGTTAAATTCCATCTTCCATTTCTTGACCCAACTGATCTAGATCCTGTTCTTCATTCAGAGATCGTTTCTCGCTGTCCACTACACCACCAATGTTTGTACCATCTTAAAATTTACCAACAATGTTAACTACAAATCATCTGCTTCTCTAACCACTTTGATTATTGGGAGGCCTCTAATAGAGTCTCATCAAAATGATTATTCCCTTAAGCCTCATTTGGACTATACCTCAAGAATTTCCTCTGTAGTTATGTGCTCCCTGATTATCAAGACAACTCCACCCTCTCTCTTACCCTCATCTCTATCACGCTGGTAGCATCTATACCGTGGCACATTGAGATATCAGTCCTGACTTTAGGTTGGATTAAAGAAAAGGCCAGAATTGACATGGTGGGCCAAAGTACCTGTTTCTGTGCTGTACCACTGCATCACCCTATTACTCATTCTGAGTTTGGCATCTCCATTGTAGAGAAGACTACATTGTGAATGCAGAATGCAGTAAATAGGAAGGAGCGCAGGTGAATCACTGCTTCACCTGAAAGGACTGTTTAGATCCTTCGATGACGGGATGTGAAGAGGTGAAAAGATGTGTGTCATACCTCTTGTGGTTGAATAGAAATGTGCCTTCAGAAGGGGAGAGTGTGGTGGAGATGGAAGAGCAGACAAGGCTGTCACAAAATAAATTGTCTCTTCAGAATATTGAAAGGGGAAAAGGAAACATGATGTTATCTTACTGAAAATGGCATATATCTGTTGACTATAAAGGGTGAGTAAGAAAGTGAGTAGAGGAGATGCATATCCTCCCTTTGGCTGGGAACGGAGGCATGGGTGGTGTGGATCTTCTGGCTTTCAGAAAACCATTTACAGCAAATCGTGTCTCATCAGAATGGAATCTCAGTTAAATGATACAGAAGAAGACATGAGTTTTGTAATTGATTTAGAGTAATAATCATAGGACCACATGGCATAGGAGCAGAGTTAGGCCATTCAACCCATCGTGTCTACTCTGCCATTCAATCATGACCAATCTATCTTTCCCTCTCAACCCATTCTCCTGCCTTCTCCCTGTATCCTTTGACACCCTCACTAATCAAGAATGATGGTTTAATTTATGACATTGTAATATGCGTAGCTAACATTGTTAAAAAATATGGAATAACATGTTAAACAGCTTAATAAATCTGTTTGTAATTGTGATTTCCGTTATGACAGGTAATACTTGTCATGTGACAAGGCATCGTTTGCTCATGTGTGTAAAAAGAGATTTTGCTATAGCTTGAACTTCTTTGAACTGGAGTTAGAATGTTTCTAGGAACCAATAATGAAGAGTAGTGCCTACATTTGCAGTTGCCATGGTTTGGAAGAGCAGAAGCATGTGAGCGTTGTTTGGTTTTCTCTTAAGGACTGTTTGTTTCTCGGATTGATTGAAGAAGCCTTGCCTGATACTGTACTTGTGGCTGACTGTTGTCAAGGGCTATTGAAGACTCATGCATTTGCTGTTTGCCAGGAATAGCAAAATGTGACTTGGGACTGCTTGAATGAATCGTTACCAAGTGCATTGAGTTCAATTATGTCAGTTGTGCAGGCTTTGTTGCTGAGCCAAGTGTAGCTGGCAAGAGCAGCCCTAGAGGCACACGCTCACCAACACTGGCGGCATAGGAAAGACGCAGTGGCATATACAGATGCTGGGGCCTTTCTATGTTCTCTGGCTCTGGCGACTCAGACCTCTTGGTAGCCTTCAAAGTTGAGAAAGGCACTTTTGACTGTAGCACATCAGCCTGTTCTACTCTAGACACCTAAAGTAATTGAGCCATACAGTCATACAGTGTGGAAGCAGGCCCTTTGGTCCATTTTGCCCACACCGACCAACATATCCCACCTACATTTGTTCCACCTGCCTGTGTTTGGCCCATATCCTTCAAACTTGTGCCTGTCTAAATGTTTCTTATACATTGCGATAGTACCTGTCCCAGCTACCTGCTTCAGCAGCTCGATCCATACACCATCACCATTTGTGTGAAAAAGTTACGACTCGAGTTCCCATTAAATATTTCCCTCCTCACCTTAAATCCATTCCTCTGGTTCCTGATTCCCCTACTTTGGGCAAGAGACTCTGTGCATCTAACCAATCTATTCTTCTCATGAATTTGTACACCTCCATAAGATCATCCCTCAACCTCCTGCGCTCCAAGGAATAGAGTACTAGCCTGCTCCACCTCTCCCTATAGTTCAGGCCCTCGAGTCCTGACAATATCCTTGCAAATCCTTGTAAATTTCTCTGCACCCTTTCCAGCTAGACTACAGCTCTCTTGGAGGTATGCAATGTGTCTGAGGTTGTTTTCAATACAATCTTCATATTTCTTTCTTGGACATGCCCTGTTACAAGACCTTTGTGGGCCGAAGCGCTTGTTTCCACGCTGTGTCTCTAAAGTTTAAAGTATAAAGTCATTCACATTGCACAGTCATACAGTATGCAATGTGTATTGTATTGCACAACTGCATTGTACACCTTGATCTTCATCTTGAAGACCATCCTGGCCTGATGCCTTGTCAGAGCTGGTCTGACTAATTGCTTTCTTAACCTCGTGCAGATTTGGGAATAGGTCAAGGTTATCCAGAGTTGACATCCGTGGCATGTCCAGCTCTGCAGAGTTAACAGTCAAGGGCCTATTTATGAGTCACAAGTGTTTTATTTGTCATATGTCTCGAAATGGAAGATCATGAAAATATTTGAAGATGTAACTAGGAAAATGGACAAGGGAGAACTAGTGGATGTAGTGTACCTGGACTTTCAGAAAGCATTTGATAAGGTCCCACATAGGAGATTAGTGGGCAAAATTAGGGCACATGGTATTGGAGGTAGAGTGCGGACATGGATAGAGAAGTGGTTGGCAGACAGGAAACAAAGAGTAGGGATTAATGGGTCCCTTTCAGAATGGCAGGCAGTGACTAGTGGTGTACCGCAAGGCTCTGTGCTGGGACCGCAGCTATTTACAATATACATCAATGATTTGGATGAAGGGATTCAAGGTAACATTAGCAAATTTGCAGATGACACAAAGCTGGGTTGCAGTGTGAACTGTGAGGACGATGCTATGAGAATGCAGGGTGACTTGGACAGGTTGGGGGAGTGGGCAGATGCATGGCAGATAAAGTTTAATGCGGATAAATGTGAGGTTATACACTTTGGTAGCAAAAGGAGTAAGGCAGATTACTATCTAAATGGTGTCAAGTTGGGAAAAGGGGAAGTACTACGGGTTCTGGGGGTCCTTGTTCATCAGTCTATGAAAGTAAGCATGCAGGTACAGCAGGTAATGAAGAAATTGAATGGCATGCTGGCCTTTATAACAAGAGGAATCGAATATAGGAGCAAAGAGGTCCTTCTGCAGTTGTACAGAGCCCTAGTGAGACCACACCTGGAGTATTGTGTGAAGTTTTGGTCTCCTAATTTGAGGAAGGACATTCTTGCTATTGAGGGAGTGCAGCGTAACAAGGTTAATTCCCGGGATGGCAGGACTGTCATATGCTGAGAGAATGGAGCAGCTGGGCTTGAACACTCTGTAATTTAGAAGAATGAGTGGGGATCTTATTGAAACATATAGGATTGTTAAGGGTTTGGACACACTAAGGGTTTTGTTAAGGGTTTGGAGGCAGGAAACACGTTCCCGATGTTGGGGGAGTCCAGAACCAGGGGCTACAGTTTAAGAATAAGGGGTAAGCCATTTAGAACGGAGACCAGGAAATACTTTTTCTCACAGAGAGTTGTGAGTCTGTGGAATTCTCTGCCTCAGAGGGCGGTGGAGGTAGGTTCTCCGGATGCTTTCATGAGAGAGCTAGATAGGGCTCTTAAAAATAGTGGAATCAGGGGATATGGGGAGAAGGCAGGAACGGGGTACTGATTGGGGATGATCAGCCATGATCACATTGAATGGCAGTGCTGGCGCGAAGGGCCGAATGGCCTACTCCTGCACCTATTGTCTATTGTCTAATTAAAATTTGACTGGCAGCAGCACAACCGATATGTAAACATAGTAGTCCATAAAACCCATAATAAACAATAACAACATTTGGTAAATAAACAAACAGACCTTTCCTCGTCCATTCCCTTAGCTATGATTACCTAAAGAGTGTTGATCCTCTTGGATGCCTGAGATGCTTGGATGCCTGGCATGCTGCCAAATCTCTAGGTGCCCTGAATTCAAATAAAGTATAACCACTGGTCCTTGGGCCACCTGGATGCAGGTTCACAGCCATTCCCCCAGTAGTAACCTCTACCTGCACAAAACACTGCTGGAGGAACTCATGCAAGATCAGTGGAGGTAATGGACAGATGACATTTCAGGTCGCGACCCTTCGCCATTTTGCTCGAGAGTCCAGCAACTACACTCTCGTGTCTCCTGTAACATCAACCAATCACTTTGCCCTATCCCCATTGCTTGAGTAGTGTAAACTGTGTTCCCTTCATGAACTATGTAATGAAATGGATTTATTGTGCACATTAATTTGATCAGAACAATATTGTAATAAAAATGGTGTTTTGCAACAACTAGTTATTCCATTTGACAGTAAAAAAGGTTGCTTCAATGTTCTTGGGTATCGCAGCACCTACAAATAGATTAGTTTAGTACATTGTCACGAGCACCAATGTGCAGTGAAAAGCTTTTTTGTTCTGTGCTACCCCATCAACAGAAAGACTGTACATGATTACAATCAAGCCTTATAGAGTGTACAGACACAGGATGAAGGGAATAATGTTAAGTGCAAGATGAAGTCCAGTAAAGTCTGATTAAAGATAATCCAAGTCTTGAATGAGGTAGATGGTAGGTCAAGACCGTTCTCTAGTTGTTGGTAGGATGGTTCATGTACCTGATAACAGCTGTGAAGAAAGTATCAGAATTTTCACACTTCTACCTCTTGCCTGATAGGATAGGGGAGAGTAGTGAGAAAGGATTTGAGTACAGGAGCAGGGAGGTTCTTACTTCAGTTGTACAGGGTCTTGGTGAGACCACACCTGGAGTATTGCGTACAGTTTTGGTCTCCAAATCTGAGGAAGGACATTATTGCCATAGAGGGAGTGCAGAGAAGGTTCACCAGACTGATTCCTGGGATGTCAGGACTGTCTTATGAAGAAAGACTGGATAGACTCGGTTTATACTCTCTGGAATTTAGGAGATTGAGAGGGGATCTTATAGAAACTTACAAAATTCTTAAGGGGTTGGACAGGTAGATGCAGGAAGATTGTTCCCGATGTTGGGGAAGTCCAGGACAAGGGGTCACAGCTTAAGGATAAGGGGGAAATCCTTTAAGACCGAGATTGAGAAAGACTTTTTTCACACAGAGAGTGGTGAGTCTCTGGAACTCTCTGCCACAGAGGGTAGTTGAGGCCAGTTCATTGGCTATATTTAAGAGTGAGTTGGATGTGGCCCTTGTGGCTAAGGGGGTCAGAGGGTATGGAGAGAAGGCAGGTACGGGATACTGAGTTGGATGATCAGCCATGATCATATTGAATGGCGGTGCAGGCTCGAAGGGCTGAATGGCCTACTCCTGCACCTAATTTCTATGTTTCTATGTTTCTATGTCTGGGGTAAGAATCATCATTGATTATGCTGGTGGCATTGCCATGGCAGCATGAAGGGAAGATGAGGTCAATGGAGGGGAGGTTGATTTGGTCTGGGCTGCGTCCACAATTCTCTGCAATTCCACGCGGTCGTGAAATAAGTGTTACAAATAAGAATTGACGTTAATAAAATGTTTCCTTCAGTGTCATTGACAATTGTAAATAAATGAGTGATGTGTACTTGACAAAATGTTCACAGAATAATTCACAGCAGTTACACATGTGAATTGTGTTTTCCTTAATGTCTAGTCAATGCACTTTTTGCTATTGTATTGCCAGAGAATTACCTTCTCAATTCATGATCAAGAATTATGAATAAGTAAGTAAGTTTATTGGTCAAGTATTCACATACAAGGAATTTGCCTCTGGTGCTCTGCCTGCAAGTAACAACATGACATACAGTGACAGTTACGAATGACTCAGAAAACACTAAACATTAATAATTATAAGACATTAATGATAAAACACCATTGATCAAGCATGTGAACCAACAAAATACCAGATCAAAGGGAGGCTACAGATTTTTGGCTGTTGAGTAGAGCAACAACGGTTTTTATGTCTGGCTGTGGCAGCTTTGACAGTCCGGAGTAGCCTTCCAGAGGGAAGTGATTCAAAGAGTTTGTGACCAGGGTGAGAGTGGTCAGAGATTATCTTGCCTGCTCACTTTCTGGCCCTTGCAATGTACAGTTCATCAATGGAGGGAAGGTTGCAGCCAATAATCTTCTCTGCTGATCGGACGATTCGCTGCAGCATCCAGGTGTCGTGCTTGGTGGCTGAGCCAAACCAGACCATGATGGAGAAGGTGAGAACAGACTCTACGATGACCGTGTAGAATTCGACCATCATTGCCTATGGCAGATTGTGCTTCCTCAAATTGTGCTTGCCGCAGGAAGTACACCCTCTGTTGTGCCTTTTTGACTGTGGAGTCGATGGTAGCCCCCCACTTAAGGTCCTTGGAGATGATGGTTCCCAGGAACTTTAAAGACTCTACAGATGTGACTGTGGTGTTGTTGATGGTGAGTGGGGTGAGGGGAGGGGGAGCTCTCCTAAAGTCTACAATCAATTCCACTGTCTTAACTGTCAATGGTTTTGGAAGTTTTTTTGACATCTTAAATTCTAAAATTTGCATTAATGGTCAAAAAGCAGTCTGAGGCAACAACAAAAATTATATATCTGAAAACATCAGTCACTATCATTGACAAAATATGATTTGAGCATTTTTTGGTGATTATTGCCTGTCTCACTTAGGAAAACTGAACGGAAACCTCTAGAGACTTTGCGCCCCACCCAAGGTTTTCTATTGATTGAAAGTGGTTTCCGTTTTAAAAATTGGTAATTTTTTAATCGAAGCCGGTTGCGATGCTAGTTGAAGGTGGTTGCCGGAGGACAAAACAACCGGGAACCGCACGGAAACCTTGGGTGGGGCGCAAAGTCTCCAGAGGTTTCGATTTAGGTCTCCTAAATGGGACAGGGGCATATGTCTACTGCACATAATTTCATATCATTTAGCAACCGTATTATAAAAATATCATCTTTGGTGTGTTTTTCCTTCGATACAAAAGATGTGACCCTTTTAGAAGGGGAGGAAATCATTTTGGCATGATGAAAATCTTTCATTAGAAATCTCGTGACCAAGCTAGCAACTGGGGTGTAGTTGGAACTGTTGCGTATGTTTCAGTTGCACATTTGAAAATTGCTGAAAGCAATCATCATTTTATTGCACATAGAAAAGTATCATACAATGGTTGTCGAGTGCCCTGAGGAAGGAAATGGAATTAAACTGTACTTTATAATCAATCTTTCCGTGCATTGCTGTAAAACATATTACAAGTATATCCTGTTGAGAGGGATAATGATGTCGTAATTCTTCAGAAAAATGATATAATGACGTTAATAATTATCATTCAAACTTGCTTGTTGCACTGTTTGCAATTCCATCCACAATATATCTTTTCTCAAAACGTTCACACCAACTTCTGTTCATTGGGTCGTTGCTTAGGGACACAAACCTCTATCATATCCTCGGTATTCATTGAACTAATGGGATATGATTCCCTGTATATTTTGTTGCAGGATAAACATGGTCTTCAACTGTGAAACAAATCCTACATAATCACTGAGTCGCAGTACAATGTAGAACCGAAACTGGTCCTTCAGTCCACCATGTCTCCCGTGACACGAGTGATTCATGAAATCGCGGTGGATGTTATCTACACAGACTTTAGATGGCATTTGATGAATTCCCTCATGAGAGGCAGATACAGTGCATTCAGAAAGTATTCAGGCCCCTTCACTTTTTCCATATTTTGTTACGTTACAGCCTTAGTCTAAAATGGATGAAATTTGTTTTACCATCAATCAACACAGAATTCCCCATAATAAAAAAAGCGAAAACAGGTGTTTAGAAAATTTTGCAAAGTAATTAAAAAGGAATAACTGAAATATCACATTTACATCAGTATTCAGACCCTTTACTCAGTACTTTGTTGAGGCACCTTTGGCAGCGATCACAGCCTCAAGTCTTCTTAGGTATGATGCTACAAGCTTGACACACCTGTATTCGGGTAATTTCTCCCATTCTTCTCTACAGATCCTCTCAAGTTCTGTCAGCTTGGATGGGGAGTGTCGATGCACAGCTATTTTCAGGTCCCTCCAGAGATGTTTGGTCGAGTTCAAATCCGGGCTCTGGCTGGGCCACTCAAGGACATTCATAGGGATTGGACAGGCTTTGTTCTAAGATGGCGTCTACCTGTTGCAACATTTTGCCAGCGGCACAACAAAAAACATTCAAATATACTATTTTCTAGGCTAAGTGGGACCCGTTGGGTCCCATGTTCACACGGGAGGGCTGGTCCCCCAATGTAATATTCCACCTCTCCACCAATTCCAATACTGGTGGCGAGTGGGGGGGTGCGGCTTTCTGGAGCACTAGTATGGGTGTTGTGGGCTGAAGGGACTGGTTTCCAGAGGGCTAGTATGGACATTGTGGGCCAAATGGATTCTTGGGGTGGCAGCTCAGTCACTCAAGCCTGAAATGCTGGCAGCTCACTCACGGCTGGTGTGCTGGCAGTTGACTCTCGGCTCATCCTTGAAATGCCTTTTCAAGCCGGATGCAAGGCCACCAAATTCAAGTGCAGTTTCTTACCACTTCAAGCAGGGTGCAAGGCCACTAAATTCAAGTGCAGTTTCTTACCACTTCAAGCAGGGTGCAAGGCCACTAAATTCAAGTACAGTTTCTTACCACTTCAAGCAGGGTGCAAGGCCACTAAATTTAAGTGCAGTTTCATACCATTTCAAGCAGGATGCAAGGCCACCAAATTCAAGTGCAGTTTCTTACCACTTCAAGCAGGGTGCAAGGCCACTAAATTCATGTGCAGTTTCATACCATTTCAAGCAGGGTGCAAGGCCACCAAATTGAAGTGCAGTTTCTTACCACTTCAAGCAGGGTGCAAGGCCACCACACTCAAGTGCAGTTTCCTACCACTTCAAGCAGGGTGTAAGGCCACCAAATTCAAGTGCAGTTTCCAACCACTTCAAGCAGGGTGAAAGGCCACCAAATTCAAGTGCAGTTTCATACCATTTCATGCAGGGTGCAAGGCCACCGCATTCAAATGCAGTTTCATACCATTTCAAACAGGGTGAAACCACCATAAAAGCACACAAAACACCACATAAACACCACACTCACAGTTCGGTAGACATTCATTGTATTCAGTTGATTCACAGCTCAGACAGAGTCGTGACCTCTCCCTCCCCCATCTTGCAGAGACTGAGCCACACCCACACTTCTGGGTTTTATAATCCCTACCCTCCCATCAGAAGGGGCGTGGCCTTCATGGCGTGATTGACAGGAGAGGTTCTCAACATTTTCTAAACACTAATAACATTTTTATTTTTAATTGATGGGAATAATGTTCTGCACCTAATGAGCGGAGGGGGACTGAGTAAGATGGTCAAAAATCACAGCCATAAGTGGTAGTGTGTTATCTAATATCAATATACAGTGCAAACAGGGAGTTGTCAAGTTTCGATTTTATTTGCTGAGCTTCATTTCAAACCCCCAACCACCATCAACAACCATTTACTGAGCTGAATTTCAAACCCCCAACCTCCACCAACAACCATTTGCTGAGCTGTATTTCAAACCCCCAACAACCATTTGCTGAGCTGTATTTCAAAGCCCCAACTGCCACCAACAACCATTTGCTGAGCTGTATTTCAAACCCCCAACCACCACCAAAAAACATTTGCAGAGCTTTATTTCAACCCAACCTCCACCAACAACCATTTGCTGTGCTTTATTTCAAACCAACCACATTTTCATTTTCAAACCACATTAAGGGCACTCAAGGTCAGTAAAGCCACACTCACAGTTTAGTCGACATGTGTTCAGTGTTATTCACAGCTCAGACTGGGAGACGTGACCCTCTCGCTCCCCATCTTTCAGAGACTGACTGAGTTAATCAATACTTCCGGGTTTTATAGTCTCTCCGGAAGGGGTATGGCAGATGCCCCTTCAACATTTTTAAAACACTAATGAATCTTATTTTTCATCGATGCGAAAAATCCTCTTGTCCTGCGGAGGGGAACTCTGAATAAGATGGCCAAAATTCACAGCCGTATGTCGCAACATTTTTTTGCTAAAATCAATATACAGAACAACAGGAAGTGGTCAAGATCAGACTTTTAATAATATAGATGAGCTCACCTGTATCAGAAAATCTGCAGAAATCAACAATGTAAGTAGTGAGCTGCTAACGCATTTAAATGCATTAGCACTACTGCGAACACCCGAAGATAGCGATGGTAAGGGAATCCCCATACAGAGGGGAATCCCCGACCTCGTGGAGGCGCGTAGGTACAATAAGTAATGTACCTGTAAACACAGGGGAGGCCTTCATGGAGTTCGAAATCGTGGCCATCGGGCAGGAACTCACAGCAGCAAAGGAGCTGCAGGTGCTGACTGTATGGGAATCCCCGATCTCAAGGGAATCCCCAACCTCACGGAGACTCACAAGTACTGTACCTTTAAACACCGAGGAGGGTTTCATGGGGTAGGGAAACGTGGCCGTCGGGCAGGACTACAAGTATGACTGAAGCGCAGGAGACTTCGGCCCCCTCTCCCTACTATCCTACTGGCCAACGTACAGTCACTATAAAACAAAGTGGAGTACTTAAGGTCAAGGCTGCTTTACCAAAGGTATCTGAGGGAATGCACTGTGTTCTGTTTCACAGAGACGTGGCTCACCCCCAGCTCCCCAGACTCAGCGGTCCAGCCTGAAGAGTTCTCCATCCACTGTATGGGCCATACGCTGGCATCTGGGAAAGGGAGAGGAGGGGGCGTCTGCCTCATGGTCAACTCTGCGTGGTGCTCAGACGTGGCAGTCCTATCCAACTGCTGCTCTCCACACCTCAAACATCTGGCGGCAAAGTGCCGTCCCGACCGAGGGAATTCTTCTCCATCATCCTGACCGTGGTCTACATCCCACCCCAGGCAGACATCTGTCTGGCACTGCACGCCGTGGTCACCAAGCATCAGACGGCTTACCCAGAGGCATTTACCACTGTAGCTGGGGACCTCAACAAAGCCAACCTAAAGAAATCGCTCCCTAACTTCCAGCAACATGTCTCCTGCAGCACCAGAGGATCAAACACCCTTAACCACTTCTACACGACCATCAAAGACGCCTATCACTCTATCTCTCACCCTCACTTCGGAAAATTCGACCATACTGCGGTGCTGCTTCTTCCTGCCTACAGGCATCAATTGAAGAACGCACCCCCAGAGGTGAGGACTGTACAGAGCTGGTCAGGGGTGGGGGTGGGGGCAGAGAAACAACTCCAGGTTTGCTTGGAGCTTGTTGTCCGGCTACGGTTGAAGGACTCTGCAACGGACTTGAATGAATTTGTCACAGTCATTACAGACTTCATAAGGAAATGTGTGGAGGACTGCATTCCAACAAAAACCTTCTGAGTGTTTCCTAACCAGAAGCCTTGGATGGACCATGAGATAGATCCACATTCGTCTGAAGACCAGATCCCGGGCATTCAGGTCTGGCGATGCAGAGGTCCATAATAAGAAGTCCAGTTACGACCTTGGTAAGGCCATCAAAAAGGCCAAAAGGGACCTTCTCTAAGCTGGAGGATGAGACAGATGTAAGGCAACCGTGACATGGCTTAAATGCCATCACCTCCTACAAGGCGAAATCATGAGGTGGCTCAAATGACAGCGAAGCATCACTCCCTGACGAGCTCACTGCGTTCTCCACATGGTTCGATAGGGAGACCACTGATGTGCCTCCCCGAGCCCCTGTTTGCCGTGATGGTATCAAAGAATAAACCTAGCAATTATAGACCTATTAGTTTGACGTCAGTGGTGGGCAAATTAATGGAAAGGATACTTAGAGATAATATATATAAGCATCTGGATAAACAGGGTCTGATCAGGAACAGTCAACATGGATTTGTGCCTGGAAGGTCATGTTTGACAAACCTTCTTGAATTTTTTGAAGCGGTAACTAGGGAAATTGATGAGGGTAAAGCAGTGGATGTTGTCCATATGGATTTCAGTAAGGCCTTTGACAAGGTTCCCCATGGAAGGTTGGTTAAGAAGGTTCAATCTTTGGGTGTTAATGGCGGAGTAGCAAGATGGATTCAACAGTGGCTGAATGGGAGATGTCAGAGAGTAATGGTGGATGGCTGTTTGTCAGGTTGGAAGCCGGTGACCAGTGGGGTGCCTCAGGGATCTGTGTTGGGTCCACTGTTGTTTGGCAGAAGTGGTGGAGGCAGGGTTGATTTTAACATTTAAAAGTAAAGTGGATAGGTATATGGACGTGAAGGGAATGGAGGGGTATGGTCTGAGTGCAGGTAGATGGGACTAGGGGAAAACAAATGGTCGGCACGGACTGGAAGGGCCGAGAGGGCCTGTTTCCGTGCTGTAATTGTTATATGGTTATATGGTATTACAGTCATAGTCACAGAGGTCAATGTCAGAAGATCCTTCAGGGGTGTGAACCCTCGGAAAGTGCCTGGACCAGATGGTATACCCGGCCGTGTTCTAAAACCCTGTGCGGACCAACTGGCTGGTGTTTTTATGGACATTTTCAACCTCTCACTTCTGAGGTCTGAGGTTCCCACCTGATTTAAGAGGGCATCAATAATACCGGTGCCAAAGAAGAGTAAGGTGACGTGCCTCAATGACTATCGACCAGTAGGACTAACGTTGGTAGTAAAGAAGTGCTTTGAGAGCTTGGTTATAGTGCACATCAACTCCTATCTCAACAAGAACCTCGATCATCTACAGTTAGCATACCGCCACAACAGGTCAACGGTAGATGCAATTTCACTGGCTCTCCACTCCACACTGGACCACTTGGACAATTAAAAACACCTACGTCAGGCTGTTGTTGATAGACTACAGCTCGGCGTTTAATACCATCATCCCTTCCAAGCTGGTTACCAAGCTCACGGAACTGGGCCTCTGCGCATCCCTCTGCAATTGGATCTGCAGGGGGCTGCGTGTTCAGCCCCCTGCTTTACACAAACTATACCCATGACTGCGTAGCCCGGTCATAGTGCGAACTCCATCATCAATTTCGCCGATGACACCACTGTGAATGGACGAATCACAGATGGGGATGAGTCAGAGAATAGAAGTATGACCGACTGACCAAATGGTGCCAGCACAACAACTTGGCTCTCAACATCAGTATGACCAAGGAACTGATTGTGGACATTAGTAGGGAAAGGATGTGGACCCACAATCCTGTTTTTATAGTGGATAGGGTCAATAACTTCAAATTCCTGTTCGTGCATATATCAGAAGCTCTTTCCTGGACCCAGCGCACCAATGCCATTGTAAAGAAGGCAAGTCAACGACTACTTCCTGAGAAGATTGCGAAGATTTGGCATGTCGAAGAGGATGCTCCTAAACCTCTACAGGTGCACGGTAGAGAGCATTCTGACTGGTTGCATCGTGGCCTGGTTTGGCAACTTGAACGTCCAGCGAAAAAGACTACAAAAAGTTGTGACCACTGCCCAGTCCATCACCGGCTTTGACCTCTCCACCATCGAAGGGATCTATCGTAGTCACTTCCTCAAAAGGGCAGCCAAAATCATCAAGGACTCACACCATCCTGGCCATACACTTATCTCACCATTGCCATCAGGAAGAAGGTACTTGAGCCTGAAGACTGTAATGTCCAGGTTCAGGAACAGCTTCTTCCCTAAAGCCATCAGGCTATTAAACACAACAAATAAGCTATGAGCTCTGAACTGCAAAAGACTATTATTATTTGTTATTTGCACTATATTTGTTATTTATTGAACTTTTCCTCTTTTTTCCCCGTTATATACAATGTTTAAATATTCACATATTCTGTTGAGCTGCAGCAAGTAAGAATGTCATTGTCCCGTCCAGGACATATGACAATAAAACACTCTTGACTTGATTTGTCACGAAGCCACTCCAGCGTTGTCTTGGCTGTGTACTTATGGTCATTGTCCTGTGGGAGGTGAACCTCCGCCCAGTCCGAGGTCCAGAACGCTCTGGAGCAGGCTTTCATCAAGGATCTCTCTGTACTTTGCTCCGTTCATCTTTCCCTCGAATCCGACTAGTCTCCCAGTTCCTGCTACAGAGAAAACATCCCCACAGCATGATGCTGCCACCACCATGCTTCACCGTGGGTATGGTATTGGTCAGGTGATCTGGTTTCCTGAAGACGTCACGCTTGGCATTCACGCCAAAGAGTTCAATCTTGGTTTCATCAGACCAGAGAATCTTTTTTGTCATGCCTTTTGGCAAACACCAAGTGGGCTGTCATGTGCCTTTTACTGAGGGGTGGCTTCCGTCTGGCCACTCTACCATAAAGGCCTGATTGGTGGAGTGCTGCAGATATACTTGTCCTTCTGGAAGGTTCCCCCATCTCCACAGAGGAACTCTGGAGCTTTGTCAGAGTGACCATCAGTTTCTTGGTCACCTCCTGAGCAAGGCCCTTTTCCCCTGATTGCTCAGGTTGGCCAGCCGGCCAGCTCTATGAAGAGTCCTGGTGGTTCCAAAATTCTTCCATTTAAGAATGACAGAGGCCACTGTGCTCTTTGGGACCTGCAATGCTGCAGAAAATGTTTTATCCCCTTCCCTAGATCTGTGTATCGACACAATCCAGTCTCGCAGATATACGGACAATTCCTTTGTCTTCATGGCTTGGTTTTTGCTCTGACATGCACTGTCAACTGTGGGACCTTATATAGACAGGTGTGTGCCTTTCCAAATCATGCCCAATCAATTTTATTTACCACTGGTGGACTCTAATCAAGTTGTAGAAACATCTCAAGGATAATTAATGGATATTGCATGACCCTCAGCTCAATTTTGAGTGACATAGCAAAGGACCTGAATACTTATGTAAATGTGATATTTCAGTTATTTATTTTTAATTACTTTGCAAACATTTCTAAACACCTGTTTTCGCTTCATCATTCTGGAGTATTCTGTGTAGATTGATGATTAGAAAATAGTAATTTAATCCATTTTAAAATAAGGCTGCAACGTTACAAAATGTGTAAAATTGAAGGGGTCTGAATACTTTCTGAATGCACTGTACATGACATCCACAATGAATCGTTATTTATTTTTATTTTTTTTGTTAGTAGTAAATACAGTAGTGTGGTACCTAAGTACCTAATACATACATACACATTACCATTCTTGTACAAATTCTTGTTTTTAATTTAATAATAAAAGAACAGTGGAAAAAAAAGGGAAATAAAGAGTGTCGAAATAAATAGATAAGCGAGTATGAACAGATAGTGAAAGATATAGAGAGCAGAGATAAAAAGCTAAGAAGATTGAGAGAAAAAGAGAAAGTAGAAAGAAAAGAAATGAGGAGAGATTTCGTATTTTTACCCATCCGTCACCTGGTTCTGAACCATTTAATTTCTAAGGTTATGTTAATGAATCGTTAGTTTGAGTTCAGAGCTGGATGTTGTTGATCACCTTGAATGCTATTGAAGTTGTACCAGGCAAGGGGAGAGTATTCTCTTTTTATGCCTCAGATGTTTGGTATACACACACCATAAAGCACTTCATGTAGACAAACAATATTGAAAAATCAGTTGCAATAATATTGTTAGGTGTCTTTGTTCATAGCTTTTTGGTTGATCTGACTTCTTGTTCCTTCCAGAATTTCTGGGAATCTTTTGGCATATTCATAACAATCCTTAAACACTGCGCTTGGAATTCAACTTTCACAACTTTTTCACCCAACTAATTTTTTTTTTACTTTGCACGTACTAAGTCATCAAGTTGAAAACCTTTTGTAAATTGCCTTTGGGACCGGAATCGAAGGCATGACAGATACAAGTTTAATTGCTTTGCCTGCTTCCACTTTACGGTCTTTGTTTGAAAACCTCCCTCAGACTTTCATCAATTGTTTTGATCATTTGAAATATCTTCCCCGTTTTCTTTTTCCTAGAATGCAGAAATTATCAAGTTTGTCTAAAATTAACAAATGTATTTCCACCACTTAACTTTAAAACTATTTTGCTTCATGGTCGCGATGGGCCTTTAGGTTTCAAGAGTATGCAGTGCACCTTAACAATGCTTACTTACCCCATCCTCCTCAGGGTTTCTCCTGTTTGACAGAGATGCATTGCACCATCTAGCTTGAACTATATTAGCACTAAATTTGCCCTTCCCCTCTCTTTTGTAAAATGGGCAAATAGTGTTTGGTTTTGTTACTGTTTTGTTTGGTCCTAATTGCTTTGCAAGTTTGTTCCACTTGCGAGTGAGCAACTAAGAGTGGGAGCAGCGGGGAGATTAAAAAGCAGCCCAAAGTGTCCAGGAGTGTCTAGTTCTTGTTGTGCATAAAAGGAAGGAAGTTGCGGAGTGGCTTTTTGGGAAAAACTGTGCGTTGAGGCGAAGAGCTGAATTCTGTCTGATTCATAAGTTCATAAGTTATAGGAGCAAAGCTAGGCCATTCGGCCCATCAAGTCTACTCCGCCATTCAATCAAGGCTGACCCATCGCTTCCTCTCAGCCCATTCTCCTGACCTCCCTGACACACGTACTAATCAAGAACCTGTCAATCTCTGCCTTTAAAATATCAATTGACAGTCAAATCAGAAGTTTTAAATTTATGGTCACTCAATGCAATTTTGTGATTTATCGATTCCGCAAATATAAGGACTCTTCCCCCTTTACATATGATGTAATAGCAGAATCTGTTTGCTAACAGCCTAATAGGCCTGGCTCCAAACAATTGAATTAGGGTGAGGCTTGAGAGGATAATGAGGGGAGAAAAAGTATGTAATAGGAATCAAAACTTCCTTGAAACCACCATTCCTGCTTTGTAAACATCAAAGATACTAGAGGAGCAAGATAGACCACCTACGAAATCCAATGGACTGACGTGTAGTACGCATCAGAATGCAACGGAACGTCACTTCAGCCATTTTAGGAATAAGACCCTGATCCCCGTTATGCCTCTCGCAGTTTAATCCACGTCAGTCCATTGAATTTTGCAGTTTATCTTGGTCTCTTAGCCTTCTATGTTAGACCATTATTATCTTTGTTTATAATAAATAAGGTGCTTTAAAAAAAAATAATAAAAAGGGAAACTACATATAAAATGAGCAACAATGCGCAATTGAAGGTCTCTGGACCATATGCATTCTATGGTCTTTGGTTTAATCAGTGTTGTGGAGGAACGGTATGTGTATGTTTCTGTGTGTGAGTGGCAAGATAGAGATAATAGATTTCAAAGTTCCTAATGGATCAGAAGCAACTTTGATTTAAAGCAACTCATGATGTACATGAGCCATTCTCATGATGTACATAAGAAACATAGAAACATAGAAATTAGGTGCAGGAGTAGGCCATTCGGCCCTTCGAGCCTGCACCGCCATTCAACATGATCGTGGCTGATCATCCAACTCAGTATCCCATACCCTTCTCTCCATACCCTCTGATCCCCTTAGCCACAAGGGTAACATCTAATTCCCTCTTAAATATAGACAATGAACTGGCCTCAACTACCCTCTGTGGCAGAGAGTTCCAGAGACTCACCACTCTCTGTGTGAAAAAAGTCTTTCTCATCTCAGTCTTAAAGGATTTCCCCCTTATCCTTAAGCTGTGACCCCTTGTCCTGGACTTCCCCAACATTGGGAACAATCTTCCTGCATCTAGCCTGTCCAACCCCTTAAGAATTTTGTAAGTTTCTATAAGATCCCCTCTCAATCTCCAAAATTCTAGAGAGTATAAACCGAGTCTATCCAGTCTTTCTTCATAAGCCATAAAGGCAATTATATTTGCCTTTATTTTTTTGCCTATATATAAGGAACATAAGACATAAGCCAATATATTTGCCTAAATTTATATATTATAAACACGCATAGATATTATATATGATACACACACATATATAAATGTGATATTGATGTACATTTCTCTAGTTTCTTAAATGTACATAAACACATATATTCATCCTATATATATATATATATGTGTGTAATATGTATGTAGGTAAATATATAACACACACATGTATATTTCTCTAGTTTGTATTGTATTGTATATCTTTATTATCATTTTTCCTGAGTACTTACATACCCAGAGGAAACGAAAAAACGTTGCTCAACCAGTGTCCATTCAGTGTGCGGTGAAAAATAAATAGAAATAAAAATAAAAATACACATATCATGAGTTCCAATCGGCAGCGCATGACAATGGCTCTGCTTCAGTGTGTCCAGGTTGGTGTTTGGTGCGCGATACTTTGGCGGGGGGCAAAGTCCGTTTATCAGTCTTATAGCCTGCGGGAAGAAGCTGAGGAGCACCCTGCTGGTTTTGCAGCTGATGCTCCTGTACCTCTTCCCAGATGGCAGGATGGAGAATATGTGATGCGATGGGTGGTAGGGGTCTTTGATGATGGAGACGGCTCTGCTGATACATCTCTTCCTGTACATGTCCAGCAGGAAAGGGAGTGGAGCACCAATAATCCTGCTGGCGGTCTTCACAATCCTGTCCAGTTGGTGCCGTTCGTACGCCTTGCAGCTCCCGAACCAGAAAGTGATGCCGTAGGTTAATGTGCTCTCGATTGTCCCCTATAAAAAGTTTGTAGGTGTGCAGTGGGGAGACCTGCTTTCCGTAGTCTTCGGAGAGGTGTAGTCACTACTGGGCTCTCTTGACCAGTGCTGTAGTGTTGGTCGTGGATGTCAAGTTATCTGACAGGTGGAGTCCTCGGAACTTCACACTGCTGACCCTTTCCACATCAGCTCCATCGATGTGCAGAGGTGTATGGCGTTGTTTTCCCGCCCTCCTGAAGCCAACCACCATCTCCTTCGTTTTTCCCACGTTGAGAATGCTGTTGTGGGATTTGCACCATCCTGTGAGCAGCTCCACCTCCATCCTGTACGCCGACTCATCATTGTCACTGATGAGACCCACCACTGTTGTGTCATCAGCGAACTTGTTGATGAAGTTGTTGTTGAGTCTAGCAGTACAGTCATCTGTAAGCAGACTAAACAGCAGGGGGCTTAGGACACAGCCTTGGGGCGAGCCAGTGCTCACGGCTATGGTTTTTGATATCCTACTGCCCAACCTGACTGTGTGCTGCCATTGCGATAGAAAGTTCAGGACCCAGTTACATGTGCCAGCATCAATCCCCAATAACTCCAACTTCTCCACCAGCTGCTGCGGAATGATTGTGTTAAAAGCAGAGCTGAAGTCTATGAAGAGGATCATGGCATAAGTATTTTTCCGATCAAGGTGTGGCAGTAGCGGTTCAGTGTTGTTGAGACTGCGTCCTCTGTGGATCGGTTGGCTCAGTAGGCGAACTGCAGTGGGTTTAGGTCGGCAGGTAGGCTATTTTTGATATGCTGCATAACCAGTCGCTCAAAACACTTCATTACTGTGGGAGCCACTGGTCAAAAGTCATTATGGCAGGCTGGGTTTGGTTTCTTCGGGACAGGAACGATGGTGGCACTCTTAAGACAGTTGGGCACTACTGCCTGGCTGAGCGAGGTGTTAAAAATGTCTGTGAAGACATCTTTCAGTTGCTCGGCACAGTCTCTTAGAACGCATCCAGGAATGTTGTCCGGCCTTGTGGCTTTGCGTGGGTTGGTGCTGGCAAAAGCCTTTTTAACACCGGCTGCGGACAGCCTGAGCGACTGGTCACTGGGAGATGGCAGTAGTGCACGTGCCTGGGTGCTGTTTTTAACCTCAAACCGTGCGTCGAACTCGTTCAGTTCATCTGATAGAGAGGAGTCGTTTTGGCATATCCGCAGTGATCTACTTTCTTGTGATCTACTCTTAATTTTGGAGGCCGAGCCTCCGAAGCCGGGCTGCCACCACCGCCGTCGCCGGAATGCTGGAACCCCACCACAGCTCTGAATCAGGGTCCACTGCTGGAAATCTGAAGCACCGGAGCTCTGAAGCCGGGCCGCCACTGGAGCACCGCTGGAACGCCGCTGGAGCACCGGAGCTCTGAAGCCGTGCCGCTGCTGGAGCACCGCTGGAGCACCACTGGAGCAACCGCTGGAGCACCGGAACTCTGAAGCTGGGCCGCCACTGGAGCACCGCTGGAACGCCGTTGGAGCACCGGAGCTCTGAAGCCGTGCCGCTGCCGCTGCTGGAACACTGGAGCTCTGAATGCTCTCCACATCTCCGAGGCAGCCAGCTCTGCCATTAGGCCTCAGCACAGATGGAGACGCTGACGGGGGACACGACAAGAAAAGGTCGCATCCCCCTGAAGGGAGAGACCAAAACCTTGTTTCTCCCATCCTCCCCCCCCACCCCCACACCCCCTCCCCCCCCCCCCCCACACACACACACACAAACACAACCTAACAAACCAAAATTCCAACTAAAACAGACACAAGAAGACAAAAAAAGAAAAAAACAGACGGACTGCAGGTGAGCCGCGGCTGCCACGCAGCGCCGCCACTTCCGGATCAGGGGGTATGGAGAGAAGGCAGGTACAGGATACTGAGTTGGATGATCAGCCAAGATCATATTGAATGGCGGTGCAGGCTCGAAGGGTCGAATGGCTTACTCCTGCACCTATTTTCTATGATTCCATGATATACAGGGTGCTCAGAACAAAGATGGCAGTTCTTTGACAAGTACTCCGTAGTTCGCTCTAGGAGATCTTATCAACGAGTATTCTGGACCCACTGTCAACATCTGAAATTATAGTGAAATATCATGGAGAATTAACTTTAAGAACAAATCTGATTACAACTACATAACTGCAGAATGGATGATATGTCACTTAAATGCAGTTGTTTTCAGGGGTGGGGAGAGACATGTATATTGAACATGCATTTTTCCTCTAATAGGTCAATTCATGCAACTAGTAGCGATGTAACTAGTAGCGTGGATAAGGGAGAACCAGTGGATGTGGTATATCTGGACTTCCAGAAGGCTTTCGACAAGGTCCCACATAAGAGATTAGTATACAAACTTAAAGCATACGGTATTAGGGGTTCAGTATTGATGTGGATAGAGAACTGGCTGGCAAACAGGAAGCAAAGAGTAGGAGTAAACGGGTCCTTTTCACAATGGCAGGCAGTAACTAGTGGGTACCGCAGGGCTCAGTGCTGGGACCCCAGCTGTTTACAATATATATTAATGATCTGGATGAGGGAATTGAAGGCAATATCTCCAAGTTTGCGGATGACACTAAGCTGGGGGGCAGTGTTCGCTGTGAGGAGGATGCTAGGAGACTGCAAGGTGACTTGGATAGGCTGGGTGAGTGGGCAAATGTTTGGCAGATGCAGTATAATGTGGATAAATGTGAGGTTATCCACTTTGGTGGCAAAAACAGGAAAGCAGACTATTATTTAAATGGTGGCCGATTAGGAAAAGGGGAGATGCAGCGAGACCTGGGTGTCATGGTACACCAGTCATTGAAAGTAGGCATGCAGGTGCAGCAGGCAGTGAAAAAAGCGAATGGTATGTTAGCTTTCATAGCAAAAGGATTTGAGTACAGGAGCAGGGAGGTTCTACTTCAGTTGTACAGGGTCTTGGTGAGACCACACCTGGAGTATTGCGTACAGTTTTGGTCTCCAAATCTGAGGAAGGACATTATTGCCATAGAGGGAGTGCAGAGAAGGTTCACCAGACTGATTCCTGGGATGTCAGGACTGTCTTATGAAGAAAGACTGGATAGACTCGGTTTATACTCTCTGGAATTTAGGAGATTAAGAGGGGATCTTATAGAAACTTACAAAATTCTTAAGGGGTTGGACAGGCTAGATGCAGGAAGATTGTTTCCCGATGTTGGGGAAGTCCAGGACAAGGGGTCACAGCTTAAGGATAAGGGGGAAATCCTTTAAGACCGAGATGAGAAAGACTTTTTTCACACAGAGAGTGGTGAGTCTCTGGAACTCTCTGCCACAGAGGGTAGTTGAGGCCAGTTCATTGGCTATATTTAAGAGTGAGTTGGATGTGGCCCTTGTGGCTAAGGGGATCAGAGGGTATGGAGAGAAGGCAGGTACGGGATACTGAGTTGGATGATCAGCCATGATCATATTGAATGGCGGTGCAGGCTCGAAGGCTGAATGGCCTACTCCTGCACCTAATTTCTATGTTTTCTATGTTTCTATGCCTACTGAATAAATTCTGTATTCATGCCTACTATATTCTGTTGTGCTGAAGCAAAGCAATAATTTAATTGTCCTATCTGGGACACATGACAATAAACTCCTTTGACTTGATTTATCTTAAATGTAGAAGAGCTTACAATACCATGCATGCCTTACAACAAGAACAAAACCAGAAATGTACAGCAGTGTAAAAATTGATACCTTTATTATTGTTTAAGAAGGAACTGCAGATGCTGGAAAATCGAAGGTAGACAAAAATGCTGGAGAAATTCTCCAGCATTTCTGTCTACCTTTATTATTGTGCTAAGTCTAGATCTATAAAATAAGACTTTCTAATAACTTGCTCATGTACCAAAAATGTCTTATATAAAATAATTCATAGTCGGGATCATAAGAATAGAATTGTATATGTTACAGTCATCATACATTGAAAAGGAAATAGTAAGATTTACTAGAATGTTGCCAGGGTTCCAGCAACTATGTTACAGAGAAAGGTTGAACAAGTTAGGTCTTTATTCTTTGGAGCGCAGAAGGTTAAGGGGGGACTTGATTGAGGTCTTTAAAATGATGAAAGGGATAGACAGAGTTGACGTGGATACGTTTTTCCCATTGAGGGTAGGGAAGATTCAAACAAGAGGGCATGACATGAGAATTAAGGGACAGAAGTTTTGGGGTAACGTGAGGGGGAACTTCTTTACTCAGAGGGTGGTGGCTGTGTGGAATGAGCTTCCAGCAGAAGTGGTGGAGGCAGGATCGATTTTAACATTTAAGAGTAAAGTGGATAGGTATATGGACGTGAAGGGAATGGAGGGATATGGTCTGAGTGCAGGTAGATGGGACTAGGGGAAAACAAATGGTCGGCACGGACTGGAAGGGCCGAGAAGGCCTGTTTCCGTGCTGTAATTATTATATGGTTATATGGTTAAGATTAAACGAGAACTTACCAGTTCGAAGTTTGATCGTTATTTTATGAGGAGTAACGATGAGGGATTACGTGAAGAAGCCCCGCCTGGCGCTGGAACGGCATACTTCAAAGCAGCGGCATGAAAAACACAGAACATAATAGCCGGAGTAAGATAGTAAGGCTCAACATAGATTTAGAACTACCAGATGATCATTTATTTTATGAGGGTCGGGAGGGCACGTAATCTCTCATCGTTACACCTCATAAAATAACGATCAAACTTCGAACTGGTAAGTTCTCATTTAATCTTACTATTTTACTTCGGAGTCACGTGAGTCGGAGAAGTTTGAAGCTTCTGTGTTTTTCATGTCGTAGAATTTATTCCATACGACAGACCGACTCATTCAACACAGTAACGAGCGAATAACACATTTTTCCCCAAACATTGCCAAAAGTTATGTGATAAATTATTTCCCATTATAAAGAATAAAAGTAATGCCCTTTCCATTGAAAGGCAAGTTTATCACAAAATATCAATTGATATGTATATTTTGATGGTATGAACAAAGCAACAATTATAGAGAAACCAACACTCCAAACCTGACACCATGACTGGTTCCTTTTACTTTAACATTTAATTTACACCCTCCTGCGGCCTTGCATCTTTGCTCGAGCGGCTCATCCTGTGCCATTCCTGTGAATGTATCTACCTCATTAACAGTGATTTTCCCCATTTCAGTGTCTAGTTCCACTGAGTGTTATTCAATTTCTAACCATCTAGAATACATTCCTCTAGAACCATCAGTTTTTACTGAAACCTAATGTGGTTATTTGTGTGTAATAAGTAGTGCTGTCTCATCACCACAGAGACTCTTACCTACTTCAACATATTTCATCAATGTTCACACACACACACACACAACTTAAGGCCGACAGGATATGCTTATTGGTTTCAGCTCTTCTTGGTGTGCTTTGTTTGGTAAATTCATAAACATATATGATAATGTAATCTGTATCCACATGCAATTATAACGTAATATTTGCAATGTTTGCACTCTTATGTTGATACTAAAGTCATCAGCATTATTACTTTTAATGTTAACTTTTTTGAATCATTGATAGAATTTAGAGTCCATTGCCGAAGGCAATTCAGGACTATTGATCTCCCGACTTATGTATTACAATTTTGGACAGATTATATATACATATATATATTTATATTATATCTACATATATATCCCTTTCCATATCGGGATATTACGAATGCACCCGATAACTTCTTAGTTAGTATATTGTCCGTTAATAGGACAATAACACTCTGAGCCCTATTATTGGCTCTATCAATTAGATACTCAGAAAAATGCAATCCACAAGGAACTCACATATATCTAATATGACAAAATAACTTTACTGTATACACAGACTTCCAATTTCTTATAACAAAATATTGTTTTTTTAAAACTTATTTCTGCAAATTGCAGGTATGACACTTCTTTTATACATAATTATTTTATTGTTATGTTGTTATATTAGTTAAACATTCCTAGACTTCTTTGACCATCAAACTGTTGTAATGGTCTGGTCAACCTGCAGATAGTCAAATTCATATTTTCATGTCATGGATGCCTTTGTACAACAATAAATCACTGCAGAGTTTACACAAAAACTGAAGAACCCAGCGGGTGCAGCAGCATCCAAGGAGCGAAGGAGACAGGCGACGCCCCGGGTCGAGACCCCTCCTCAGACTTTAATAAATTACTGCAATTATGAATCATCACAAGTGGTTCAACATCACTCAATATTTATGAAAACCATGAAGGATCCGTTTTTGGGCCACCAAAATGCCTCTGGCAGTGTCCTGCTACATTTTCATCAGACACTGTCCTATCAAACAAAAATGAGGACATAAAAGAACATCTTTCTCATGTAATTGAAAGAAAAGCATCCACCTTTCCTGTTCTTGGTTTACCCACGAGAACATTTGAAAGATCGGTGATTTAATCTGTATGCAACCAGATTAATCGTAAGTAATCCATATTAATTACAATGTGTTTTCCTCCCTTAATTTGTTGTCTCCGATACCATTGTCTCTTCCTTAGCGATATGCCACATCTGTTTACTCAGATAATCCCATGATTATTATTTTACTTATCTTGTGTGTTTTAACATATGCCACAGCCGTGGTATTGTTCACCTTGATATGACATGGACACTTCCATAACAGAACAATCGATAATTAATCCATAACTCCTTATACTTCAATAATTAATACAAATGTTTGGAGAAATTTCTTAGGACAATCCATTTATGCTCACCTGGTATTATTGTCCGTAGTCCCAACAAGAGACGTATCAATTATTTTTATAAGAATAGATAATATTCTTACCTTTTCCAAATATTCACAGAAGCTGTCCATCATCTGTAACACTTGCTTCAGTTTGCAGCAGCTGCTAAGTTGTTAGTTGAAGCAGCTTGTGAACCTTTTTTTTTTTACATTACTTTAATAATGATAACATATCATTTGATATTTGCCATAAGCCTCTCACAAAGGCATACATATTCTTATAAGCTTCTGTATTCCTTCTTTTGGAGCTTTATTTACTCCTTTCCTAATGGAGGGACAAAGTATGTCAACAAAACAATGAGACATATTTGTATCATGGAACAATTTTCCCCCTCTTATGGTGCTGAATTACTCCTAAATTCAGAATAGTAATTTATGAATATTTTATTAATGCCTAAGCATACGCTTTATGTGATGGGTCAGGTCCTTGCCTACCAACAGGTTTGTAATTGCAGCACTAATTTGCAGCTGACGCTTTATAACCTTCCAATTTAAATGTGATCAAGATAACCCATGACCATGTCCTCATTAGTGCAAGTACTGATCTTTTTATCAGCACAATTGTTCTTCCAGTATTCTGTTTAACAGCCTTGAACTGGTTTTAATCCTTTAGACAATGTTTTAACTTGCACAGCTTGACCCATTTTAATTAATTTCAAGCACCTGTAATATTGATTAAAATATGTTAATAACAACTGTATTTCAATGTTCAAGATGTTTCCATTTTAATAAAATGTTCTTACACTGTGAAAGTGTATATAAAATGATGTTTTGTATGGTTTATACCATCAAATCTTTACACTGAGGTAATGTTATAATATATATATATGTACGTACCCCTTCTTTATTGGAGTTACTTTTGGGTGCAAACCTAAAATCAATTTTTTAAGGTTTTCTTTATACAGGTGAACCAATCCTTTCTTAGTTATATTAAATTAATGATCATGATACACCTGTAATCCCCCACAATTGGAGATTTCATGAACTTATTTTGTAACAAGTTGTTTGCACCTCTTCAACGTACTTCAAGCCTTCTTTTTCCAATTATATGGGTTTGGATAAGGCTATGTTGGATTATACCATACTTCTGCCTTTGTTTTGATCCATTATAAAATCTTTCATTGGATCATAGTTTTTCCCCCAAAGTTTAAAATCAGTAGTCTGTTCTTTTGTAATCAATATTTTTGATTTATCATAAGGCAGGTTTTATTCCATAATAATCAGGAGTTTAACATAATCTGATTTGTAATGATCTGCAAATCTAGGGTGCAGATTTGGTAAATTAATATTATATATTTCTTCCCATTGAGCTCCACAAACTGATGGCAATTTATTTTATTTTAAATGTATTGGTTATTTGCACAATATTTTATTTGTTTTCCATTGAATGGAAATGCCATGCACCAGTTTGAAATACTTTTAAAATCGTATTTCATTATATCTCATCTAATTGAGACATGGATATCATAACCGGATTCACCGTTGATATCTTTATAAACTTAAAAGTTTTATCATATTCTGCTGTTTCACCATAACAGCTTTGGTGAGGCCAATTATTATTATTTTTTTCCATATTTACTTTTCATGGCCTCACTCATACATTCAGGTATCAAACCTAGTACACTTCTATATATATTTTGTGCAGAAGTGTACTTAAATAAAACACAAAAAGTTTTATTATTATTCTGCTGTTTTAATCATAACAGCTTTAGTGAGAGACCAATTAATTTTGGTTTCCATGGTTATTTTCCATGGCCTCACTTCTTATTCAGGTGTTGTACTTACACCTGTATATATATATATATTTTTTTTACTGGTGCTGTGGTGGGTACTTCATGACCAGCCACCACTATCAGTGCATTTTTAGGGTCAGTTTTCCATTTTACTGCCCTTGTTACTCCTGAGTTTTTCCTCAAGGAGACTACCTTCAAATATATCTGAGGTAGATATTCCCACCATATTTCATCATATATTAATATATGAAACCCCTTTACGGTAGGTTAGGGAATGTTTTTGGGCCATTTAACCCTTTTTGGCTTGAATTCTTTATTAGCTTTATTTATTTATTTATTTATTTATTTTTTTAAAAAAAAATTGGAATCTTTTTTCCATTATTTTTCCAAGCCATAACACTTTTTTAGTCTGAAGGCCTTTTATTATTTTTTTTAAATTATGGCCTTTCTGACTTTATAAAATTTCCCCCCCCCCCCGCCAACAGTTTGTGGAGCGACTAAAAAATCTTTCTAACGTAATTTTAACGGTCACCAGTATCGGAACCGGTTCCGTAATTAATCTCCCGTCCCGATCGCTGGGTATTCCCCCGGGACGTTCTTTTTTAAACTCCGTTGTTTTATACAGAGTATTTTTGGTTCTATTTTAACTTTTATTTATTTTTTGTTTTTAAATTCATTTTAAAACCTGGTTCAATACACCAGGCACGGAGTTTTCCAGACCCTAAAAGTTTTTCAACTGCACTTACCTGCCGGTTCCGTACCTACCGCTGTCGAGGAGCTAGCCTCTGCAGCTCTTGCTTCTGCCGTCAGCGTCGACGTAATGCCGTTCCAGCGCCAGGCGGGGCTTCTTCACGTAGTCACTCACGTGACTCCGAAGTAAAATTAAGGCTTTAATGTGTGCTCGCGGCATGTCATTGTTCCCTATAACTCCATTAAACTCCATTTAAACACCATTGATCCGTGTACATTGTGTATATTTAATACCATTTATCATGTATTTTAAACACCATTGATCCGTGTACATTGTGTATATTTAATACCATTTATCGTGTATTTTAAACCCCACTGATCCGTGTACATTGTGTATATTTAGTACCATTTATCGTGTATTTTAAACACCATTGATCTGTCTACATTGTGTATATTTAACCATTTTTCCTGTATTTTAAACACTATTTCAAACCGGCTTAAACATAAGCCGATTCGGGAACTCCGCTGTTTGGAGGTCAAAAAATCGGCCGCTTCCTACCGGAGACCGGGTCTTCACGATGTTATAGGCTGCAGGCCGGCGGTCGGAGCTCTTTTCCGGAGAGGAATCCCAGACTCCGCGACTAGAAGCTCCATACACCGCGGCTTCAGGGTGTTATAGTCCGTGGGCCAGCGATCGGAGCTATACTTCTGGCGACCCCCGGCTCCGCGATCTGAGCTATATATAGGAAGAGATCGGGCAGGCCACACGACAGAAAGATAATTTTTTTCTTACCTTTCGTCTTTAGTGGGGAACCTGAAGAAAGACTGCTATAAAGTGCTCGAATCACTTACATTGGCGATTCGAGCACTATAGCAGAACGGCTCGCTACACTTGTAAATGTGGACGCCATGACAGAAGCCCATTTAAAAAAAACCCTCATATATTTGATTCCCAAAATGGCGCAAAAAAAAAAATACCCATGAGCCCATGACCTTACTACGGCTTTTTCGTCGAGTTGTCCATCTTGCTCTTCTAGTATCTTTGGTAAACATGTTACGAGGTATTCACAAGTTAGTATGTGTGGGATGCTCTTTATCAATTTACATTTAAGAAGGCTTCATTCACTTTCACACTTTAAACTTTTATTTCTCTCATGTCAGCATAGTTTCTCATGCTTGGCAAAACGAATTAGACAAGAAGAGTTAAATTTCATTATATGGACCTTGTATTGATGTTCATCTAGAACTAACAAGTTACACAGTAACATTTATCAATTATGAAATGTAACTGTGGAAATAATCACATTTCCAAAAATAAAACCATTGCTGCAGAAACAGAAATACTCCCATTACCCATTATGTAGATTTGTATCCGAGTGGCATCATGAAGGAAGAAATTATTAACTTTTCAGTGAATTTGTGTCGCATCACCTGGACACACTAAAATCCATCAGTTGTCCAAGTATAAGCAATTTCCAAATTTCTACTGAAACCATTGAAGAACCTCTCATGGCAGTGGTCACAGGTTATATATTGTTGTAGCCAGGTTATATATTGTTGTAGATAGACACAAAAAGCTGGAGCAACTCAGCAGGACAGGCAGCATCTCTGGAGAGAAGGAATGGGTGACGTTTCGGGTTGAGGCCCTTCTTTTTTTTCACTTTAGTCTTTATTGCTTTTATGCATACACAAATAAAACACAAATATAACAATGAAACATACAACAATGCAGTGAAACGTACAACAGTGCAGCGGGGGGTTCAGTTTACAATTAATGAGACCCTTCTTCAGACAGGTTAGGGGTAAGGAAAACGAGAGATATAGACAATAATGTGGAGAGATAAAGAACAATGAACAAATGATACGAGAAAAAGTAACGATGATAAAGGCTTCAGTCTGTTAGCTTCAAATCTTTCCTTCAGTGTTAATGACAATTGCAAATAAATGAGTGATGTGTACTTGACAAAATGCTCCCAGAATAAATCACAGCAGTTGCACGTGTGAATTGGGTTTTCTTTACTGTCTAGTCAATGCACTTTTGGCTTTTGTATTCTAAGAGAATTACCTTCTCAATTCATGATCAAGAAGTATGAATAACTTCACTATTATTCACTATTATTCACTATTAAGATGTATACTATAATCTTTTTTTAATATATATAATACTTTGTTTTAATTAAATATATATAACCAATTTTTTTTCTCTTTCTTTTCTCTTTCTCTCTCTATATAATCAAAATTATTATTTAATCACTATTCTTATTGATTAAAATCTATTCTTTTCTTTTTTCTATTTTCTAAAAAATAGAAGTTTATAAGAATTATTCGTAATATCCGTATACTTATTGAAATAAGTTGGTTGTGTATTGGAAAAGTTGTTATACTGTTGTTATGATGGATTACTTCTAATAAAAATATTATTAAAAAAAAAGAAACATAGAGACATAGAGATTGGATGCAGCAGTGGGCCATTCGGCCCTTCGGGCCTGCACCGCCATTCAGTGTGTCCCGTGCCTGCCTTCTCTCCATACCCCCTGATCCCCTTAGCCACAGGGGCCACATCTGGCTCCCTCTTGGATATAGCCAGTGAGCTGGCCTCGTCTGCCCTCTGTGGCAGGGAGTTCCAGGGACTCGCCATTCTCCGTGTGGGAAAAGTCTTTCTCATCTCAGTCTTAGAGGATTTCCCACATATCCTTGGGCTGTGGTCCCTTGTCCTGGACTTCCCCAGCATCGGGTGCGGTCTTCCTGCATCTAGCCTGTCCAACCCCTTAAGAATTTTGTAAGTGATGAACTAAATGGAATAACGTTGGTGTTAATGTAAAATAATTACTTGCTTATAGCTCTCTTCTCCTTTTTTGCCCTTAAAAGGCAATGAGATGTGTCCAACAGATCAATGAGAATTGTGTTCACAGTTACAAAATATTTAATCTTTGCCTGCGCAGTCTGAATAACCTAATTACATAGAGGACATGCAATGGATTAATTATTTTTACATCTGCCAATAATTAAGGCTATTATAAGCATGAACTGCGTTTTATTATTCCGGAATGTGAACTATCTAAATAGATTTGGATATTCCTTGATTGAGTGAAGCATCACATAGACTGATCCCTGGATCTGAATCTTATGGAAACATATAAAATTATAAAGGGACTGGACAGGCTGGATGCAGGAAGAGTTTTCCCGATGTTGGGCGAGTCCAGAACCAGGAGCCACAGTCTTAGAATGGAGGGGAGGTCATTTGGGACTGAGGTGAGAAGCAACGTTTTCACCCAGGGAGTTGTGGGTTTATGGGATTCCCTGCCACGGAGGGCGGTGGAGGCCGGATCACTGGATAGATTTGAGATGGATGGAGCTGTAGGGGCTGGTGGAATCGTGTGGTGTGGGGAGAGGGCAGGCACGGGTTATTGATAGGGGATGGTCAGCCATGATCATGGTGGGTGGTGGTGCTGGCTCGAGGGGCGGAGTGGCCTCCTCCTGCACCTATTTTCTATGTTTCTATGATTCTATGTAGCAAGAAGTATGAATAACAATGGATTTTGGAAGTTTAATGGCATCTTAAATTCAAAAATGTGCATTAATGGTCAAAACAAAAAAAATAAACAACAGTCTGAGGTAACAACAAAAATTATGAAAATTATATATCTGAAAACATCAGTCAGCATTGGAAAAATATAATTTGAGTGTTTCATGGTGATTTTAATTTACTGCACAAAATTTCAAATCAATTAGCAACTGTATTATTAAAAAATATCAGCTTTGATGTGTTTCTCCTTTGATACAAAAGATGTGACCCTTTTAGAAGGGGAGGAAATCATTTTGGCATGATGAAAATTTTTCATTAGCAATCTCATGACCAAGCTAGCAACTGGGGTGTAGTTGGAACTGTTGCGTATGTTTCAGTTGCACATTTGAAAATTGCTGAAAGTAATCATCATTTTATTGCACATAGAAAAGTATCATACAATGGTTGTCGAGTGCCCTGAGGAAGGAAATGGAATCAAACTGTACTTTATAATCAATCTTTCATTGCATTCCTGTAAAACACATTACAAGTATATCCTGTTGAGATGGATAATGATGTCATAATTCTTCAGAAAAATGATATAATGACGTTAATAATTCTCATTCAAACTCGCTTGTTGCACTGCTTGCAGTTCCATCCACGATATATCTTTTCTCAAATCTTTCATGTCAACTTCTATTCATTGGGTCGTTGCTTAGGGACGCAAACCTCTATCATATCCTCGGAATTCATTGAACTAATGGGTAATGATTCCCTGTATATTTTGTTGCAGCAGAAACATGGTCTTCAACTGCGAAACAAATCCTACATAATCACTGAGTCGCAGTACAATGTAGAACAGAAACTGGTCCTTCAGTCCACCATGTCTATGCTGACCATCATGAAGGAAAGCTATTGGAGAGGAATCTTTGGAATAAGATTTACTCACATTTGGAAGTGAATGGGATAATTAGGGACAGCCAGCATGATTTTGCCCATGACAGGTCATGTGTTACTAGCTTGTCTGAGTTTTTTTGAGGAAGCTAATGGAATGTTGGCCTTGCTAATGGAATGTTTTCAGTATAGGAGTAAATGGGTTCTTCTACAGTTGTATAGGGCTCTGGTAAGACCACATCTGGAGTATTGTGTACAGTTTGGTCTCCTAATTTGAGGAAGGACATCCTTGTGATTTAGGCGGTAGATTCACGAGATTGATCCCTGGGATGGCGGGACTGTCATATGAGGAAATATTGATAATACTAGTCCTGTATTCACTGGCGTTTAGAAGGATGAGGGGGGGTCTTATAGAAACATAAAATTATAAAAGGACTGGATAAGCTAGATGCAGGAAAAATGTTCCTAATGTTGGGCGAGTCCAGAACCAGGGGGCCACAGTCTTAGAATAAAGGGGAGGCCATTTAAGACTGTGGTGGGAAAAAACGTTTTCACCCAGAGAGTTGTGAATTTGTGGAATTCCCTGCCACAGAGGGCAGTGGAGGCCAAATCACTGGATGTATTTAAGAGAGTTAGATAGAGCTCTAGGGGCTAGTGGAATCAAGTGATATGGGGAGAAGGCAGGCACGGGTTATTAATTTGGGACGATCAACCATGATCACAATGAATGGTGCTGCTTGCTCGAAGGGCCGAACTGCCTCCTCCTGCACCTATTTTCACCTCATGTAAGTGACATGAGGGATAAAAAGTCTGTAACCGGAATCAAAACTTCCTTGAATCCACCATTCATGTAAACATGTAACAAGGTATTCACAAGTTAGTACGTGTGGGATGCTCTTATCAATTTAAATTTAAGAAGGTTTCCTTCACTTTAACACTTTAAGCTTTTACTTCATTCATGTCAGCATAGTTTCTCATGCTTGGCAAAACTAATTAGACAAGAAGAGATAAATTCCATTATATGGACCTTGTTTGATGCTCATCTAGAACTAAGAAGTCACACAGTAACATTTTTTCAATTATGAAATGTAACTGTGGAAATAATCACATTTCCAAAAATAAAACCTTTGCTGTAGAAACTCAAATACTACTATTACTCATTATGTAGATTGCATTGTAGATGCCGGGTGGCATCATGAAGGAATAAACTATTAACTTTACAGTGAATTTGTGTCACATCACCTGGACACTAAAATCCATCAGCTGTCCAACTATAAGCAATTTCCAAATTTTTACTTAAACCATTGAAGAACCTCTCATGGCAGTGGTCACACTGTATCTGAACCAACCATGTTATATATTGTTATAGATAGACACAAAAAGCTGGAGTAACTCAGCGGGACAGGCATCATCTCTGGAAAGAAGGAATGGGTGACGTTTCAGGTTGAGACCCATCTTCAGACTAGTTAGGGATAAGGGAAACGAGAGATATAGACAATGATTTAGAGAGACAAAGAACAATGAACAAATGATATACAAATAAGTAACGATGATAAACTAAACAGGCCATTGTTAGCTGTTTGTTGGGTGAAATCAAGAAGCTAGTGCAACTTGGGTGAGTAAGGGATGGAGAGAAAGGGAATGCCAGGGCTATCTGAAGTGAGAGAAATCAATATTCATAGCACTGGGCTGTAAGGTCAGTGCTGCATTGCCTTCATGCAAATGGAATGTGTTGATGTGACAGGAGATGGGGTCTTTACCGGAATCATGGTATGTTTGTTCCACCTACTTATGTCGACTGGCGCAATGGGCTGGAGGAGAAGAGCGAGGCATGGCATGGAAATATTCATACGTGTCTGGTAGACAACAACACTGTATGGCAGCAGATTGCTTTGTCGTCTGGTTGGGTGATTGCAGAGTAGAGGAAAGGTACAGGTTGGAAGCAGCACTAGAGTTGAATGAGGCAATTATAAAGTCTTTAGACTTTAGACTTTAGAGATACAGCGTGGAAGCAAGCTTTTCGGCCCACCATGCCTGCACCGATCAGTGATCACCCCGTACATTAGCACTATCCTACACGCCAGGGGCAATTTACAATTTTACCAAAGCCTATTAACGTACAAACCTGTACATCTTTGGAGTGTGGGAACCGGAGCATCCAGAGAAAACCCACAGTCAAACAGCACAGAAACAGGTTCTTTAGCCCAACTGTCCATGCTGACCAAGATGCCCCATCTAAGCAGATCCCATTTACCCGCATTCGGCCCATATCCCCCTAAACCTCTCCTATCCATGTGTGCATCCAAATCATATCATATCTATCTATATACTTTTAAAACTCTGTGTGTGTGTGTGTGTCGGCGGTGTATGTGCGTGTGTTTGTGGGTGTATGTCAGATTTGCCCTTTGATTTCATGGTTCGCCAAAACCACACTTTCAAACCCCGAGAAATTTTCCATTTTGCTAGACATGACACTTTTACATTCACCCATTCACTCCTCATTACATTTAGACATTTTCATGTACACTTTTAAAAATAAAATCCTTCAACCCCCCCACACACACTCACTCATTTTATAGCCTCCTGCTGGCCAGCCACCATAATGGCAGCTGCTGCAGCCCGCTCTCCTCCAAAAACGCCGCCATTTTTTAAATTTCGCTGGCGATTTTTGCTGCTGCCGCCGGCTTATTTCGCTGCCGATTTTACTTGCACCACTCCCCCCCCCCCCCCCCCCCCCCCGGCCCGGCCTGGCTCAAGCCAAAGATTACCTCTTCCACTGCAGCTTTTTGCCGTGCTCCAAAATACAGCGGGAGAATAGCCGATCTTTGCCTTGAGCTCCAGCAGCAGAGTGGCTCCGTTAATGGATTCATTCCACAGTGAGTTCAGTTCGGTAACAACCCCCCCCCCCTCCCTTCCCCCCCCCCACCTCCCCTCCCCTCTTTTAAAAAAATAATCACTGCTTACCAGCTGCTGACGTCACAATGCACACATGCCCACCAATCGAGGCCCACCTGCCTCCTGCCACCCTCCCCCCCCTGCTCTGGATTAACACCCCCCCCCCCCTCCGACTTGCAGTCATTTTGTCGTCTCCCGACTCACAGTCCACACGCATTAAAAAAAAAGTTTTTCTTATTTCTGTCCGCGCCACCAGCCCACAGCGTGAGCAGTTCTCAGTGGAGGCCGTTCCACAAGGGAGTCCCTCCCCCCATGCATTGGGGACCCAGGGTGGAGAGTGCAGCACACGGCTGTGGCATGCAACAGACACCTGAATCTCCTCTGCATTCTTCCCAGCGTAATATTTGGACTCACTGAAAAAGTCAGTTCTGAAAACTTCCCTTTGCAATGAGTTTCTTTCCCATCTGTGTGAATGTCTGATTGGAGACACCCAGAGCATTGTGAATCTGTGGAATTCTCTGCCACAGAAGACAGTGGAGGCCAATTCACTGGATATATTCATGAGCGAGTTAGGTGTAGCTCTTAGGGCTAACAGAATCATGGGATATGGGGAGAAAGCAGGAACGGGATACTGATTTTGCATGATCAGCCATGATCATATTGAATGATGGTGCTGGCTCGAAGGGCTGAATGATCTACTACTGCACCTGTTTTCTATGCTTCGATGTTATTATGAGACTAGGTATATTCTCCCACTTTTTGTTTTGTTTTGTGCCAGATTCTCCTATAGCGCGAGGGAGAATGTACTGCTGGGTAGTGCAATGGAAGCAGTTAGGCAGGTGGGTGAAGCAGCTTTGTGAATCTGATGAAAAGTAGTATAAGAGATGTATCTCTTTACTTTACCCGAGCACAGTCTGGATTGTTAGGCTTTAAAAAATGTAGTTTATAGACCAGGGCAGCACAGTGGCACAGCGGTAGAGTTGCTGCCTTACAGCACCAGAGACATGGGTTTGATCCTGACTATGGGTGCTGTCTCTACGGACATTGTATGTTCTCCCCATGACCTGCATGGGTTTTCTCCAGGAACTCGGGTTTCCTCCCACACCCCACAGACTTTCAGGTTTGTAGGCTAATCGGCTTGGTAACATTGCAAATTGTCCCCAGTGTGTGTACGTTTACAATTACAATTATAATACAAAGTAGTTGTGTTATATCTCCAGGATAAGCATTCAATTAAGAAAACCAAGCCCAAAACCAAAGTATTATCTAACTAAATGCACTAGCTTACAATAAATTACTCCATATCCAAAAAAAAAAAACAGCCAGCTACATATTAATTAGCTCTTAAAAAGAACTAATCCTGCAGATGCAAGTATATAAGTGGGGTTACAAATGGGCACCTCCCTTCATTGGTGTTTTGTTGAGTTAGACCCACGACACCCCAGGATAGCTGCAGCAATTGAGAGGAGGAATGTACAGGTGAATTCCCCCCCCCACCCCTCCCCACCCCCCCCCCACCCCCCCCACCCAGTATCTATAGAAATACAAATATTGCATGTCATACATTTCCTTTCTGCCCCCAACTGGCATTATTTCTTCTTCACCAAGTCCACTTACTGCCTTGCTCTGCTGCCTCTGACATCTGCTTTATGGCCTGTCTCAAACTCCGCCTGCAAATTGCTAGCTCTCCAAATAGCAACGCGGTCGATCTGGCTATGAAGCCTCTACAACCCACCCCTACCGGATGTACTCTTGCTCTCCATCCTCGCTACTCAACCTCTGCTGCCAACTCTACATATCTAAGGCATTTCCTTTCATAAGTCTCATCCACTACGTTCTCCCAAGGCACCATCAGTTCTATAATACACACTATCCACCGACTAACTGACCATAGCACTATATCAGGCCTCAAACTAGTAGTAAATATTCCCTGCGGAACAACAAGCTTTCCTCCTAAATCTACCTGCATCTCCCAATCATTGGCTCCTCATAAATGGCATGACTCATACCTATCTGCAAACTTCCCTCCTCTAACTTCCTCTCTCTCACGGACAAAATGAATCATTACACTCCTAGTCCTGATGCTTACTGAGTTCACCTGTGCACTCCTCCTCTCAATTGCTGCAGTTATGCACTTCAATACCTGGTTATGCCACTAAGTATACCGACCCTGAGAAAGACTAGTCCTACATCCTGATAAAATATGCCTCAACACAAGGGACATGCCGGGTCCCCACTTACCCATAGTGTTAGTGTGCGGGGATCGCTGGTCAGCGAAGATTCGGTGGATTGAAGGGCCTGTTTCTGCGCTGTATCTCTAAACTAAACAAAGCTAAACTAAATCTTTTTTTTTGAAATTGAACAAAGTGGTTTGGATCTATCTCCTCACTGGATATTCTTGTCACAGCTTATATTGAGCTATTTCATTTGTTTAGTCTTATGTAGATTGATGGATTCACTGACTGCATTGTTCAGCAGAGGTCATGCCCTTACACATATGGCAAGAGCTACAGTTTCATTGCAAATGACCCAAGGCTGCCCTTCTCAAGGGAGCTGGTTGCTCAAGAGTGGCTTCAAGAGAGGGTTTGGAAAAGCTTATGTGCCCTCTTTCCATTTCAATTAGAAAACAGCTTATAGATCAGTGCGGCCCCCTCCACGAGAATGATTCAAATTTTAACTTTCATGTCAAGTCTAATTTTTCAAACATTACAGTTTTGAACATCAATCTTCACTTAGGTTTACAGTGTTTATCTCTGCAGCACTGATCTGATAACACCACATTCCACTGTCAGTTTCACAGACAGTGCAGGTATCTTTAAATAAAATCACAGTAGATGAATGGGTCAATAAATCCATATTAGGTAATGGATTATCCGGACAGAGTACACAAAGTTTGGAGAAAAATTACTCTCACAATCCTTTCTCTTATCATGGGTGAGATTGATTGGGTTCTTAGGTTGGTTTGATATGTTTGCTGAGGAGGATAATGTTTCTATAAACATATCAGTATCACTGGTATGATTAACTTTTCAAGGCATCTGTGTGAAAGAATGTCCTCAGACTTGTTCTGAGATGATGAAAAGTTAAGAAAACATCAATGGTGCCCTGATTGTGGTCAAATGCTGAAATTCTAAAAAATATATAAATTTCTCGGGATTGATGATTCTCGAGATTGTTGAACATGAGAACATGGTAGAGAAGCAAATGAGGGCTATTGAACCCCACGTACCTGCTCTGCCATTGAATAAAATCTGGCCCGATCCTTTGCCTCAGCAACATATTCCTGTATTAAACCCAGAATCATTGATTCCTTCATTATTCGAAGATCCATACCTCACTATATACTCAGAAAATGAGCTCCCATATCCATCTTTGGTCAAAAAAATCCAAAGACTCACAACATTTCCGACTGAAGGAGTTTATTTTCTGTTTCAGTCTTGAATGGCCAACACATACTGAGACAATAATCCTTGGCTTTAGTTACCCCAGCAGAAGGAAACATCATCCCAGCACCAGCCTTGGCAAGGCCAATAAGAAAATGTTTCTATGAAATCATCTCTTGCTCATCTCAAACTAAGAGACTACTGCTTCAGTCCCTTTTCAAAGAACAATTCCACCCATTCCAAAAATGACAAAGTGATGGGTAACTAAATGGGTCAGGCAACATCTCTGGAGGATAAGGGTAGATGATGTTCAGGAACAAAACCCATCTTCAGACCCGAAACATTGCATTTCCTTCTCATCCAGAGATGTTGCCTGGCCCACTGAGTTACCCCATTAGTTTGTGTTCTACGCAAGATTCAGCATCTGCAGTTCCTTCTGATTCCATTACAGGAATCATTCTTTACTTTATTTTGGACTTTAGAGATACAGCGTGGAAACAAGCCGAGTCCACACCAACCAGATCACGCCTGACACTAACGTTATCTAACATACTAGGGACAATTCGCAATTTGCAGAAGCCAATTAACCTACAAACCTGTACGTCTTTGGAGCGTGGGAGGAAACCGGTGCACCCGGAGAAGCCCACGTGGTCACAGAGAGAAGGTACAAAGACTGTACAGACAGCGTCTGTTGTCACCATCGAACCTTGATGCTGTAAGGCAGCAATTCTACCACTGTGCTACTGTGCCGCCCTGTTGAACCTTTGCTATTTCTCCCCAACCATGTATTTGATTGCTTATGTAGGGCGACCTGAACTAGGAAATACACTCTTGCCATAGAGGGGGTACAGAGAAAGTTCACCAGACTGATTCCTGGGATGTCAGGACTTTCATATGAAGAAAGATTGGATAGACTCGGCTTGTACTCACTAGAATTTAGAATATTGAGGGGGGGTCTTATAGAAACGTACAAAATTCTTAAGGGGTTGGACAGGCTAGATGCAGGAAGATTATTCTCGATGTTGGGGAAGTCCAGAACTAGGGGTCACAGTTTAAGGATAAGGGGGAAGTTTTTTAGGACCAAGATGAGAAAAACATTTTTCACACAGAGAGTGGTGAATCTGTGGAATTCTCTACCACAAAAGGTAGTTGAGGCCAGTTCATTGGCTATATTTAAGAGGAGTTAGATGTGGCCCTTGTGGCTAAAGGGTACAGGGGATATGGAGAGTAGGCAGGTACGGGATACTTCGTTGGATGATCGTCATGATCATATTGAAGGCGGTGCAGGCTCGAAGGGCCGAATGGCCTACTCCTGCACCTATTTTCTATGTTTCTATGTTTCTATACACACTATTACAGATTCTGAGTAGTTTCATCTTTATTCTTAGTGTCTTGCAATTACATTTGTTGCTTGTTAACTTTGAGTCGCTTATGTATGGACCCTGTCTACCAGCATTTTTTAATCTTTCAGCATTGAACAATGTTCTGTTTTTCTTACTATTTAATTCAAACAGTCAAAAAAGCTTCCCTTTCTGATAATTTTTTAGACATAAATCAGTGTTCGAGATTTAGAAAGGCAGTTTAACTGTAGAACATATTAAAAATACCGGCAACGAAGTGTTATTAGATAAAAGTTTAAACCAAGGGTCTGATGAGGTGCGGAGATGAGTAGCCTGAGCAATTTTAGAACTGGCCATTAGTAAACAATTTATTGGTGAGCAAGAGCCCCTTGACAGCACTGTCGACGACAGCTTCTATGAGTTTACAGATGACTGTGAGCAGACTGGAGGGATCTGTGCACAAATTGATATGGTCTGCCTTTTGTAAACACAATAACATTTCCTCCTTGCGCAGCCTGTAATCAAACCACTATAATCAGCCAGAATTCATATCACTGTTATCCTCATATAATCACTTGGCCTTGAGTAAATTAGCAACACAATTGATAGGGGTTAAAGAAGGCTTATAATATGTTTGCCTCCATCTGTTGGAACACTGAGTATAAAAGCTGGCAAGGTAAGATTGGTTTATCCTGGCATCATGCTTGGCACCTGATAGAAGAATTTCAAATTATGAGGGCCATAAATAGGATAGCTAGTCAAGATACAGGCTTTCTCAGAGTCGGGTCCAGAGCTTCAGCAACGGACTTTCCATCGCGGAGCCGGGCGATCCCTTGCTGGGGGTCGCGAGAAGAAGTGCTCTGATCGCTGGTGCGCGGACTACGACATCCTGAAGTCGCGGTCTGCGGAGCTTCTAGCCGCGGGCGCGGCGTGGACTTTAAGAGCTCCGACCGCCGGCCTGCAACACGTAACATTCCGAAGCCCCAGTCTCCGGTAGGAAGTGGCCGATTCTGGACCTCCAAGCCACGGAGTGTCCGTCCATCCCAACATCGGAGTTTCGAGCATCCCGACGAAAGGGCCTGTACATCGGGCCATCCGTAGCGGCAACTGCGGATGGTTCATGGCCTCAACCACGGATGAACAAAGGAGGAGGACTGACTGAACGTTATTGTCTTCCGCCACAGTGAAGAATGTCGATTCCACTGTGGTGGATGTTCATGTTATATTCTGTTGTGTATTGTGCTCTTTTGTTTGTATGGCTGCATTCTAAGTCAAATTCCACTGTACCTTTATTGGCGCATGTGGCAATAAATGTGAACTTGAACTTGAACTTGAAGCATGAAAGTGTGTACCACCAGACTCGGGAACAGCTTCTTGTTCTCTGGTGTCAGACTTCAGAATGGTCCTTCCATCAGCTAGGGAACAGTCCGATTCTCCTCTTACTCGTTGTGGACATTGGACGTTGTCACAGGAACTATTGCACTAGTTTAATTTAGTTTAGTTTAGTTTAGCGTTTAGTTTAGAGATACAGCATGGGAACAGGCCCTTCGGCCCATCGAGTCCACACCGACCAGCGATCCCCGCACACTAACACTACCCCACACACTAGGGACAGTTTTTACATTTATACAAAGCCAATTAACCTACAAACCTGTATGTCTTTTGAATGTGGGAGGAATCCGAAGATCTTGGGGAAAACCTACGCAGGTCACGGGGAGAACGTACAAACTCCATACTGACACCACCCGCAGTCAGGATTGAATACTACAATCAGTCAGGATAAGCATTACAATGCTGAACTATATTCTGTACTCTGTGCCTGTCCCTTCACTCTACCGATTGTACTTGAGTTTGCCTTGATTGTACAGTATTTATGTATAGTATTATCTGATTTGATTGGATAGCATGCTAAACAAAGTTTTTTGCTGTAACTCGGTGCATCAAGACAATCATAAACCTAAAACTAAAATATCAGCTCAAATGGAAAGTGAAGCTTTTGCAAATCAGATTCAGATTGGGACCACAGTTCTTCTCTGAAGGCCTGCTGCCCTTTTCTGCACACTAAGTGCTGCTATGCCAGCTATGTCCTAGGCCAATCTAACACATTAATTATAGATATGTTTCCAAATGCAAATTCTGATTTAAATGCTGCATTTATCAATTGGACAGCTGTTTGGTGACACTATGTCAGTGACTTTATCATCAAGAAACTAAATTCTAAAAATATTAATTGGTATTTTCTAAGCTGATGTGTACTTTTCCTGGGAATTTGGCCCCCACGTGTCAGAGACCATTTATCTGTCCCCAAAAGTAAACTTGCACTGACTGCAAACAAAATCAAGGTCACACATCTGAAATCCATATTATGCATTTATCAACAATGAGCAAGTGGCTAGTTATTTCATATTTTCAAGGATATTGTAGAAAATTATATTATAATCAGTTAATTATTAAACACAAATGCAGGCAGAGCAAAAAAACGGTTAATAGTAGTATACTAAAGTCCCTTATTGCTGTGACTATCTTAGTTTAGTCTAGTTGAGAGATACAGCACGGAAACAAGCCCTTCGACCCACTGAGTCTGCACTGACCAGTGATCCACGCACATTAACACTATCTGCACACACTGGGAACAATTTTCATTGATATCAAGCCAATTAACCTGCAAACTTGTACATCTTTAGAGTGTGGGAGAAAACAGAAGATCTCTAAGAAAACCCACGCAGGTTACGGGGAGAACATACAAACTCCGTACATCTCTGAAGATCTCTCCTGGTCTGATAACACTGATGCTATTATAAAGAAATCACATCAGCGCCTCTACTTTCCTGAGAAGATTACGGAGAGTCGGTATGTCAAGGAGCTCGAACTTCTACAGGCGCACAGTAGAGAGCATGCTGACCGGTTGCATCATGGCTTGGTTCGGCAACTTGAGTGCCCAGGAGCGAAAAAGACTACAAAAAGTAGTAAACACTGCCCAGTCCATCATCAGCTCTGACCTCCCTACCATCTAGGGGATCTATCGCAGTCGCTGCTTCCATAAGGCTGGCAGCATCATCAAGGACCCATATCATCCTGGCCACACACTCATCTCCCTGCTACCTTCAGGTAGAAGGTACAGGAGCCTGAAGACTGCAACGTCCAGGTTCAGAAACAGCTTCTTCCCCACAGCCATCAGGCTATTGAACTCAACCCAAACAAAACTCTGAACATTAATAGCCCATTATCTGTTTATTTGCACTTTATATGTTGTATTTATTCATGTGTGTATATAGATATATATATATATATACAATGGTATATGGACACACTGATCTGTTCTGTATTCATGCCTTCTATATTCTGTTGTGCTGAAGCAAAGTAAGAATTTCATTGTCCTATCTGGGATACATGACAATAAACTCTCTTGAATCTTGAATCTTGAAAAGCACCTGTAGTCAGGATTGTACCCGGGTCCCGGGGCTCTGGCACTGTAAGGCAGCATCTCTACCACTGAACCACTATGCCGTCCTTAATTTTCATGCACAATGAATCTCCCTCTGACTACTGTGTACGAAGGAACAGCAGATGCCGGTTTATACCGGAGATAGACACAAAATGCTGGGGCAACTCAGCAGGTGAGGCAGCATCTCTGGAGAAAAAAGATAGGTGACATTTTGGGTTGTTTATACCCAACTTTAAAGGGACGTTTTTGAAGAAGGGTTCCGACCCGAAACGCCACCTATTCTTTTTCACCAGAGATGCTGCCTGACCAGCTGAGTTACTCCAGCGTTTTGTGTCCCTGTGAATACTGCCAGCTTTTAATTAAGAGATTGGCAACAAATTAATAGCTTGCTCAGCGGCCAGATAATTAATTCATTTTCTGCATTGATTTAGGCTGAAACTCAGTCACTGGGAAATAGCCAGCTAGACGTCATTGGCCACACACAATCAGAACCATTTTAAGATTGCGGAGTTTGAAAGGATGGGAACCCACAGTCACTTTTATATCAACGTGTCGATGGTGGAAAGGGTCAAGAACTTCAAATTTCCTGGGCGTGCATATTTCCGAAGATCTCTCCTGGTTCCAGAACACTGATGCAATTATAAAGAAAGCACATCAGTGCCTCTACTTCCTGAGAAGATTACGGGGGTTATATGTCAAAGAGGACACTCTCAAACTTCTACAGGTGCACAGTAGAACGCATGCTGACCGGTTGCATCGTGGTTTGGCTCGGCAACTTGAGCGCCCAGGAGCGGAAATGGCTACAAAAAGTTGTAAACATTGCCCAGTCCATCATCGGCTCTGACCTCCCCACCATCAAAGGGATCTATCACTGTCGCTGCCTCAAAAAGGCTGCCAACATCATCAAGGGCCCACACCATCCTGGCCACACACTCATCTCTCCACTGCCATCAGGTAGAAGGTACAGGAGCCTGAAATCTGCAACGTCCAGGTTCAGGAACAGCTTCTTCCCCACAGCCATCAGACTATTAAACACAACTTCAAACAAACTCTGAACTATAACAGCCTATTGCACTTTATCTGTTTATTTATGTGTGTGTGTATATATATATATATATATATATATATATATATATATATATATATATATATATATATATATATATATATATATATATATATATATATATATATATATACACATATATATATTCTATGGTATATGGACACACTGATCTGTTCTACAATATTCTGATGTGCTGCAGCAAGCAAGAATTTCATTGTCCAATCTGGGACACATGACAATAAACTGTCTTGACTTGACTTGAAAATAGAATGAAACCATGTGCCGCAGTGCTTTGGTGGTTTGTAGATTTTGGGAAAGAACGTCTAGTTCCATAGCCCCTCATTCTTAACGAGTTCCTTTATAAAATTGTTGGTGCTTTTTTTTTAAACAAACTATTTTCCCCGAGATATATGTTCCCAAGATATTCACTAAATTCGCACCATTTGAATCTAACACTGCTGAGTTCACATCAAAGACTTCTCATTCTGTGCCTCTTGGTATAGGGCATTCTACAATCCATTTGGAATTGATTATGCGTTTGGCTTTGGCCAGCTGCTTCATCACATTCACATTGCAAAGAATTGCTTCTGCAAGCATGGCAGTGTGAACTATGTTAAAATATAACCTCCTATGTGGCAAAACCATGCAGGAGTTAAATGCCTGAATTGAAAAACAAATACCAAATATTGCTAACAGGTTTGCTGAATGTATTCAGCTGCCACTCTCTGAGGCCATTTCTACAGCTATTGATAACATTGACCAAGTATATAAGTTTAAAATTGGTCTCTCAGGATGGTCTGATAACAATTAGTGCATGATAATATCATGGTCTTTGAGCCCAGAGCTTGGAGACCAAACATTCTTATGCAGTACTAAAATAAATGAAGCATTAGTTAGGATTGTTGTATTAACCATCACCAATCAATACAGAAGGAAGTTTGGATATTTTCTGGACTGAAATGAAGAACAAATTGAAGAGGCCATGCACAAAAGCTTCCTTCATGATTTTGCAGTAAAAAAAAATGTCATACAATTATTTTCACTTAATTGAATGGAACACATGTTTATGATGAAAGGTTACTTGTGAAATAAGGCATTCATGGACAAAAAATCTCACTTGTAAGCTTTCTCTCCCCCCCACAGTCTGCAGGTTGTGAATTTAAGTTTCCATAGAAATCAGATTCAATGCAGAGGCACAAGAGATTGCAGATGCTGCAATCTTGAGCAAAAAGCCAAGGGCTGGAGGAATGCAGCACGTCCGACAACATCTGTGGAGGGAGTGCACAGACAATGTTTCAGGCTTGTTGGGCTGGGATCCTACTTCATACTGATCTAGAGATGAGGAGGCTGGTGGGGTAAAAGGTGAGGTCTAGGAAAACTCTATCCTTGCTCCGTCGGACGGTTCTGGGGAACGGGGGTGGGGAGTGAGAGCAGAACTAAAGGACAAGAAGGAGATGTCGATGAGGGTTCCAAAAACAACCACAGGGGAAACCATGTTTACTGATCTAAGGGAACGTCCCTGATGTCTTAGAATGGAAAGCCTCATCTTGGGAGCAGATGCAGTAAAGACGGAGAAATTGAGAGTAACGGATGGTATCTTTGCTAGAGGTGGGTTGTAGTCTTCTTTGCAAGAAGGAGATGTATTCAAGGCAGCTGTGAGAGTCGGTGGATCTGTGGTAGTCAGCTCCCTGTGATAAAGACAGAGATTGAGAAAGGATACAGGAGTGTCAGAGATAACAGGGTGAAAGTTAATAGTAAAGCTGATGAAATCCATGAATTCTGCATGGGTGCAGGAGGCAGCCAGGTGCAATCATCAATTTGAAGACCAGTCCTGACTTCCCATTCCTTCCACAGATGCTGCCTGACCCACTGAATTCCACCAGCACAATGTTTTTTACTCCATTGCAGTACCTATGGAGTGCTGTTTATTAACGATCAGGTGTGGAACTCGTGCAGATGACAATAAAAAATGTCCCATGGCAATAAGTCAAAGAAGTCCAAGAGAGATGTTCTGGCCAGTCAACATTACTAGATATCTGGTTATAGTCACTGACTTTAGAGTTTAATCTTTACAGATACAACACGGAAACAGGACCTTTGGCCCACCGAGTCCTCTACGACCAGCAATCCCCGCACATTAGCACTAACCTACACACTAGGGACAATTTGCAACTTTTTCAAAGCCAATTAACCTGGCGCTGTAAGGCAGCTACTCTACTGCTATGTCACAGTGCCGCCCACTGCACTCTTTGCGAGCTTGCAGAGATCAAAATGCCCGCTGCAGATATCAACAATAATGATTTGTAATAAGTATGTCATCTCTAGCAAAATGTTTTGGGATTTGGATAGAGTGGGGGTGGGGAGGATGTTTCCACTAGTGCGAGAGTCTAGGATCAAAGGTCATAGCCTCAGAATTCAGATTCAGATTCAGATTCAGATTCCTTTATTGTCATTCAGACCTTTCGGTCTGAACGAAATTTGTTACCTTGCAGTCATAACATGTAATAAATTAAAACAAAACACACAATAAACACATATTTAACATCCACCACAGTGAGTTCACCAGGCACCTCCTCACTGTGGTGGAAGGCAAAAGTCTTAAAGTCTTTGTCTTTTTCCCCTACTTGTTCCCTCTCTGTACTGAGGCAATCCAGGCCTCCGATGTCATCGTCCACTAGGCCCGCGGCCGAGCCTCCGAAGCCAGGCCGTCACCGCCGCCGTTGCCGGAATGCCGGAACACCACCACAGCTCCCAATCAGGATCGACCACGGGAACGCTGGAGCGCCGGAGCTCCGAAGCCGGGCCGCAGCCGGAGCACCGCTGGAGAGCCGCTGGAGCGCCGAAGCCCCGAAGCCGGGCCGCCACTGGAGCACCGCTGGAGAGCCGCTGGAGTGCCGAAGCCGGGCCGCTGCTGGAGCACCGCTGGAGAGCCGCTGGAGCGCCGAAGCCGGGCCGCTGCTGGAGCACCGCTGGAGCAACTGCTGGAGCGCCGAAGCCCCGAAGCCGGGCCGCCGCTGGAGCACCGCTGGAGAGCCGCTGGAGCGCCGAAGCCCCGAAGCCGGGCCGCCGCTGGAGCACCGCTGGAGCAACTGCTGGAGCCGCCGAAGCCCCGAAGCCGGGCCGCCGCCGGAGCACCGCTGGAGAGCCGCTGGAGCGCCGAAGCCGGGCCGCCGCTGGAGCACCGCCGGAGCAACCGCCGGAGCGCCGAAGCCCCGAAGCCGGGCCGCCACCGCCGCTGGAACACTGGAGCTCTGAACGCTCGCCACAGCTCCGAGGCCACCAGCTCCGCCATTAGGCCTCAGCACAGACGGAGACGGTGACGGGGGACACGACAAGAAAAGGTCGCATCCCCCCGAAGGGAGAGACTAAAACCTTGTTTCTCCCACCCTCCCCCCCCCCCCCCCCCCCCCCCCCCCCCCCCCCCCCCCCCACACACACAAACACAGCCTAATAAACCAAAATTCTAACTAAAACAGACACAAAAAGACGGAAAAAAAGAAAAAAACAGACGGACTGCAGGTGAGCCGCAGCTGCCACGCAGCGCCGCCACTTCCGGCTTGGAGGATTAAAGGATGATCCTTTCGGAAGGAGATGAGGAGGAATTTCATTAGTCAGAGGGTGGTGTATATGTGGAATTCTTTGCCACAGAAGGTTGTGAAGGTGAAGTTGATGGATATTTTTAAGGCAGAGAAAGATAGATTCTTGATTAGTATCGGTATCAGAGGTTATGGGGAGAAGGCAGAAGAATGGGGTTGAGGAGGAAAGATAAATCAGCCGTGATTTAATGGTGTAGACTTGAACGGCAGAATGGCCTAATTCTGCTCCTATCACTTATGAACATATGAGCACAAATACAATAATCAAAGCTTTTCACCCATGAAAGCAGTCAAGCATGTTTGGCCAGCATGAATTGACTCCAGACCAATAATTGGTCCTGACCTCCAATATACTTCATTGAAAACCTTTGAATTATCTTAAAGCAGACTTTATCAGACATTATTTTGCACTAACTGACATACGCTTTATCCTGTATCTGTACGTTGTTGAAGGCTTGATTGTAATCATGTATCATCTTTTCGTTGACTGGATAGCACAGAACAAGAAAGTTTTTCACTCTACCTCAGTGCACATGACAATAATAATGAACTAAACTAAATCTATATCGATGATTTGAATGAGAATGTACAAGACCTGATGTCACTTAAATATGTAGTATTGTAGAGAGTGAAGAAGGTTATCAAGAATTACAGTGGGATTTTGATGAGCTGAGCAAGTGGACCAAGGAATGGTAAATTTAGTTTAATTCTGAGATGCATGTGATTTTGCATTTTGAGAAGTTAAACCAGGACAGTAAAAGAGATACAGTGTGGAAACAGGTCCTTCGGCCCACCGAGTCCGCATCAACCAGCGATTCCCGCACATTAACACTATCCCACACACATTAGGGTCAATTTGCATTTCTACCAAGCCAATTAACCTACAAACCTTTACATCTTTGGAGTGTGTCAGGAAACCGAAGATCTCGGAGGAAACCCACGCGGTCAAGGGGAGAACATACAAACCCCATACAGACAAGCACCCATAGTCGGGATTGAACCCAGGTGTAGGGAGCAGAGTGATCTAGAAATGCATGTACATTGACCCCTGAAAGTGGTATTGCAGCTAGTTTGTGTGATGAAGAAAGTGCTGGTGTAACTCAGTGGTGCAGGCAGCATCTTTGGAGAACATGGATGGGTGGCATTTTGGATCCTGTCTAAAGAAGGATTCCAACCCAAAATGTCACCTATTCATGTTCTCCAGAGATGCTGCCTGACCCATTGAGTTACTCCAGTGTTTTGTACCCTAGCTTAGATGGAATATGCTAGTCGGCATAGAAGAGTTGGGTCGAAGGGCCTGTTTCCATGATGTTTGATTCTAAGAATCTAAATGTCTGGCTAGATGTAATCCTCCACAGATGTAGACCTCTTCAGTATATGAACTTAGAAACATAGAAACATAGAAACATAGTAAATATATGCAGGAGGAGGCCATTCAAACCTTCGTGCCAGCACCGCCATTCAATGCGATCATGGCTGATCATCCCCAATCAATAATCCGTGCCTGCCTTCTCCCCATATCCCTTGATTCCACTAACCCCAGGAGCTCTATCTAACTTTCTCTTAAATCCATCCAGTGATTTGGCCTCCACTGCCCTCTGTGGCAGGGAATTCACAACTCTCTGGGTGACATTTTATTTTCTCACCTCGGTCTTTTCTCCCCTTTATTCTAAGGCTGTGGCCCCTGGTTCTGGACTCGCCTAACATTGGGAACATTTTTGCTGCATCTAGCTTGTCCAGTCCTTTTATAATTTTATATGTTTCTATATGATCTCTCCTCATCCTTCTACACTCCAGTCAATACAAGCCTAGTCTTTTCAATCTTTCCTCATATGACATTCCCACCATCCCAGGGATCAATCTTGTGAACCTACGCTGCACTGCCTCAATCACAAGGATGTCCTTCCTCAAATTAGGAGACCAAAACTGTACACACTACTCCAGATGTGGTCTCATACAACTGCAGAAGAGCCTCTCTACTCCTATACTGAAATCCTCTTGTTATGAAGGCCAACATTCCATTAGCTTTCTTCACTGCCTGCTGGGACACCCAGATCTCACTGTACCTCCCCCTTACCTAACCTAACCCGAGATAATAATCTGACCCCTTTTTGCCACCAAAGTGGATAACCTCACATTTACAGGGCTGCCAACTCTCTCGCTTTCAGCATGAAAATCACGCCTTGGAGCAAATTCTCACTCCCTCACGCTCAAGAGTTCTCATGCTGAGTTCAGCCCCTGCGCAGTTTGTCCCTTTACGCCGCATGCCAGCGATCTGTGCGGTCTGAGGAAGCGCGTCAGTTGACGGCTGTGAGTGAAGTTGCGTCTCTTCTCTTCTCTTTGGTCGAATGTGCAGCTGCCGGCAACGTGAAGCAGCCGGAGATGGAACTAACCAGGTGAATCAGTTGTCAAACATGGGGGAGGGTGGGGGGGGGGGGGGGGGGGGGCGCAATGACGACTACCACAATGAGGCCAAACATCTAGGACAGGGTTCGGACTACGGGCACACGGCCCGTAACCTGAAAAACCAATTCGTTTTCGCGGGGTAGGCGAGCCAACCTGGGAACTGCGGCCAGCCCCTGGGACGCGAGCTGACCTGGGAACGGCAGCCAGTGTTAAAGAAGGAACTGCAGATGTTGGAAAATGGAGGGTACACAAAATGCTGGAGAAACTCAGCGGGTGCAGCAGCATCTATGGAGCGAAGGAAATAGGCAACGTTTCGGGCCGAAACCCTTCTCAGACACGCAGAATGCCAACTTGATCAGTATGGACAAATTGGGCCAGCCATGTACATGTTGTATAACTGACTCTATGCAGATCTGAATGGGCTTAGAATTACCATTTAAGCAAAATTGCCCTCACTTTCCCCATTTTGATTCTTGAGATTAATATCCCTTTGCTCTGTTAACAGCGTTAAAGTACTTATGAGTCAGGAAAGGGAACATGTTATTTTTTTTTTAGTTTGTTTTAATTTGTTAGTTGATTTTTTGTTGACTGCCATAATTTCTGAAATAATCTTAAAGTAACTTAACTGTTATAAAGCAGGAATAAGTGATTTTTGTCCAAACAATTGAAACTTGCATAAAATGTTTGAATTATTAGCAGGGCTGCCAACTCTCACGCATTGAGCGTGAGACTCATGCATTTCACAAAATTCTCATGCACTCACGCTGATCACAAAATTATATAATGGGAATAGGACCTGTTTTGCTTAACAAATAGTGTGGGAAGGAATTGCAGATGCTGATTTAAACTGAAGATAGACACTAAAAACTAGAAAAACTCAGCAGGGCAGGCAGCATCTCTGGAGAGAAAGAATGGGTGATGTTTCAAGTCAAGACCTTCAGCCTGAAGAGGTTGAAAACCAGCCATAAAACACAATGACTGGACATGTGTGTTATCCAACTAAGGGCAGAAATCAGAATCATGTGTTCATCTTTATTCACGTGACACCATAATAAATATATTACAGAAAAAATAATTTAATGGGGTGGCACGGTGGTGCAGTGGTAGGGTTGCTGCCTTACTACCACATGGGTTTTCTCTGGATATTCCGGTTTCTCCCATATCCGATAGAAGTGCAGGTTTGTAGGTTAATTGGCTTCTGTAAATTGTCCCTGGCGTGATGGATGGAATTGGTGTATGATAGATTGCTGATCGGTGTGGACTTGGTGGGCAGAAGGGCCTGTTTCCATATATATTTTTACATATATATCTTAATTTCATTGAACCGTATATGATTGCATATGTGGCATTATTTTCGTCTTGTTTCTATATTCAAAGGGTAAGGTTCAATCTGTCTGAAGAAGGGCTTCGGCCCGAAAAGTTGCCTATTTCCTTCGCTCCATAGATGCTGCCGCACCCGCTGAGTTTCTCCAGCAATTTTGTCCACCTTCGATTCTCCAACATCTGCAGTTCCTTCTTGAACAAGGTTGGTTGATTTATTTGTGCAGAACTGTGATGGAAGTCTGACTTTTGCTTTGTTTCTCTGAGTTGTTCTCTATATGTATGCATAACAGCATGAATATAATCTGATTTCCATACATGAATATAATCATTCATGTGCGGCACCTGTTGAGCAGAGCCTGGCTCTATTGTGGAATGTAATTAGGAATGTAATTTAGTCTAATCTTATTCATACCTAATCCAATGTAAAGCATAAATGTTGCATCCAAGTGTAAGTTAAAAGACTCGCTACAGTATGCATCAGATTGCACAATTTCAAGCTGAAAAATGTAAAAGTTCCTTACCGTGGGAGGGGGAACATCCCCCTCCCACCCCAGGGATTTATCATCCTTCAGTCCCATTAGCCTACCCATTACTATTGCTCACCTAATGAAAATGTCTTCCTCCACTATCCTCCAGTACTCCAGTACTGTCCTCCAGTACTCCAGAAATTGAACAATTTAGTTTATTTGGTATTCACCAAGGAGAAGGATATTGAATTATGTAAGGTAAGGGAATAAAGTTGAGTAGCTATGGAAATATATATTCAAAGAAGAGGAAGTACTGACACTTTTGAAAAATATAAAAGTGGATAAGTCTCCAGGTCCTGACAGGATATTCCCAAGGACGTTGAGGGAAGTTAGTGTGGAAAAAGCAGGGGCTATGACAGAAATATTTCAAATGTCATTAGAAACGGGAATGGTGCCGGAGGATTGGCGTACTGTGCATGTTGTTCCATTGTTTAAAAAGGGTTCTAAGGGTAAACCTAGCAATTATAGACCTGTTAGTTTGATGTCAGTGGTGGGCAAACTAATGGAAAAGATACTTAGAGATAATATATAAGCATCTGGATAAACAGGTCCGATTAGGAACAGTCAACATGGATTTGTGCCTGGAAGGTCATGTTTGACTAATTTTCTTGAATTTATTGAAGCGGCTACTAGGGAAATTGATGAGGGTAAAGCAGTGGATGTTGCCTATATGGACTTCAAGAAGGCATTTGACAAGGTTCCACATGTAAGGTTGGTTAAGAAGGTTCAATTGTTGGGTATTAATGGTGGAGTAGCAAGATGGATTCAAAACAGTGGCTGATTGGGAGATGCCAGAGAGTAATGGTGGATGGCTGTTTGTCAGGTTGGAGGCCGGTGACTAGTGGGGTGCCTCAGGGATCTGTGTTGGGTCCACTGTTGTTTGTCATGTACATCTATGATCTGGATGATGGTGTGGTAAATTGGATTAGTAAGTATGCCGATGATACTAAGAGAGATGGTGTTGTGGATAATGAACTAGATTTTCAAAGTCCACAGAGAGATTTAGGCCATTTGGAAGAGTTGACTGAAAGTAGGCAGATGGAGTTTAACGCTGATAAGTGTGAGGTGCTACATCTTGGCAGGACAAATCAAAATAGGACGTACATGGTAAATGGTAGCAAATTGAGGAATGCAGTTGAACAGAGGGATCTAGGAATAACTGTGCATAGTTCCCTGAAGGTGGAATCTCATGTAGAAAGCATTTGGTGTGCTGGCCTTTGGTGGTAAAGAAAGTGTTTGGTGTGCTGGCCTTTTTAAATCAGAGCATTGAGTATAGAAGTTGGGATGTAATGTTAAAATTGTACAAGGCATTGATGAGGCCAATTCAGGAGTATGGTGTGCAATTTTGGTCGCCAAATTATAGGAAAGATGTCAATAAAATCTAGAGAGTACAGAGGAGATTTACTAGAATGTTGCCTGGGTTTAAGCACCTAAGTTACAGAGAAAGGTTGAACAAGTTAGGTCTTTATTCTTTGGAGCGCAGAAGGTTAAGGGGGACTTGATAGAGGTCTTTAAAATGATGTGAGGGATAGACAGAGTTGACGTGGATAAGGTTTTTCCATTGAGAGTAGGGAAGATTCAAACAAGAAGACATAATTTGAGAATTAAGGGACAGAAGTTTAGGGTAACATGAGGGGGAACTTCTTTACTCAGAGAGTGGTAGCTGTGTGCAATGAGCTACCAGTGGAAGTGGTGGAGGCAGGTTCGATTTTATCATTTAAAAATAAAATGGATAGGTATATGAACGGGAAAGGAATGGAGGGTTATGGTCTGAGTGCAGGTAGTTGGGACTAGGTGTGAGTAAGTGCTTGGCACGGACTAGAAGGGCCGAGATGGCCTGTTTCCGTGCTGTAATTGGTATATGGTTATAAATCTGCGAGATTGTTTGTGTCTTCCTTAGTGAAGATAGATCCGAAGTACCTGTTCAACTCTTCTGCCATTTCCTTGTTCCCCATAATAATTTCACCCATGTCTGCCTTCAAGGGACCTACATTTGACTTTGCTACTCTTTTTCCTTTAACATATCTGTAAATGAAAACTTTACAAGCTCTTAAGTGTGCAACATCTTTTAATGATAGCACTGGGTATTACATACACCTTCAAGCACCGTACATTTTTTCCTACTGAGGGGAAGGCGTTATGTTGATCAAAGTTTCCCAATCCTCTGGCGGGGTTTAACTCTTTGGGAGTGAGGTAACTATCTTATTGGTTGCATATAAACCATCTACATCCTTCCCTTTAGCCAACAGATTGTTGTCCACGACCCCGAATTAAACAGCAGAATCTTTTTGAAATCGCCGTAGCGAAAACTGATCCTGCCCGAGCGCGTACGGATGTATGCCGAAAGAGCAGAAGAATTCAAGGCAGCCGGGGAACCAGGGAAGGGCATTTCCGCTAGGATCCGCGCAGAGGGGAACCAGGCGCCCGCGACGGGGACCGAGGGCAGGGCCAGCCGGGGCGGCAGCTGCTGATTGGAGGGGCATAGGCCCCAGGGGGCTTTGTGGGCTCATTAACCGCATCACTGACACTGTCGGCTATTTAACCTTCTCCCTCACATTGTGACCAGATTACGAACGAGGTGAGTCGGCCACCTCCAACGGTGGTTCCAGACGGTAGTCATATCTGGCGGTCTGCAATCGAACAACCTCCGGGCAATCCAGAGGATCGAGTGGTCTAACGATCCGATCGGAGGAACGCCGCTCTGTCATGTTTCTCTCCTGAACATTCAACCTGATTTTCGGCAACTGTCTACCTCGTAAATCTCCCATCACACGTGCCCTCTTAGAATGCGGTTCGAGGGCAGGTCACAAATCTCCTGCTGCAACTTACACCTAGCAGGCAAGCGGGGTCTGTAGTAACAGCAGCCTTTGCAGGATAATCACCTCATCAAAGGACCGCTGGATAAAAGTTCTGGCTCTCTTGAAATGGCATCAGGTCCGACACCTGGGTTGAGTAGGAAAGCTTTAAGGGAGTCAGGATCAGCGCGGTGTGCGACGTTGACAAAGTGTGTGAAATCAAATTCAAAACGTGGCCCAGCGCTACCCAGAGGTTCATGTCAGCATTTCTCAAAACAAGCTGTCAGCTTTGCTGCAAGCAGGATGCCATGGCCAAAGAGATCAAAAGCACAAAAAACACAAATCAAAAAAAAGAAATTCGGCCCTTCGAGCCAGCACTGCCATTCACTGTGGTCATGGCTGATCATCCACCATCAGTACCCCGTTCCTGCCTTCTCCCCCTATCCATTGACTCTGCTATCTTTAAGAGCTCTGTCTAACAAATACTAATCTTCTTTTTTTTTTCTGCTCAGTGGTTTGTTTAAAAGTATGTTACGAGCTCAAATGATATAAGGATTGAGCTTTAAAGATGCCTAGCTCCTGCTTTGAGTGCCTTAAAAGCATTTCAAATTGTTCATTAATGGTGGGGGAGCAGGTAGGGCATTTTAAATGAGCTATAAAGAATATAAAACTGTAACAATTTACGTACTGCAGGATATCTGTACATCACCAACATGTCCATTGGTGGCCTTTGAAAAACATACAGACTTATGAGTAAGATAACCAAAGTAAGCAACATTAAAGTGTCGGAAGGAACTGCAGATGCTGTTTTTTTACTGTCATGTGACAGAATTCCTTTCCCGATTATCATCTGGTGTTAATTAATTAAAGAGGTGCACAGCGTCTCTATTGATAAATGATTCCAGTTCAGCATTCTTGACAAGACATAAATTAACACCCTAAGCATGTATGTATTGGAATCTGATAATTCAGTGTGCCCACCATCAGGATGCTGTTCTTTGTCACTGAGGGAAACTGGTACAGTCTTTGCGTCAAGGGGAATACTTCTTCTTCTGTCATGTGGCGTGCACAGCCTAAAGTTGGAAGACAACTTGTTCTATTTGATCTTCAGTTTGTGCACGTTGAGTTGATTGCATTAGTCGAAACAGGGCGGACCATATTAAGGTTGCAATCTTCCACCCCAAGGGGAATACAGTTAAGCATTGACACCTTGCAGTATTAGAAGACATTCAAAAACATATATTAATTATAGGTGCAAAATCATGACTGTAGCTTCCCTTTACGCATTAGACTCACCTCACAACTGTACTAAAGACATTTTATCTTGGGCTTAGATAGACACAAAGTGCTGGGGTAACTCAGCGGGACAGGCAGCATCTCTGGTGAGAAGAAATGGGTGACGTTTCGGGTCGAGACCCTTCTCTGGGGCTTGACAGGAACATCACTCATGAATTAGACAAAGCTCAAAATCCCAGCCCAATATCAAAGAGAATTAGGGTATAAACGAAGGGGGTACCTGGTGGGGGGGGGGGGGGGTTGGGGGGGAGGCCTGCTGCCAATTGTGGTGGCAGGCTGTAGATGGGAATGTTCGATGAACCTTTTTAACTGTCTGCGCAAAAACGTGATGACACATGTACCGGCAAGGGAAGGTCAGCTACATGATTTTATTGAGTTGAATGCAAAACAAAGCATTTCACTGTACCTAGGTACATGTGAGAATAAAGTATAATTGATTCGTGGTTTTGACCAATTTTAGGTCAGCAAAATACTTCCACTCTTACTGGAGTAACTTTACATATTAATCACCTTATGTTCTTAAATTAAAAGGATCAGGATGTAATAGAGTGTAGCATAATTGTGGTTCTTAATCCTTGCCTTTTACCAATCTATGCCAAAAGTCTTTTGATTTAAGTTCCACGTGTTTTTGAGAGCATGCATTTAATATCGTGCGAATGTAAACGAGTCACTTGGATTATTGTTTGGAAATTTCTGAATCTGCTGATAACAGGGTTATGCGGGAATTTAAATGTGCTAATTTAAATATAAAATGTACAAGGATCACTTCCTTGATCTCCTTTGTGCAATTTTCGTCGATGGTCATTGTAGGCAGGAGATGAGTCTGTGCCTTGCTTGGACTCTTCTGCATGATCCAGTGATGTGTTTTGTGTCTATCAGATATTCAACTGATGAAAATAAACCTGTGCTTGTACGTTACTATAAGTAAAGACCTTGAACCCTGCAAGATATTGTATTATTCCTTGCACTCTGAATGCCTGCCATGTTTCAATTATCGCCTGATATCCACAACGTGACGTGGCTTAGATTGGAGATCCACCCTGTGAAATACAGTAGGCACGAATCCACCTCCCACTGATTTGCTGCAGAGTGCATTGAATCCGCAATCTATTGTCGAATGATGCATCTATGCTATTTATCGTCTTAATAGCTTCTGTTGAATCATGATTCAGCTTGCACAGTGCAGCAAATTGTAGTTTGACATAGTCAAACATCCGCTCTTGCCTCTCTTTATACATATATATCTGAAGAAAACTTTGCCCTCCTCTTTTATATTGTTGGCTCGCTTACCTTCATATTTCATCTTTTCTCGTAGTCTGGCCTTTTTAGTCACCTCCTATCGGCTTTTAAAAGTTTCACAATCCTCTAGCTTCCCACTTATCTTTGCAATATTATATGTCATCACTTTTAGTTTTATGCTGTTTTTGACTTCATTTGTGAACCATGGTTGACTCATTCTCCCTTTAGTATCTAATCTTCTTTGGGATGAAAAGGTCCTTCGTCTTCTGAATTATTCCCAGAAACTCCTACCATTGCTGCTCCACCATCATTCCTGCTAGTGTCCCTTTCTAATCAACTTTAGCCAGCTCTGATCGAATGCCTCTGTAATTACATTTACTCAACAGTAATATTGACCCATCTGATTTAATCTTCTCTCTTTCAAACTGAAGGTAAGCGAGCCAACAATATAAAAGTGGCTACATCAGAGGCCTGTACATATAACTCCCATTGGGGGCTTTTTACCCTTGCAGTTTCTCAGCTCTATCCACAAGAATTCTACATCCAAAAAGATAATACGGGAAGAAAAGATGAGGTACGAAGGTAAGCTAGCCATGAATATAAAGCAGGATAGCAAAAGCTTCTTTAGGTATGTGAAGAGAGAAAAAAGTTAAGACCAAAGTTGGACTCTTGAAGACCGAAAAAGGTGAATTTATTATGGGGAACAAGGAAATGGCAGATGAGTTGAACAGGTACTGTGGATCTGTCTTCACCAAAGAGGACACAAACAATCTTCCTGATATAGTAGTGGCCAGAGGATCTGGGGTGAAGGAGGAACTGAAGGAAATGGTGTTGGATAGACTGATGGGACTGAAGACTGATAAATCCCCAGGGCCTGATGGTCTGCATCCCAGGGTACTTAAGCAAATGGCTCTAGAAATCATGGATGCATTGGTGATAATTTTCCAATGTTCTATAGACTCTGGTTCAGTTCTTGTGGATTGGAGGGTAGCTAGTGTTATCCCACTTTTTAAGAAAGGCGGGAGAGAGAAAACAGGGAATTATAGACCAGTTAGCCTGACACGGGTGATAACCATATAACCATATAACAATTACAGCACGGAAACAGGCCCTCTCGGCCCTTCCAGTCCGTGCCGACCATTTGTTTTCCCCTAGTCCCATCTACCTGCACTCAGACCATACCCCTCCATTCCCTTCACGTCCATATACCTATCCACTTTACTCTTAAATGTTAAAATTGATCCTGCCTCCACCACTTCTGCTGGAAGGTCATTCCACACAGCCACCACCCTCTGAGTAAAGAAGTTCCCCCTCACATTACCCCGAAACTTCTGTCCCTTAATTCTCATGTCATGCCCTCTTGTTTGCATCTTCCCTACCCTCAATGGGAAAAACGTATCCACGTTAACTCTGTCTATCCCTTTCATCATTTTAAAGACCTCAATCAAGTCCCCCCCTTAACCTTCTGCGCTCCAAAGAATAAAGACTAACTTGTTCAACCTTTCTCTGTAACATAGTTGCTGGAACCCTGGCAACATTCTAATAAATCTCCTCTGTACTCTCTCTATTTTGTTGACATCCTTCCTATAACTAGGCGACCAAAATTGTACACCATACTCCAGAATTGGTCTTACCAATGCCTTGTACAATTTTAACATTACTTCCCTACTCCTATATTCAATGCTCTGATTTATAAAGGCCAGCACACCAAAGGCTTTCTTTACCACCCTATCTACATGCAATTCCACCTTCAGGGAACTATGCACAGTTATTCCTAGATCCCTGTGTTCCACAGCATTCCTCAATTCCCTACCATTTACCATGTACGTCCTATTTTGATTTGTCCTGCCAAGATGTAGCACTTCACACTTAACAGCATTAAACTCCATCTGCCATCTTTCAGCCCACTTTTCCAAATGGCCCAATGATGGGGAAGATGCTGGAGTCAATTATAAAATATGAGATAGCCGAACATTTGGATAGCAGTAACAGGATCGGTCAGAGTCAGCATGGATTTATGAAGGGTAAATCATGCTTGACTAATCTTCTGGAATTTTTTGAAGATTTAACTAAGAAAATGGACAAGAGAGTGCAGTCGATGTAGTGTACCTGGACTTTCAGAAAGCATTTGATAAGGTCCCACCGAGGAGATTAGTGGGCAAAATTAGGGCACATGGTATTGGGGGTAGAGTGCTGACATGGATAGAGAAGTGATTGGCAGACAGGAAACAAAGAGCAGGGATTAACGGGTCCCTTTCAGAATGGCAGGCCGTGACTTGTGGAGTACCACAAGGCTCGGTGCTAGGACCGCAGCTATTTACAATATACATCAGACTTGGATGAAGGGATTCAAAGTAACATTAGCAAATTTGCAGATGACACAAAGCTAGGTGGCAGTGTGAACTGTGAGGAGGATGCAATGAGAATGCAGGGTGACTTGGACAGGTTGGAGGAGTGGGCAGATGCATGGCAGATAAAGTTTAATGCGGATAAATGTGAGGTTATCCACTTTGATAGCAGAAGGAGTAAGGCAGATTACTATCTAAATGGTGTCAAGTTGGGAAAAGGGGAAGTACAACAGGATCTGAGGGTCCTTGTACATCATTCTATGAAAGTAAGCATGCAGGTACAGCAGGCAGTGAAGAAAGCGAATGGCATGCTGGCCTTTATAACAAGAGGAATTGAATATAGGAGCAAAGAGGTCCTTCTGCAGTTGTACAGAGCCCTAGTAAGACCAGATCTAGAGTATTGTGTGCAGTTTTGGTCCCCTAATTTGAGGAAGGACATTCTTGCTATTGATGGAGTGCAGCGTAGGTTTACAAGGTTAATTCCCGGGATGGCGAGACTGTCATATGCTGAGAGAAATGGCTTGTACACTTTGGAGTTTAGAAGGATGAGAGGCAATATCATTGAAACTTAAGACTGTTAAGGGTTTGGACATGCTTGAGGCAGGAAACATGTTCCCGATGTTGGGGGAGTCCAGAACCAGGGGCCACAGTTTAAGAATAAGGAGTAGAACGGAAATGAGGAAACACTTTTTCTCACAGAGAGTGGCGAGTCTGTGGAATTCTCTGCCTCAGAGGCCAGTGGAGGCAGGTTCTCTGGATGCTTTCAAGAGAGCTAAATAGGGCTCTTAAAAATAGCGGAGTTAGGGGATTTGGGGAGAAAGCAGGAACAGGGTACTGATTGGGGATGATCAGCCATGATCACATTGAATGGCGGTGCTGGCTCGAAGGGCCGAATGGCCTACTCCTGCACCTACTGTCTATTATCTTCTGACCCTATGTCATCCTTTCTAAGGACTGAATTTCATTCCTTACCAGCAGAACCATTTTGCCTCATCTGCTCACCTGCCTGTCTTTTCCGATAGGATTTGTGGTCTTTGGTATTCAGATCCCAGCTCCGATTGTCCTTCAGCCACATTTCCTATGACTTGTGGAGATTTCAGTAACCTCTCCTGCATTCTCCTTCCCTTTAACTTCATACATACATTTCCAATGAGTTAACCCCTCCACCTCCACCCCCTCCAGACACACACAATTTCATTTAAAGCCCTGTCTGCAGCTCCCAGGTCCCAGCAGGGTTCAAATGTAGTTCGTCCCATCGAGACAACTCCCTTCTTCCCCAATACTGAAGCAAATGTCCCACGAATTCTAACATTTTTCTTGATACTTCAAGGATCTCCTCATTCATGGTATTCACAAATATTACAGGTCTGACTGATGAGCAAAAGTATAATTATTTATGGATATTCAAACACACTTTAAAAAAGGCTGAGGCATTCTATAAAAAGCAATTTCACTTCGGGGTTTGGGAATCTCTCCTGATTGGCATCATCCATTAGGAGCTCATTTGAGAATACCCAATTCTTAGCCACGTCATTGTACAAATTTGTTGACCCGTGAAGTTCATTGGTAGGACATTTCCATCTATCTGGCCGCTATCCTCTACATATGTATTTTTGATCTTGTTCCAATGCATAATTAATCCACATAAAATTTACATCATTTCATATTCTGAAGCAGCTTAATTTACGTTCTTTCAGGTTCATCCATGAATAAACCATTTTGATGCATGTAAATCTCCAAAGGGGAAAACCAAATTAGTTTGAAATGGCATTAGCATAACCCACATTCTACTCAAACATTGCTTCAGAACGCAAATTCAAAAGTTCGTCCTAAAACTTTGAAAATTAAATTTAATGACTGGCCATTTCCTTAAATCAAGATTTATTTTATGTTATTCATATTTCTGCTGTATTTACCAATCTGAAGGGATGACAACCACAAAACAAATCTACTTTATTAATGAAATGTTCACTTGTTCCAATTTGATTTAGTGAAAAGTAATTTAGTGTAATTTACTATGTGAAACTTTACCATCCATTGTTAAACATTTCACCAACAGTTCCTCACAGTTGGGTAACAATCAAATCTTGGCATGCCAACTTTTATGTTGTTGCATTAAAAAAATATTATTAAAAGGAAACTGTATAAGGTTGGGATTGTATAATGTTTGAAGGATTGATGGATCAGATTAATGGTGCAAAACACGGAAAAGGCAAATGAATTAAATAAGATTTTGGATCAGTCTTCGCTATAGAGAATATTAGCAACATCCCAAGTGTATTTGTAAATCAGGAATTGGAAGGGAATCCAATTGGAAGTTTGTCATAAGAATATGTGCTGAGGCCCCAACATTTTACTATTGAATTACTTCAATGAAGGTAGCAACTGCTACTTTTGCTGGTAGCACAAAGATAGATGGGTCATAAGGAGGACAGAAGAAGGCTACCGTACAATTTAAATGGGTGGGAACATATAGAAAATGTGGTTATCTATACTGGAGGGAAAAATTAATAAAATATCAGTGCTGGGACATTATGTTAGCCTCGCGGGTCAATGAGGACGTGGGAGAACCACCCTGGGGGGGAGGGGGGGGGGAGGGGGGGGGGAGGAGGGGGAAGAACAATGGAGGACCTGGCATATGGCGGGCGCCACGAGTGAGGGGGGGGGGGGCAGAAAACAAAGAGGAACCAGCAGGGGTACTTTGTAACTTTGTCAGCGCCGTTTATATGGCGACTATTTGCATACCTTGGGTATGCAAGCAAAGAATTTCACTGTGCCTTGTCACATGTGACAAAGTATTCCATTCCATGCTACAAGTTAATAAAACATTGGTCAGGCTATACCTGGAAAACAGTGTGCGATTCTGGTCGTCGCACTATAAGAAAGACCCGATTGTGCTGGAGAGGGTGCAAAGGAAATTTACCTGGATGTCGAAACAAGACACTGTTGATGCCATGTTACAGTTGTACAAGTCATTGGTGATGCCAAATCTGGAGTATTGTGTTTAGCTTTGGTCAACCTGCTATAGGAAAGAAGCTGTTAAACTGTAAAGACTGCAGAGAGGATTTACAAGGATTTTGCCAGGACTTGAGGGCCTGAACTGGAAGTCGAGGTTCTGTAGGCTACGACTTTATTCCTTGGAGTGCAGGAGGATGAGGGATTATCTTATAGGATCATGAGGGGAATAGCGAGTAGATGCACAGAGTTTTTTTTTACCCAGAGTAGGAGGGTTCAACAACCAGAGGACATAGGTTTAAGGTGAGAAAGGAAAGATTTAATAGGAACACGAGAGGCAGCCTTTTCACACAGACTGTGATGTGAATATGGAATGAGCTGCCAGCGGAGGTTGTTGAGGCAAGTATTAAACATTTTAAATACATTTAGACAGGTACATGGTTAGGAAAGGTTAAGGGGGTTATGGGCCAAACTGGCAGGAGGGACTAGTGTAGATGGGGGCATCTTGGTCAGCATGGGCATGTTGGGCTGAAGGGCCTGTTTCCATGTTGTACATCTCTAAGAACAGAACAGAACGTAGTCATTTTGGCCTCTCCATCCTGTTACACCATTGGCATAGAGTATTGCGTAAATATCCATAAAAATATCGCTCTGCTTTGAATGTGAACAATGACAGACTTTTCAAAAGCCCTCTGGGGTAAAGAATTCCAAAGATTTCAGCAATAAGTAGCATACCCCTTGTGCTGAGACTTAGCACTACATGTATAAAATGCCCAGTACAATTTAATTAATGGTTTCACCAGAAAATATATGTTTACAATCAGCCTAGCTGCTAAGGCAGCTTCAGCAAAGCAAAAGTACATCCCCAAAAGCCCTTGTAGTGAAGTATCCCCAGAGAAATAGGATCTTCAGCAGCTAGCATTGCAACAACATCAAAAGCAAGCAATCTGCTGAAAAGTTTAAAAAAAATTGAGGTTGTATTGGTTTGCAAATATATTTTCCCTTTGTTGTTAGCAGCCTGCCGCAGGTGCACAAATTGCAAATCAGTGGCGAAAAGGAGAGGTGTGCTATTTATCTGTAAGATTTGATTTCAAAATGGGATAAAAAAGGGACAAAACAAAACATCCATTAATTTTCAGTGGAAAGTTTATTATTTTCTTTCCCCACTTTTTGTTTTCCTTCTCCATATCAATGCTCTATCCACCGTCAATCCTATTTGCTGATCATTGCTTTTTTCTTTCAATTTTCTTTCAAACACCTTCCATCAGACTGCACATTTATCATTACAGGGTGAATCACTGCACTGAAATTTTGCAATCATTTTGCCATCAATCACAACCACAATGTAAATGCACCCATTAACCCATTTGAACTCATCAATTCAGGGATAGTCCTTCTGTTCCACCCATTGTGTCTTCCACCCAAAACCGTTAGTTTTCTTTCTTTCACAGTTCCGATGAAGAGTCCCAGAATTGAAATGCTAATTGTTCCCCTCTCCAAGATCTTGCCTGCCCTGCCACTGCAAGTGCATTACCATGGTGCATTTTCTGCTATTATATAACTTTTCTGGTTTTATTTGATCTTTCTAAGCTTTTACTTTTGCAACACAGAGTCATGCCAAGTGCCCTGAATTTTCCATGCTTCACCTCATTTACAGAGGATCTTGGTAAAGTGTGAACAAAACACAAAATGCTAGAGAAATTCAGTGGGTCAGGCAGCAGCACCTGATGAGAGAATGGACAGGCACATTTGTGTGTCGGGACCCATCTGAAATGTCACTTGTCCATTCCTTCCACAGACATAAGAATCTGCAGATGCTGGTTTACAAAAAAAGACACAACATGCTGGAGTAATTCAGTAGCATCTCTGGAGAACAAATTCATAGCTCACTGAAGGTGGCAGCACAAGTAAGCAGTGGTTAAGAAGGTATGGTATCCTTCACTTCATTGCTAGGGGCATTGAATATAAGAGTCAGGAAGTCATGATGCAGATCTATAAGTCTTATTTAGGCCATATTTGGAGTATTGTGTGTAGTCTGGTTACCCCTTTACAGGAAAGTTCTGGAGGCTTTGATGAGTGTGCAGAGGTTTACCAGAATTATGCCTGGATTAGATGGTTTCAGCTACAGGGAGAGGTTGGTTAGACAGATTGGTTTGTCTAGAACATTGGAGCTTGATGGGATACTTGATAGAAGTATATAAAATTATGAGAGGTATAGATAGGGTAGACAGTCAGCACCTTCTTTCCCAGGGTGGAAATGTCCAGCACTGGAGAGCATAGCTTTAAGGGCGAGAGGAAGACATTTTAATGCAGATGTTTGGGACAAGTATTTTACACATAGAGTGGTGGGGTGGTGGTGAACGCAGATATGATAGTGGTGTTTAAAAGGCTTTTTGCTAGGCACATTGAGGTGCAGAAAGTAGAGGGGTATGGATCATGTACAGGCAGATGAGATCAGTGTAACTTAGCATCAGGATCAACACAAACATTGTGGGCTGAAGGGCCCATTCCTGTGCTGTATTGCTCCATGTCCAATGTTATTCAAAGACGTGTGAATTGTGAATCCAGAGGAAGGAAGATAGGTGGAAGGAGACACGAAGAGGAGGGGGTAGGTTGAGGGGGGGGGGGGGGGAAATGGGGAAGGGCAGAAATGGATGCAAATTCGGGTGAGCCACTGGGAAGGGGGAGAGGGGGAAAGAAGGTGCTGGGGTGTGTTGTCTGTAGGTTATTTACTTAAAATTTGCGAATTTGATGTTCATACCGTTAGCTTGTAAGCTGCCCAAGCGGAACAGGAGGTGCTGATCCCCCAGTTTACATGTGACCTCAATCTGGCAATGGAGGAGGCCCAGGACACTTTCAGTATACGAATGAGAAGGGAGTTAAAATGGATAGCAAATGACAGATCCAGCAAGCCTTGCTGGACCGAGCACAAGTGTTCAGCAAAATGTGAACACCCTTGGTCTTGCTGATGTACAGGAGGCCACATTACAAACACTGAGTGCAGTAGATGAGGTTCACAGAGAAGCATGTGAACCTCTGTCTCACCTGGAAGGACAGTAGGGTCCTTGAATGGATGTGAGGGAGGAGGTGTAAGGCCAGATGTAACATCTTTTGCAGTTGCAAGAGAACGTACCTGAGGAGGGGATGGTTTGGGTGGGAAGGGATGAGTGAACCAAGGACTTGTGGATGGGGCAGTCTCTGCAGAAGTTGGAAGAGGTGGAGATGAGAAGATATGACTGGTGTTGGGTTCATTTTGGAGGCAGCGTAAATGTGAGAACCATGTTTACTCAGATGTCCTAGAATGGAAAGCCTCATCTTGGGGGCAGATTTAGTTTAGTTTAGTTTAGAGATACAGCTTGGAAACAGGCCCTTTGGTCCACCAAGTCCGCACTGACCAGTGATCCCCGCACATTAGCACTATCCTTCACACATGGGACAATTTACACTTACACCAAGCCAATTAACCTACTCTTTGGAGTGTGGGAGGAAACCAAAGATCTCAGAGAAAACCCACATGGTCACGGGGAGAACGTACAAGATCCGTACAGACAGCACCCATAGTCGGGATCGAACCTGGGTCTCCGGAGCTACAAGCCATGTAAGGCAGCAACTCTACCATTGCGCCACGGTGGCCGCAGATGCAGTGGAAACAGAGAAATTGAGAGTAGTGAATAGCATCTTGCAAGAAGCAGGGTAGGAGGAGGTGTGTTAGTCGTGGGTTTATAGAAGACGTCAGTCGATAATCTATCCCTTTCGATGGAGAGAGACAGATCAAGACAGGGGAGAGAGATGTCATAGAGGCTCCAAGTGAATTTGAGAACACGGTGGACGTTAGCGGTAAAGTTAATGTAATCAACAGGTTCTGCACAGGTGCAGAAGACAGCCCCAATGCAGTCATCGATGTATGGAGCAAAGAGTTGAAGGATGGGAGAAATTACCCAAATACAGGTGTGCCAACTGATGAGTATATCAGGCAAATGTTGTCTGTGTAGTTCTTTGATGTGTTTGCCACTAATTCCACAAAAGTAGTAAAATATGCATTGATAGCCACACTAAATATAATGATAAATGTCCTGTTGTTTTATTTAGCTGTTTATTAATTTAAAAAAAAATTAAGTCTAGTTAATGTGATCCCTGAACATTGTACATAAAACTGCCATGCAAACATTGACAAGTAACGAAGCCAAGCTCATGGTTTACTCGGCTGTTAAAACCAGGGAAAAATGATTTTGTTGTTTTCCAAATACATTTCAAAAATAAGAATGATCAACCACAATATTAAAATGTAAAAATATCAGACACTTAAGGAAAAATTGGTAATGCTTAAGTATCTGCAATTTTTACATTTTAATAAATTTTATTCAATATAATTTGACTATATTAAAGAGGCACTTAAATATTACAATATTAAATATTACAAATTTTCTCCATGCGTCTCTTAAATGTAGTCAAACCATGAAATAACATATGAAAATACTTTTATTTATTGAATCCTTTGAAAATGATCTCTTCCATAAGGCAGAAATAGATAGCTCCTTGATTAACAGGTGTCAGGGTTATGGGGAGAAGGCAGGAGAATGGGGTTAGCAGGCAGATATATCAGCAATGATTGAATGGCGGAGTGGACGATGTGCTGAATGGCCTAATTCTGCTCCTATCACTTAAGAATTTATGAACATTACGTTCAAGAAGAGGGAAAGGATAATCGTGGTGATAGAGTTTATGTCAGGGTGCTGAATTCATGTCAGGGTCAAATAAAACTCTGAGGTTCAAAACAATCCAATCAAGCCTCAGAAACCAGCAATAGTCAAGGAAGTCATGGAGCCGGACACTGGAAAATAGTTGAGCAAGATGAATATAATGGCATCATTCTTCCCAATATTTCTTTGGAGGACTAGAGGGTCTGAGCTACAGGGAGAGGTTGAGTAAGCTGAGACTCTATCCCTTGAAGTGCAGGAGGATGAGAGGTGATCTTATAGAGGTGCACAAAATCATGAGAGGAATAGATGCACAGAGTCTCTTGCCCAGAGTAGGCGATTCAAAATGTAGGCGGGAAAGATGAAAAAGATAATAGACAGAGAATAAGGGATGGTGGGTTTCTAAAATGTGTTTATTTTAATGCGAGGAGCATTGTAAGTAAGGTGGACGAACCTAGAGCCTGGATTGACACCTGGAAATATGATGTTGTGGCAATCAGTGAAACATGGTTGCAGGAGGGCTGTGATTGGAAACTAAATATTCCAGGATTTCGTTGCTTCAGGTGTGATAGAATTGGAGGGACCAGAGGGGGAGGTGTTGCATTGCTTGTCAGAGAAGATATTCCAGCAGTGCTTTGGCAGGATAGATTAGAGGGCTCGTCTAGGGCGGCTATTTGGGTGGAACTGAGAAGTGGGGAATGGTGTAGCAACACTTTTTAGGGGTGTATTATAGACCGCCAAATGGGGGAGCGTGAATTGGAAGGGCAAATATGTAAGGAGATAGCAGATATTAGTAGTAAGCACAAGGTAGTGATTGTGGGAGATTTCAATTTTCCAAAAATAGACTGGGAACACATTCTGTAAATGGGCTGGATGGTTTGGAGTTTGTAAAATGAGTGCAGGATAGTTTTTTGCAGCAGTACATAGAGGTATCGACCAGAGAAGGGGCAGTGCTGGACCTCCTGTTAGGAAATGAGGCAGGTCAGGTGACGGAGGTATGCGTTGGTGAGCACTTCAGGACCAGTGATCACAATACCATTAGTTTCAATATAATTATGGAGAGAGTCAGAACTGGACCTAGGGTGGAGATTTTTGATTGGAGAAAGGCTAACTTTGAGGGAATGCGTAAGGATTTTAAAGGAGTGAATTGGGACACTTTGTTTCATGGGAAGGATGTAGAAGAGAAATGGAGGACATTTAAAGGGGAAATTGTAAGAGTACAGAATCTTTCTGTCCCTGTTAGGTTGAAAGGAAATAGTAAAAATTGGAAAGAGCCATGGTTATCAAGGGAAAATTGGACACTTGTTTCGAAAAAAAAGAGAGATATCTACAATAATTATAGGAGGCATCGAGTAATGAGGTGCTAGAGGAGTATAAAGAATGTAAAAAGAATCTTAGAAAGAAATTAGGAAGGCTAAAAGAGGATATGAGGTTGCTTTGGCAAGAAAGGTGAAAGTAAACCCAAAGGGTTTCTACAGCTATATTAATAGCAAAAAGGATAACGAGGGATAAAATTGGACCATTAGAGAACCAGAATGGACAGCTATCTGCAGAGCCAAAAGAGATGGGGGAGATATTGAAACAATTTCTTTTCTTCGGTATTCACCAAGGAGAAGGATATTGAACTCGGCGAGTTAAGGGGAAAAAGTAGAGTAGCTATGGAAACTATGAGATTCAAAGAGGAGGAAGTACTGACACTTTTGAAAAATATAAAAGTGGATAAGTCTCCAGGTCCTGACAGGATATTCCCTAGGACATTGCGGGAGGTTAGTGTAGAAATAGCAGGAGCTATGATAGAAATATTTCAAATGTCATTAGAAACGGGAATAGTGCCGGAGGATAGGCGTACTGCGCATGTTGTTCCATTGTTTAAAAAGAGTTCAAAGAATAAACCTAGCAATTATAGACCTATTAGTTTGACGTCAGTGGTGGGCAAATTAATGGAAAGGATACTTAGAGATAATATATATAAGCATCTAGATAAACAGGGTCTGATCAGGAACAGTCAACATGGATTTGTGCCTGGAAGGTCATGTTTGACAAACCTTCTTGAATTTTTTGAAGCGGTAACTAGGGAAATTGATGAGGGTAAAGCAGTGGATGTTGTCTATATGGATTTCAGTAAGGCCTTTGACAAGGTTCCCCATGGAAGGTTGGTTAAGAAGGTTCAATCTTTGGGTGTTAATGGCGGAGTAGCAAGATGGATTCAACAGTGGCTGAATGGGAGATGTCAGAGAGTAATGGTGGATGGCTGTTTGTCAGGTTGGAAGCCGGTGACCAGTGGGGTGCCTCAGGGATCTGTGTTGGGTCCACTGTTGTTTGTCATGTACATCAATGATCTGGATGATGGGGTGGAAAATTGGATAAGTAAGTATGCAGATGATACTAAGATAGGCGGTGTTGTGGATAATGAAGTAGATTTTCAAAGTCTACAGAGAGATTTGGGCCATTTGGAAAAGTGGGCTGAAAGATGGCAGATGGAGTTTAATGCTGATAAGTGTGAAGTGCTACATCTTGGCAGGACAAATCAAAATAGGACGTACATGGTAAATGGTAGGGAATTGAGGAATGCTGTGGAACAGAGGGATCTAGGAATAACTGTGCATAGTTCCCTGAAGGTGGAATCGCATGTAGATAGGGTGGTAAAGAAAGCCTTTGGTGTGCTGACCTTTATAAATCAGAGCATTGAATATAGGAGTAGGGAAGTAATGTTTAAAATTGTACAAGGCATTGGTTAAGACCAATTCTGGAGTATGGTGTACAATTTTGGTCGCCTAGTTATAGAAGGATGTCAACAAAATAGAGAGAGTACAGAGGAGATTTACTAGAATGTTGCCAGGGTTCCAGCAACTATGTTACAGAGAAAGGTTGAACAAGTTAGGTCTTTATTCTTTGGAGCGCAGAAGGTTAAGGGGGGACTTGATTGAGGTCTTTAAAATGATGAAAGGGATAGACAGAATTGACGTGGATACGTTTTTCCCATTGAGGGTAGGGAAGATTCAAACAAGAGGGCATGACATGAGAATTAAGGGACAGAGGTTTTGGGGTAACGTGAGGGGGAACTTCTTTACTCAGAGGGTGGTGGCTGTGTGGAATGACCTTCCAGCAGAAGTGGTGGAGGCAGGATCGATTTTAACATTTAAGAGTGAAGTGGATAGGTATATGGACGTGAAGGGAATGGAGGCTTATGGTCTGAGTGCAGGCAGATGGGACTAGGGGAAACCAAATGGTCGGCACGGACTGGAAGGGCCGAGAGGGCCTGTTTCCGTGCTGTAATTGTTATATGGTTATATGGTTATTCAAGGACCAGTGGACCTTGGTTTCAGGTGAAGGAGAAAAGATTTCATACGAATCTGAGGGGTAACCTTCCACACAAAGAACAATATGGAACAATATGTATAGCTGGGACACGTTGGCCGGCGTGGGCATGTTGGGCCGAAGGGCCTGTTTCCACACTGTATCACACTATGACTATGAAACACAAGTATAATTTCTTGATGTAGTTCATTTCAGATGGCAGTAATAAACTGTTAAACCTACTGACATAGCTTTGCTGCCAAACTGGTAATGGGAACACAAGTTTCCAATGTGATGATTGAAATACGGTTCCGTCATTCATCTGACCCATTTCATTAGTGAATAAGAGCCAGTGGAATTATTGAATACATTCTATAAATCTTTATCATCCATATATGCTATAAAGTATAAACAGTTGTCAAAGCCTTGATAAAAATAGAGCAGGGAAGCATTGTGATTACTGTTACTTTGAAGGAGGAAGCCAAATATGTTGGTTCCAGCGTACATGCCAGCATTGCTAACCATGTTAAAACCAAACGCAGGAGAGAAATGGAAAAAAACAAATGCACTTTCAGTCACAGGGTGCGTTTTTTTTCCATAATCCCTCTTTTTTTAAGTTTAGTCAGCACGGAAACAGGCCCGTCAGTCCATTGACTCTGAGGCGACCAGCGATCCCCGCACATTAACACAATCCTACACAAACTAGGGACATTTTACAATTATGCCAAGCCAATTAACCTACAAACCTGTACGTCTTTGAAGTGGGCCATCACAAATTTTTTAATTCTTGAAGAAAACATTTTGAAATATGAAGATACAGCGGAGAAACAGTCCCTTCCGATCACTGATTCTCTACCAACCAGTGATCCCCACACAATAACACTATCCTACACACACACACACACGGGACAATTTTCACATTTATACATTTATACCAAGCCTATTAGCCTACAAACCTGTACATCTTTGGAGCATGGGAGGAAACCGAAGTTCTTGGAGAAAACCCAGGCAGGTCACTGGGAGAACGTACAAACTCAGTAAAGACAGTACCCTTCGCCAGGATCGAACCCGGGTATCTGGTGCTGTACCGCTACGCCATAATGTCACCCTTAAATTATTCATCTTAAATTGGGCAATAATGTGGTAGGGTGAGGAAAAGGGCCTTCCACAGCTCACTAAAATAATCGATGTGAACAATTAGGCTCAGGAAGATTTAGCCATGTGTATCTGAGTACGCACAACTGGTATAATGTAACTGCGATTAGATAGGAATAACATTAATAACATAATAATAACATTATTCCACTCGGGTAGGAATAACATTGCTTCGGACACAGACCACTAGAGCATGACATTACGTCAGGAAGAGAGTTTAGAAAGAACGAATCAAGCCTGAACTACTGGACACTGTTCGTATTCACATTTTATGAGTTTTGGCAGAGGACATGTGTACAGCAACTTAACTATTTTCCATCAATTTAGAATAATTGATCACATGTTTCGCTTGCTCAAGAACTGTGTAATTAGCTATTGCTGGTGATAGAACGTCATGTTTTTAGAGCTAACTAACCAATTATTTTAGACAATAGAGTTTTGAAATGGAATTTGAAGTATTAACATGAAAGAAAGTAGATTTCTAACTATGAAAACCACACTTATTCATTTTAGTTTCACAAATGAAAAAAAATCAGGATCCTGGACATAGAAAGGGAATAAAATACTATTATTTACACCGTAGGCTCTGCCCCATTATTCATTGCCAGAGCTGCCAGATGAGGTAGTTGATTGCAATGTTTAAGAAACAATTAGACAGGTATATGGATAGTTTTCAAGGACAATAGACAATAGACATTAGACAATAGGTGCAGGAATACGCCATTCGGCCCTTCAAGCCAGCACCGCCATTCAACGTGAGCATGGCCGATCATCCCCAATCAGTACCCCGTTCCTGCCTTCTCCCCATATCCCCTGACTCCGCTATCTTTAAGAGCCCTATCTAGCTCTCTGTTGAAAGTATCCAGAGAACTGGCCTCCACCGCCCACTGAGGCAGAGAATTCTACATACTCACAACTCTGTGAGAAAAAGTGTTTCTTCGTCTCCGTTCTAAATGGCTTACCATTTATTCCAAAACTGTGGCCCCTGGTTCTGGACTCCCCCAACATCGGGAACATGTTTCCTGCCTCTAGCGTGTCCAAACCCTTAACAATCTTATAAGTTTCAAATGTGGGTCAAACACAGGCGGCACCCCACTAGTCACTGCCTGCCGTCCTTTTCAGGAGGGCAGGCAGTGACTAGTGGGGTGCCGCAAGGCTCAGTGCTGGAACCCCAGCTATTTACAATATATATTAATGATTTGGACGAGGGAATTGAATGCAACATCTCGAAGTTTGCGGATGACACAAAGCTGGGGGCAGTGTTTGCTGTGAGGAGGATGCTAGGAGGCTGCAAGGTGACTTGGATAGGCTGGGTGAGCGGGCAAATGCATGGCAGATGCAGTATAATGTGGATAAATGTGAGGTTATCCACTTTGGTGGCAAAAACAAGAAAGTGGACTATTATTTGAATGGTGGTCAATTAGGAAAAGGGGAGATGCAACGAGACCTGGGTGTCATGGTACACCAGTCATTGAAAGTAGGCATGCAGGTGCAGCAGGCAGTGAAGAAAGCAAATGTGAAGTCAGTGTTCATAGCAAAAGGATCTTTAGTATAGGAGCAGGGAGGTCCTACTTCAGTTGGTCAGGGTCTTGGTGACACCACACCTGGAGTATTGCGTACAGTTTTGGTTTCCAAATCCGAGGAAAGACATTCTTGCCATAGAGGGAATACAGAGAAGGTTCACCAGACTGATTCCTGGGATGTTAGGACTTTCATATGAAGAGAGATTGGATAGACTCGGCTTGTACTCGTTAGAATTTAGAAGATTGAGGAGGGATCTTATAGAAACTTACAAAATTCTTAAGGGGTTGGACAGGCTAGATGCAGGAAGATTGTTCCCGATGTTGGGGAAGTCCAGGACAAGGGGTCACAGTTTAAGGATAAGGGGGAAATCTTTTAGGACCGAGATGAGAAAAACATTTTTCACACAGAGAGTGGTGAACCTCTGGAATTCTCTGCCACAGAAGGTAGTTGAGGCCAGTTCATTGGCTATATTTAAGAGGGAGTTAGATGTGGCCCTTATGGCTAAAGGGATCAGGGGGTATGGAGAGAAGGCAGGTAAGGGATACTGAGTTGGATGATCAGCCATGATCATATTGAATGGCGGTGCAGGGTCGAAGGGCCGAATGGGCTACTCCTGCACCTATTGTCTATGTTTCTATGATGCTTAGTGATACAATAAGCCTTGAGCCCGTAAAATGCTCCTAAAAGCTCTAAATAATTAATTCCATGTGATTGGAGAATAAATGCCTCATGCATATTCCATCTGCCTCCACAGCTAGACCTGGTATCAGTAGCACCCCAACCTAGGGCACTAACATCAGTCTGCAAAACAACGAAGGTGCTTCCATCAGAATTTTGCTAGAGCAATTTGAAATGTTTCTTATCCACCAATGTACTTCAGCAATGGCTTCAGATGGTAATTGCATGGGCAGGTTGAAATGACCTGCATGTATTCTGAGTGCCTGTACCTTTGCCCTCTGTAAATGTTGGTAATGCAAAGGTCCATACTGCACAGCTGGATAGGCAGCTACCAATTTGCCAATCAAGCCGATTCAACTGCATTAACTGCAAATCGTCAATTACTTTAACCGGCACCAATTTTGATTTAGCTGGATGGATGATAAACCCCAATCTCTCAACCATGAGTATAACAGCTGAAACTGATAACTCAGTTGCCACAAAGGTTTTTCCAATTGTTAAGATCTCATCCAAATAAGCCATTACAATATGACCCTGAGCCCAGAGTAATCCCAGTACTGGTTTTAGCAGCTTTGTAAATAATCTAGGGGCTGAGGTTAACCCATTAGGCAGTGCTTTAAATTGCCATAATTATCTCATGCAGCTAAATTTCAAATATCTCTGATACTCTTTATGAACAGGCACTGAGTAATATGCATCCTGAAGTTCTATACATGCCATATAACACTCTCTGGAACCAATTGCTTGGCAGTAGCAAATGTTTCAATTTTTAAATGATTATACTGCACAAACAGATTAAGTCCTATCAGGTCCAAAATAATCCGACTCCCACCATCTTTCTTTGGTCTAGGAAAAACATTAGATACGAATTGGTGAATTTGATAAACTGTCTTCTCAATTACACCTTTAAAATATAATTTTGCAATTTCAGCATGAACCTCCAAATTCACTTTTTGTGAGAAAATGAGTGCCCGCTCTGGCTTCTGCTGGGTGGGTGGACACAAATTGGGAATAAATTAAATTTGAAACCCTTGTATACTCTGCAGAATAAACAAGTTTGATGTTATTTCATACCATTCTTTCAGAAACCAGTGTAACCTCCCCCCAAATGGTAGGTAATTCTCACTCAATATGTTTCGACAAGAACCAGACCCACCTACCTCCATGGTTACCAGTGGAGTTCTTTGTCCCCTGGTTCTGGAGCGAAAAGGCATGATTGCCCTTACTCCTGCTGGAGTGCTCCAGCTGCGCACATTGAATGGCTGGCTTGGTCCTTGGCCAGACCCGTTTTCAGCAACCCGCTTGTAGGGGTACTGCCTCCGAAGGGTTCTGCTGGTCACTGGCACCTTGATGAGCCAGATGGTTTTTGCCTCATTGTCTAGCTCCTTCACCCGCTTTGCGAGGTCTTCCCCGATCAGCAGATTCGGTGGCTGGATGTTACTAGGCTTGCACAGGGCAGCGAACCTCAGGTTAATGGTAGGGCGGATGGCGCTCTTCCTAAGGCAGTTTATCTCAAAGTGCACATTGCACATGAGAGCCAGGGCATCCTGCTGAACGTCAGTCAGGTGCCCACCATAAAGCTGTAATGCCCGATGCGAACAGCTTCAGCACCCTTTGCAGTTTTATCTCCTGCGCCCTGATGCCTACTCCCATATGGCCCCAGATGGCATGGTTTACAGCCAGTACTTTAAGCAGGATACATTTCGCCAGGGTTTCATCCTTTTTGGCCGTTGTATCCATGGCCAGCTCCTGAAGGTGGTCAGAGGCCAAGTAATTTATACTGGCAGCCAGCTCTTCCCCCAGCGGCTCTCCTGAGTCTATTGGGATGGCAAACCTGGCCGCCAGGAATGGGACCTCTGGCTTGTGCCCTTCGTCCCGTGGGGCAGCCCCCAATGCTAAGCCCACAGATTCGGCATCAGAATCGTACTGACCCATTATGCTCTCCTCCTCCAAGAGGGAGACACTAGGCAGCCCTGTAGGTGCTGCTGGCGCGAGCTCTTGAAGAGGCCGGCGCTCTTGATGGAGCATCCTCTCCAATAGGAACTCCATCCTGGATATCCGTGCTATGGTATCCATTTTCGAGGGAGAACCCTCCCGACCGGACTCGTCCGAGTCTATCAGCCGTACAGACTTTCTGGTGGCCTTACGCCCCTCCGGCCGCCCGCACTCTTTAGTTACTTTCGCAAGCCTTGCTCTTAACGATTTCTCCATGCTTGGACTTGTCCTCCTGTAACACGCACAGAAACGACCTCCAACAAGTTTGACACTTACCTGAGGCTTTTTAAACTTAAAGCTGGAGAAATGCTGCTCCTCTCAGCTGGTCGCTGCGCCATGCGTCAGACGTAATGACGCGCATGCGGACTGGCGGGGTTCTTCACGGAATCACTCGCGTGACTGAAGTAAAATTCATTTTCGATCCGTACATAGAAGGGTGCCATTTGAACTATTGAGTCAATGCAGGTTCTAAGAACAATCCAATCGTCCCATTTATTCCCATGCAAAGTTACTCTCTACCACAGGTTCATCAACTTCACCTGATTCTCTTGCCACTCACTTTGGAGCGACCTACATGCACTGGTACATCTCTCCCCAAGAGTGGCGACGCAGGCAGGCAGGGTGGTGAAGAAGGCAATTAGAAACATAGAAAATATGTGCAGGAGTAGGTCATTCGGCCCTTCGAGCCAGCACCGCCATTCAATGTGATCATGGCTAATCATCCAAAATCAGTACCCCGTTCCTGCTTTCTCCCCATATTCTTTGATTCCATTAGCCTTAAGAGCTTGATTTCTTGAATGCATCCAGTGAATTGGCCTCCACTGCCCTCTGTGGCAGAGAATTCCACGGATTCACAACTCTCAAGGTGAAAAGGGTTTTCTTCATGTCAGTCCTAAATGGCCTACCCCTTATTCTTAAACTGTGAACTCGGGTTCTGGACTCCCCAACCTCAGGAACATTTTTCCTGAATCTTGCCTGACCAATCCCTTACGAATTTTATACGTTTCTACAAGAACCCATCTCATCCTTCGAAATCCTTAAACACGTTTTGACACATTTGCCTTTGGCATGCTTGCAGGTGGTACTTACCTGTTGTGTTCCTCCAGCATCCCGGTGAATACTCTAGCATTTTCAGGATCTTTAGTATTCAACTTTTCTACATTTCCCATGTCTTTAAGAGTTCTACAACCTTTACATTGCATGGGCAAAATGGATCAATCCAAGCCTTGAGTACAAGATTTGGCATGTCATGTAAAAGTCATTTTACTGCTGTAAAAGTAATTGGTGAGATGACATTTGGAGTATTGTGTGTAGTTCTGGTACTCGGGAGTAGAAAAAATGTCATTATACTGGAGATGCCGCAGACAAGATTCATAAAGGGCCTGTCCTACCAGCATCCGACTCCATGCGGTGAGCGCGATCAAAGCCGGGTGAATCACGCGGTGAGCGAGACCAAACCGGCAGCGGGGGCCGCGCGGAGGTGGGGTGATCCCTGTACAGGGCAGTTCCCAACAGCATGCGCCTGCATGCGAAGAGCGCGACCAAACCGGCAGCGGGGGCCGCGCGGAGGTGGGGTGAGTGGCGCAACGCGGCGCAAAGTGAGGCGAACTTGGAGCGAAGTCTTAAAGGTAAGTTCGCCAGACAGAGAGGGCACAGAGGGGCACAGAGGCACACCACAGAGGGGCACACACCTACAGAGAGGTCAGACGGAGGCACCTACAGAGAGGGTCACGGAGGCATGACGTCGAGGCGGTGTGTAATGTGTCGAGGCGACTGCGAGCCGACAAGCCATTGCCGCTCGGAATTTTTGAACATGGTCAGTTTTTCGGAGCACCGCGCGATGTCGGGGCGAACTCCGCACGGCTCCGGCGATCGAAGTGGGACCGGCCCCGCGACGCCGGACGGCTCAAACGACCATGTTAGCTCGCGCCCATCGCATGGAGCTGCATGCTGCTGGGACAGGCCCTTAAGGATGCTACTGGGAGTGGAGGGATTGAGTTATAAAGATAGATTGGATAGGCTAGACCTTTTTGTCCTGGAGGTCAGGAGATTGAATGGTGATCTTGTAGAGGTATAGAAAATGACCAGGAGCATGGCAATGTTCACTGTCTTTTTCCCAGGGTTGGGGAGTCTAAATCTAGAGGGCATAGATTTTAGGTGGTAGAGGTAAAATTTTGTCACACATAAGGTGGTGTATATACGGTGTGAGCTTCCCGAGGAAGGTGTAGACTCTGGAAAAATTACAATATTTATTAACAGTGGGACAGGTACATGAATATAAAAGATTTCAGGGATATGGGCCAAATGTAGGTAAATGGGTCTCGTTCAGATGGAAATCTTGGTCGGCATGGATGAGTTAGTCCGAAGGATCTGTTCCCATGCTGTTTAACTTGATGATTTATTGACATTCAAGATAAATAATTATTTATGTAAAATATGAACCTATAACATGATTTCCTGACCCTTATACTCAATGTCCCAACCATGAAAGTAATGGGCCTGTCCCACTTAGGTGACTTTTTAGGCAACTGCAGGAGACTATGCAGTCGCCATATGGTCGCCACATGTTTGCGGGTGGTTGCCAGGGAGTTGCCATCATGGTTGTGAGGAGTTCCCGCATTCTGCGAACTAGTCGCGGCCTCATTATGGTCACTGCAAATTTTTCAACATGTTGAAAGATTAGCGGCGACCAGAATGAAGCCGCCATGGAGAGTAGCGAGAATTCCCATGCTGTAGGTGGGTCACCAGGAGGTCCTAGTGGGTTGACAGGAGGTCGAAGGTAATCATAGGTTCTCGTAGGTTGTAGCCGGTGCTGACCGGTGAAATACATTGGCTCATTGGGAAAAAAAAAACGTAAGCAGTAGTTTTCAAAAGCAAGGATCAGAAGTCGCCTGAAAAATCGCCTAAGTGGGACAGGCCCATTAGCATACTAAATCTTTTTTACCATTCTATCTACTTGTGTGTCGCTTTCTGATACTTGGACCCAAGATCACTCTGTGCATCAATGCTTTTAATGGTACAAGGACTCGGGTGGTGCAGGTTACTCAATGTTCTTACAGACTTCTTAGAGCTGTACAAAATAGAGATGTCTTAGTTAACAATGTTCTTAGGAAAGGGGTTACTTGATTGCAGGAAAGATGTCACAGTTTAAGGATAAGGGAAGTCTTTTAGACTGAGATGAGGTTTTTCACACAGAGAGGCATCTGCACTCAAGATGTAAAGGGATCAGGGGGTGGAGAGAAGGCCAGGCAGGTTACATGATATATTGAATGGCTCGAAGGGCCGTATGGCCTGCTCCCTGCACCTAATTACTCAATGTTCTTGCCATCCATACATAACTAAAACTCTGATCTTGTTATCTTCCGGTTTTTGGCGGTCTTTCTATTTGCGAGTAAACGGTTCGCGGCAGCGCTACTTTTTTCCCCAGCTCACTCGCTGCTGTCCTGTGCTGCGAGTGTGCCAAGTTTCTTTCCGATCGGTTGAATGTCATAAAGGTTGAAAAATCTTTAAAACCACGCATGCGCAGATCGATCCGTTTTCATGCCAGTCGGCGCCTGTCACTCCCCGGGACGGTCCGCCCCTTCCTGTGTCATCGCGTCTTTACTGGAGCTGAGGATGGCCGCCGGAGGATTCCAAGCGGACTTTCGGAGCGACCCGAAGCAGCCCAGCCCCAAGCAGCCCAGCCCCGCCCCGCTGCAGCCCAACCCAAGCAGCAGCCCAGCCCCAAGCAGCAGCCCAGCCCCAGAGACCCGACCCAGCCCAGCCCAACCCAGCGTGGGAGACCCAGCCCAGCTCAGAGTCAGAGACCGAGTCCAGCCAGGGAGACCCAGCCCAGATGGAGATGTCACCAATGTCGCCAAACGGAAAGCGGAGACCCTGATCCCAGCGGAGGAGAATGACCAGCGACTAGCGGCCGCTGTCTGTCCCCATCGCACAGCCAATTCCAGCCACTACCCACTCTTCTGAAGTCCAGATCCCGGGCATTCAGGTCTGGAGATGCAGAGGTCTACAAGAAGTCCAGATATGACCTTGATAAAGCCATCAAAAAGGCCAAAGGGACCTGCTCCAAGCTGGAGGATGAGACGGATGTTCGCCAACTGTGACAGGGCTTGAATGCCCTCCTACAAGACGAAATCAGGAGGCAGCTCAATTGTCAGCGAAGCATCACTCACTGATGAGCTCAATGCCTTTTACGCATGCTTTGATAGGGAGAACACTGATGTGCCTTCCAGAGCCCCCATTCGCCGTGATGGTATTTCAGTCACAGTCACAGAGGCCGATGTCAGAAGATCCTTCTGGGGGGTGAACCCTCGGAAAGCGTGGCTGGAGTTTTTACGGACATTTTCAACCTCTCACTTCTGAGGTCTGATGTTCCCACTTGCTTTAAAAGGGCATCAATAATACCAGTGCCCAAGAAGAGTAAGGTGACATGCCTCAATGACTATCGACCGATCAGTGGCACTAACGTCTGTGGTGATGAAGTGTTTTGAGAGGTTGATTATGTCGCATATCATCTCCTACCTCGACAAGAATCTCGACGCACTGCAGTTCGCTTACCGCCACAACAGATCAACGGTGGATGCGATCTCACTGCCTATCCACTCCGCTCTGGATCACTTGGACAACAGAAACTCATATGTCAGGTTATTTTTCATTGACTACAGCTCGATGTTTAACACTATCATCCCCTCCAAGCTGGCTACCAAGCTCTCAGATCTGGGTCTCTGCGCATTCCTCTGCAATTGGATCCTCGACTTCCTCATCCACAGACCGCAGTCTGTCCGTATTGGTGGAAATGTGTCATCCTCGATAACAATCAGCATTGGAGCAACTCATGGCTGCGTGCTCAGCCCCCTGCTATACTCACTCTATATTCATGACTGTAGCTGGACATAGTGTGAATGCCATTATCAAGTTTGCGAAATACGCCATTGTTGTGGGACGATTCACTGATGGTGACGAGTCAGAGTATAGAAGTAAGATCGACCGATTGACCAAATGGTGCCAGCACAACAACTTGGCTCTCAACACCAACAAAACAAAGGAACAGATTGTGGACCTTGGAAGGGGTAGGATAGGGACCCACAATCCCGTTTATATCATGACAGTGGAAAGGGTCAAGAACTTCATACCTCTTGGGCGTGTATATTTCTGAAGATCTTTCCTGAACCCAGCACACTGATGCAATCATTAAGAAGGCATATCAGAGCTTCTACGTCCTGAGAAGGTTACGGAGAGTCGGTATGCCAAAGAGGACTCTCTCGGACTTCTACAGGTGCACAGTAGAGAGCATACTGACTGGTTGCATCGTGGCTTGATTCAGCAACTTGAGCGTCTAGGAGCGGAAAAGAATGCAGAAAGTTGTGACCACTGCCCAGTCCATCATCGGCTCTGACCTCCCCACCATTGAAGGGATCTATCGCAGTTGCTGCCTCAAAAAGGCTGCCAACATCATCAAGGACCCACACCATCCTGGCCAAGCACTCATCTCTCTGCTACCATCAGGTAGAAGGTACAGGAGCCTGAAATCTGGTACATCCAGGTTCAAGAACAGCTACTTCCTCACAGCCATCAGGCTATTAAACTCACCATCAAACAAACTCTGAACTATAACAGCCTATTGCACTTTATCAGTTTATATACGTGTATATATATGGTCTATGGTATATGGACACACTGAACTGTATTTATGTTCACTATACTCTGTGCTGCTGTAAGCAAGAATGTCATTGTCCTATCTGGGACAATGACATGACAATAAACTCTCTTGACTTGACCTGGTCCCTCTTTTTGGCTCCTTACCCCCTCCCCATGATGCCCCCCCTCTCCGCCATGGCTCTTCCCGTCTTCTCTCCCAAGCTCACTCCCTCCCGCCCACACACCCCTCTCCCCCCACAACTCGCCCCGCCCAATCACCCCTCCCCCCATAAGCCTCCCTGCCCACTCACCCACCCACACACCTCCTGCCCACAACACAATCCACCCCCCCCCCCCCCACAACTTCACCACAACCCCCCAGCACACCCCCAGCCGCCACAACTCCCCCCCCCCCCCCCCCCACACCCACCCCCGCACAAACACACCCCCCAGCACACACACCCTCCCCCTCACACCCACATACACACCACACCCCCCGTCCCCCCACACCACCACATCTCCCCCTCCCACACCTCCCCATCCAAACATACCCCTCCTCCACTCCCAACATGAATATTATACGACTTTGCTTAAGCTGAATTTGGAGTATTGCATACAGCTATGGTCACCGCCATTACAGGAAGCATGTGTAGGCTTCGGAGAGGGTGGAAGGGATAATGTGAAATAGGGATCATGGGAAAGTGGTTGTGGAAAGCCAATGAGGAAGGAAATCGTTAGAGTCCTAGAGTGATACAGTTTGGAAACAGGCACTTCGGCCCAACTTGCCTACACCGGCCAACATGTCCCAGCTACACTAGTCCCACCTGCCTGCGCTTGGTCCATATCTCTCCAAACCTGTCCTATCCATGTACCTTTCTAACTGGTTCTTAAATGTTGGGAAAGTCCCAGCCTCAACTACCTCATCTGGCAGCTTGTTCCATACACCCTTTGTGTGAAATACTTACCCCTCAGATTCCCATTTCATCTTTTCCCCTTCACCTTGAACCCATGTCCTCTGGCCTTCAATTCCCCTACTCTGGGCAGGAGAGTCGGCATCTACCCGATCTATTCCTCTCATGATTTTGTACACCTCTATAAGATGACCCATCCTCCTCCTGCGCTCCAAGGAATAAAGACCCAGCCTACTCAACTTCTCCATATAGCTCACACCCTCTAGTCCTGGCAAAATCCTCGTAAATCATCACTGAGCCCTTTCACGCTTGACAATATCTTTCCTATAACATGGTGCCCAGAACTGAACACAATATTCTAAACATGGTCTCATCAATGTCTTATACAACTGCAACATGACCTCCCAACTTCTATGCTCATTACTGTGACTGATGAAGGTCAAAGTGCCAAAAGCCTTTTTGACGACCATATCTATCTGCGACTCGACCTTCAAGGAGACATGAACCTGCACTCCTAGATCCCTCTGCTCCACAACACTCCCAAGAGACCTACCATTTACTGTGTAGGTCATGTCCTTGTTAGACATCCCAAAATGCAACACCTCACACTTCTTTGTATTAAATTCCATCAGCCATTCCTCAGCCCACCTGGCCAATCGATCCAGATCCTGCTGCAATCTTTCGCAACCATCTCCACTATCTGCAAAACCACCGAGTTTGCTGATGATTTGTATTATCAGCAAACTTACTAATCTTGCCCTATATGCTCTCATCCAAATCATTGATGTAGATGACAAACAGTAACGGGCCCAGCACCGAACCCTGAGGCACACCACTAGTTACAGGTCTCCAGTCCAAGAAGCAACCTTCCACCATCACCCTCTACTTCCTTCCATGGAGCCAATTTGCTATCCATTCAGCTATCCCTCCTTGGATTTCCAATGCGAACTAACCTTCCAGAGCAGCCTACCATGTGGAACCCTGTCGAACGCCTCATTGAAATCCGTGTGCACAACATTTACAACTCTGCCTTCAATTTTGGTCTCATCTTCAAAAAACTCAGATTTGTGAGACACAACCTCCCACATACAAAACCATGCTAACTGTCCCTAATCAGCCCTTGCCCATCCAAATAATTGTATAACCTATCCTTCAGAATACTCTCTAGTAACTTTCCAACTACAGATGTTAAGCTCACTGGCCTATAGTTCCCAGCATTTTTCCTGCAGCCCTTCTTGAAATGAGGCACAACATTTGCCACCCTCCAGTCTTCCAGCACCTCCTGTATTTAAGGATGACTCGTAAATTTCAACCGCAATCTCCTCTCCAGTTTCCTACATAGTTCTCGAATATATCTGATCAGGCCCTGGAGATTTGTCTACCTTCATACACGATACTTCAGTACATCAGTACTTCTTCAAATGGTAACCCTGACTGGTCTCAAGACACTGCCATTGACTTCCCCAAATTCCTCCGTCCTACTGTTTTTCTCCGCGACAAATACAAAGGAGAAATACTCATTGAGGACTTTGCCCATCTCCTTCCTTTCTCCCTCCCTCCCTCTCCCTCCCTCCCTCTCCCTCGTATTTATAACATATTTTGTGATTGCCATTAATGCTGCCTGCCAGACCTATCTCCTGGCCCCCTTTTTGTCTTTTTCCTTTTTCAGTATACTCCTTGGTTCCTAATTCCTCCAGGGATGCACTTGATCCCAGCTGCCTATACCTGTCCCATGCATCCTTCTTGTTTTTGACCAATGCCTCAATTTCCCGCATCAGGCAAGCTTCCTTACTTTTGCCTGCTTTGCCATTCATTCTAACTGGGACGTACATATCCTGAGCTTTTGTCAGCACACTTTTTAAAACAACCCACGACCTATGTTCCTTTCCCGTCAAATAACCCGTTCCTGTCAACTTGAGTGAGACTCTCATACCCTCAAATTTGGCCTTACCCCAGTTGAGCAGATTAGCACATGAGCCCTCTCTGTCCCTATCCAGAACTATCTTAAACCTGATCGAACTGTGGTCACTTGTCCCAAAACACTCCTCCGCAAACACTTCATTAACTTGCCCTTCCCGATTTCCCAATACAGGATCCAGCATTGCCCTCTCACATGTGGGAGCCTCTACATACAGCTTAAGAAAACTCTCCTGAACACTTGAGGAATTGCACCCCATTTAAACCCTTCACACTATGATTTTCCCAGTCAATATTGGGAAAGTTAAAATCCCCTACCACAACTACCATATTTGACCTGCAGCTGTCTGCAATCTCCTGGCATATTTGTTCTTCTAATTCATGTTGACTATTCAGGGGTCTGTAGTACACCCTCAACAAGGTGATCATCCTTTCCTTGTTCCTTAGCTCCACCCGTATAGCCTCACCAGACGAACGTCCGTAATGTCACCTCTGATAACTGCCGTGACAAACTCCTTAACCAACAACCCCCCCCCCCCCCTCCTCTTTTTCCCCTCACTCTCATCTCTCCTGTAGCTCCAGTATCCTGGACCATTGAGTTGCCAGTCCTGTCCCTCCCTTAACCCATTAGGCCCCTTGTATTAAAATACATGCAGTTTAAACAAACCATCCTTCCTCGCCCTCTGCCTTTCACCTGCCTATTCTGTTCACTAACCTTTCCCTCACCACCTTCCATACCAACTTCTAACCTCTCCTGTACGAGATCCTTCCTCCATGCCAATCTGGTTTAAACCCGCCCGTGTAGCATTAGCAAACCTGCCCGCCAGGGTGTTGGTCCCCCTCGAATTAGAACCCATCCCTTTTGTACAGGTCCCCCTGCCCTAGAAGAGATCTCAGTGATCCAGAAATCTATATCCCTGCCCCCTGCACCAGCTCCTCAGCCACACATTAATTTCCCCTATCTTCCTGTTCTTACCTTCACTAGCACAAGGTACCAGAAGCGATCCTGGAGAGTCTTTTACCTAATTGCCTAAACTTGTGTTGCAAAACCTCCTTCCTACCTATATTATGTGTGCCAACATGCACAACAACCTCTGGCTGCTCCCCCTCCCTCTCGAGGATGCTGTGCAGCCGTTCCGAGAGGTCCAGGGCCCTGGCACCAGGGAAGCAGCACACCATCCTGGAGTCGGGCCTGTTTTCACAGAACCTCCTGTCTGCACCTCTGACTATTGAGTCGCGCACCACTATGGCTCTGCCTGATGTCACTCTTCCTGTTGAGCCGAAACACCAGGGTTGGAGTCACTCAAACTGGACGCAACGTCCGCCCCAACAGCTCCCAAGAGGGTGTACCCGTCTTCAATAGGTACAGCCACCGGGGTCTCCTGCACTCCATGCTTACTCCTCTTCCTAATCATCACCCACCTCCACTCTTCTTGTATCCTCGGTGTGACAACCTCACTGTAGGTCCTGTCCAGGAAACTCTTGTTTGCCTGGATGGTCCTGAGGTCATCTAGCTGATCTCCCATTCCCTAACACGGCACCTTCAGGAGCAGCACCGGGACACAATTTCTGCAAGTGTAGTTGTCAGAGGCACCAACCGTGTCCCTAACTTCACACATCCTGCAAGAGAGACACTGTAACAGCTTGCCTGCCATTACTTCAGTAGACAAATCACCAATTACAAATGAGACACACTCACAGAGCTGAGTGAAACCTATTCCCTTCTCTGCTGCCAATAGCCTCCTTCAATGCCACAAGTTTAAATATCGGAACACATGCAGAACTGATTCAAGTGTAGCCTCCTCACCGAAGACGCTTGAGCCAAAGACTCACACTTTACCTCTCCAAGGCATTTCACCACTCCCAACAGGCACTTCACCACTCCCAACAGGCACTTCACTACACATGAACTTAATTTTATCTAATTAAGTCAACTATCCACTCAACTAATTAGGATCTCAGCCAATCCACTCCCTTACTGGTCTGGCTGCTGATCCTCTGTGACCTTCATGGTAATTGCTCCAGGCTGTCTCTTGGCGCTCTTTTTAAAGCTCCTGTACTTTACTCAAAAGTCAAAGATCTTGAAACTTACTGCTCACAGAGGAAATATACTGAACTCTGCATGTATTACATGATGCAGAAACCCTAAACATGTATTGCCCCGAGGGTTTGTTAATCCAAGACCAATTTCTCATGCTTGGTGGATTCCCAAACTTTCTATCTCTGCACCAAGAACTCAATAAGCCCAACGTAATGGACATCTTATTAGACCTGTCCAGTGCTCCAATAGCACATTACTTTGTATAGTACCCCAGCTCTTTGTGTGCAAAATACAAAACTTTGAGATGTTGTGGAGAATAAAAAAGGGATTAATCCAGAATTAGTGTAAATGGGTGGCTGACGACTCACAGTGGGCTGAATGGCCTGATGTCAGGCTCTATCTCTTTCCTACTTTAAAACTCAATGTTAGAAATTAACAAGTAATTTATCAAAGGAACAAATTCAAAACAGATGCAGCCAGAACAGTACTTAAAATAGTCTGTCCATAAATGATTTTCCTCTATTTATTCAATTACCTCTCTTCCTGTGTTGAGCTCTTCACAATTGTAATCTTGTAATCATGTATTGTCTCTCCGCTGACTAGTTAGCACGCAACAAAAGCTTTTCACTGTACCTCGGTACACGTGGCAACTTACTAATAAGTGTGGACAACAAACAAATCAACTGATACATATGGAGTGTAGATTGTTCCTATATTTTGTCTTATTTTATTTTTAATAAATCAATTGGTCACCTAACATGCCTTTTAACATATAGTAGTGTTGCGGTGTACATCAGATTATTAATTTTCAAATAAGTACATAATTTAGATTTGAGTTTCAATTTAAATGTATCCAATGAATTGAAACCAACACCCTTCCTCATTAGTCTCCAATGAGGTAGATGGTAGCTCAGGACTATGGTTGGATGGTTCAGTTGCCTGATATATGTTGGGAAGAAACGGTCCCTGAATCTAGAGGAGAGCGTATTCACACTTCCAAGTCAAGTCAAGCCAAGAGAGTTTATTGTCATGGGTCCCAGATAGGACAATGAAATTCTTGCTTGTTGCAGCACAACAGAATATTGTAAGCAAAAATACAGAACAGTTCAGCTCAATATACACATAAATATGCACATAAAGTGCCGTAGGCTGTTACAGTTCAGAGTCTGTTTGTTGGCGAGTTTAATAGCCTGATGGCTGTGGGGAAGGAGCTGTTCCTGAACCTGGATGTAACAGATTTCAGGCTCCTGTACCTTCTGCCTGATGGTAGCAGAGAGATGAGTGTGTGGCCAGGATTGTGTGGGTCCTTGATGATGTTGGCTGCCTTTTTGAGGCAGCGACTGCAATAGATCCCTTCCTTCGATGGTAGGGAGGTCATCGAAGTGGTTACAACTTTCTGCATCCTTTTCTGCTCCTGGACCCTCGGGTTGCCGAACCAAGCCACGATGCAACCAGTCAACATGCTCTCTACTGTGCACCTGTAGAGGTTCGAGAGAGTCCTCTTTGACATACCGACTCTCTGTAATCTAAAGTAGAGGCACTGATGTGCTTTCTTTATGATTGCATCAATGTGCTGGGACAGGAAAAGATCTTCCGAAATGTGCAAGCCCAGGAATTTGAAGTTCCTGGGCGTGCACATACTATTTGCTTGATGGGAGAGGGGAAAAGAGGGAGTGTTTGTTAGAGACAGTAAGGGTGGGTTGGAGTTACAGAAAGATGACACCAAATTCACTCCTCAGCCTCAATCTGCAATGGACAATTATTAATCTACAATTCATTGGTACGGTTCTTCATTATTGTAAGAATTGTACTAGGCACTAATGTGCTACGTCCCACTATCAAGGACGATGGCGATGTTTTGAGACCCTTCTTCCTCTAAGCTGCCTAATTACCCACTGCTATTCATTGATCTGTGCAGTAGAGTTCCAAAACTTTAAAATTATTCATTGCAGGATCACTTAGCTCTATATTTTTAATGTCATTTTTCCAATTAGCTCATATATAATCTTGTGAAGATGATCAAACTTGACTACTGAGAGGAAGCAAAAGTCGTAACAAGGTTTCTGTGGGTGAACTTGTGGAAGGATTATTTTTTTAATCACAGGACTGCATTGTGGTGCAGCGGTAGTGTTGCTATCTTACTGTGCCAGAGACCTGGGTTCGATCTTGACTATGGGTGATGTCTGTACGAAGTGTGCATTTTCTCCATCTGACCATGTGCGTTTTCCCAGGGTGCTCTAGTTTTCTCCCACATCCCAATGTGTGCAGTTTGTAGATTAATTGACCTCTATAAATTGCCCCTAAGGTGTAGGATAGTCTTAATTTATGGGGTGATCGCTGGTCTGCACTGACATGGTGGGCAGGAGGAATATTAAGGCAGTGGAGGCCAATTCACTGGATGCTTTCAAGAGAATTAGATTTAGCTCTTAGGGCTAACAGAATCAAGGGATATTGGGAAAAAGCAGGAACAGGGTACTGATTTTGGATGATTAGCCATGATCATAATGAATGGCGGTGCTGGCTCGAAGGCTGAATGGCCTACTCCTGCACCTATTTTCTATGTAATGAAGGGATACTAATACAAATTAAGAAAGTTATTGCCACCATGCATTCTAACTATAACAGCAAAAGGGAAAATATTGGAAGATGGGAATATTTTAATGAAAATTAATTGCAAAATAAATCCGAAGCATGTTTGAAAAAAACAATTGCCCTCCTTAATTTTTGTTCTTATTATTATGTTAAACAATCTTCCTTGCTAAAATCGCAAATATAAAGGTAGGAGTGCATATGTGAATTGATACAACAGTGCCCTCTGTTCAAAAATTTGCAGGAGTTGAGACCACAATATATGTTCATGCAATCTGTCTACTTTGTGTTATGTGGTGGCCTAAATAAAGCAATGAAACTGGAGAGATATGATTGAATAATGCGTAAATACAAACTTTAGATGTGCATGAAGAAACAGTGGAACTGAAACGATCTCGTTCACAGTAATAATGTTGTGCTGCAGAAATGGGCCCTAGGGCCCTCGTGTCCATTGGAGACTTTCTTCCCATTGATTACGAATGAACGTTTGCAAACATAATGAGATAATGGATTTGTAAACATATTCCATTGTCTACATTTGCTGCAGCATTTTAATAAGAGCAGAACCCAATTTATTTTAGACTTGCTGCTAATTTTATCCACCTTATTTACAAGTTTTACCTTGTGTATATTTATTTGTTCCGATTGCTCTCACTGCCCCGAGTTTTACTTTGTTTTGCTTCCAGCATGACAAATTTGTCCCATCTTGTGACACTTAGTAATGCCTTAAATTATTGACAGTCTGAATTATTTTTAATGGGTAAACTTAACATTTGTTTGCATTCCATACTTAGGATAGAATGTAGTGTGCCCAAAACTAGACAGCACTATACCTTGATTCACATTGATCCTTCTAGAATTTAAAATAGACAGAAAGTGGTGGAGTAACTCAGCGGGCCAGGTAGCATCCCTCGATAGGTGACATTTCATGCTGGGACCCTTCTTCAGACTGATTGTAAGGGGGGGTGGGAGAGTAAGCTGGGACAGATGAGGCGCAGGACAAGGCCTGGCAAGTAATAGTCTATAATGCAGGTGGTGGGGTTTATGTGATAGGCATAGTGTTGGGTAAAGGCCAGAGATGGAAAGACAGTAGGTGTGAGACAAAGGGATCGAGGGTGTCAAATTCTGAAGCTAGAGGAAGGAATGTAGGTAGAAAGGGAGGTCAGAGGAGAGAAATAGGTGGGTCCAGGTGGGTCCAAAAGAAGAAAAGGGGATGGGGGAAAGAAAGTATGGGGGGGTGGTCGGGTTGGTTGAAGAAGGGGCGTGGGTTTAGTTACCTTAAATTGGAGAATTCAATATTCAATGTTCATACTGTTGGGTTGTAATCTATCCAAGCAAAATATGATGTGCTGTTGGCTCAGTATGCATGTCACTCACTCTAGCACTGGAGGAGCTGCAGAACAGAAAGGTCAGTGTGGGAATGGGAAGACGAGTTAAAATGGTTTGCAACTGGTGAAATCCATTAGGTCTTGGCAGAACGAGCACAAGTGTGTGATGAAATGATCTTCTAATCTACACTTGGTCATGCTGATCTACTGGAACCCAATCTGGACTTTTGGTTTTACATTATACCACTGTAACATTCATAACCAGCTCCCATATTTGCCATTGATATAGTCATAAAATTAGAAGTGGATTTGTTCAAAATGTTTGAGACAATTTCACTGGCATTCACAGGAATTGGCAACTAGTAATTAAATAAATAATTGAAACCTAAACAGGGTTCCGAGACAGTATACCATTTGGAAATGTTATGCACTAGTTCGATTACAATGGAAGAAGATTTCTGGTGGACATTGTCATCTGCAAACTAAACTAGTGGCAGCAGCCAGTTGAGTCCGAAGAAGGATCCAGACCTGAATCGTCACCTATCCGTGTTGTCCAGAAATTCTGCCTTGACCCATTGAGTTACTCAAGCAATTTGGGTCTCATTTTTGTAAAGCAGCATATGCAATTCCTTTTTTCTCATAGATTAAATCACTCACTCATTTGCAAAAGAGTGAAATTATGCCCACATATTTTGTCTGTGAACTGTAGTCCGATGCAAAACTTCCACACAGAAGTTTTAAAATGAATGGTTACTGGAAGAGAATTTTGATTAATAAAACCTAAGGACCATTTGTGTTGGTTTCTTAAGAGGGGAGCTGGACACATACATGTACCAGATTCAAGTGATAAACATGCTCAAAAGAAATGAACACTTTCAATAAATGAACCCTAAGCAAAACCAAAAATGAGTCTTAGAATTGTACATTTGTCACGAGAGATTTTTCTTAATTTTCTCTAAATGTAACCACAGCAGATTGGCATGGAGTCAATGCAATTGTGAACGGGTATAGAACAAATAAAAAGTATGTTTTAAAAACAACAAAATGGTCACAACTAGCTTAATTTGTCAAGATCTCTTCCAAATAAACTTCACATAGACTTCTGTCAACTACATGCAGTCCAGATAGCCATGGGCATCAGTGGGTTTGTAGTAGATGTCGGTCAGTAGTCTGTTACCTGTGATTGAGATGGTGAGGTCTAGAAACAGGAGGGAGATGTCAGAAATGGTCCAGGTGAATTTGAGTGCCGAATGGAAGTTAGTGACAAAAGGCAATAGACAATACACAATAGATAATAGACAATAGGTGCAGGAGTAGGCCATTTGGCCCTTCGAGCCAGCACTGCCATTCAATGTAATCATGGCTGTTCATCCACAATCAGTACCCGGTTCCTGCCTTCTCCCCAAACCCCCTGACTCCACTGTCTTTAAGAGCCCTATCAAGCTCCTCTTGAAAGTATCCAGCCTCCACCGCCCTCTGAGGCAGAGAATGCCACAGACTCACAACTCTCTGTGTGAAAAAGTATTTCCTCATCTCCGTTCTAAATGCCTTACCACTTATTGTTAAACTGTGGCCCCTGGATCTGGGCTCCCCCAACATCAGGAACATGTTTCTTGCCTCTAGTGTGTCCAAACCCTTAATAATCTTATATGTTTCAATAAGATCCCCTCTCATCCTTCTAACTTTCAGAGTGTCCAAGCCCAGCCGCTCCATTATCTCAGCATATGACAGTCCCGCCATCCCGGGGATTAACCTTATGAACCTACGCTGCACTCTCTCAATAGCAAGAATGTCTTTCCACAAATTTGGGGACTAAAACTGCACACAATACTCGAGGTTTGGTCTCATTAGGGCCCAGAGATACAACTGCAGAAAGTCAGTAAGTAAGTAAGTACATTTATTGGCCAAGTATTCACATACAAGGAATTTGCCTTGGTGCTCCGCCCACAAGTAACAGCATGACGTACACTGACAGTTATGAATGACTCGGAAAACACTAAACATTAATAATCATAAAACATTAATGATAAAACACCATTGATCAAGCATGTGAACCAACAAAATACCAGATCAAAGGAGGTTACAGATTTTTGGCTGTTGAGTAGCGCAACTACTCGTGGATAAAAACTGTTTTTATATCTGGCTGTGGCAGCTTCGGCAGTCCAGGGTCGCCTTCCAGTGGGATGTGATTCAAAGAGCTTGTGCCCAGGATGAGAGGGGTCAGAGATGGTCTTGCCTGCTCGCTTCCTGGCCCTTGCAATGTACAGTTCATCGATGGAGGGAAGGTTGCAGCCAATAACCTTCTCTGCTGATTGGACGATTCGCTGCAGCCTCCAGGTGTCGTGCTTGGTGGCTGAGCCAAACCAGACCATGAAGGTGAGAACAGACTCTACGATGGCCGTGTAGAATTGGACCATCATTTCCTGTGGCAGATTGTGCTTCCTCAGCTGCCATAGGAAGTACACCCTCTGTTGTGCCTTTTGACTGTGGAGTCGATGGTAGCCCCCCACTTAAGGTCCTTGGAGATGATGGTTCCCAGGAACTTAAAAGACTCCACAGATGTGACTGTAGTGTTGTTGATGGTGAGTGGGATGAGGGGGAGGGGGAGCTCTCCTAAAGTCCACCATTAATTCCACTGATTGAATTGACACTGATTCCATTGACAGAAGGATCTCTTTTCTCCTATACTCAACTCCTCTAGTGGTGAAATGGATGAAGTCAGTGAGTTCTGCACGGGTGCAGGAGGCAGCACCAATGCAGTCGTCAATGTAGTGGAGGTAGAGTTCGGGGATAGCGCCACGGTACGCCTCGAACAATGATTGTTCGACGTACCCTACAAAGATGTAGGCATAGCTGGGGCCCATGCGCATGCCCATAGCTATGCCTTGGATTTGGAGGAAATGGGAGAAGTCAAAGGAAAAGTTGTTGAGGGTAAGGACCAGCTCCGCTAGGCGGAGGAAAGTATTAGTAGAAGGGGATTGGTTGGTTCTGCAGTCAAGGAAGAAACGGAGGGTTTTAAGACCCTCCTGGTGGGGGATGGAGATGTAGAATGACTGGACATCCATGGTGAAGATGAAGGAGTGGGGGCCTGGAAAACGGAAGTCATGAAGGAGACGAAGAGTGTGTGAGGTGTCTTGAACATGGGTGGGGAGGGATTTGACCAGGGGGGGTAGGAGGGAATCGAGGTATGTGGAAATAAGTTTGGTGGGACATAAACAAGCAGAAACAATGGGTCAGCCAGGACAGTCAAGGTTGTGGATTTTGGGGAGAAGGTAAAATCGGGTCATGCGGGGCTGGGGAACAATGAGGTAGATGCTTGGGAGGGCAGGGAGCCAGAAGCGGTGAAGCCAGCGATGGTGCTTGAAATAATGGCCTGGTGCTCTTCTGTGGGGTCACGGTCCAGGAATAAGTAGGAGGAAGTGTCTGAGTGTTGGCGCCTGGCATCAGACACCGGCGGTAGAGGTCAGCGCGCCATACTACCAAAGCACCTCCCTTGTCGGCAGATTTGATCACCAAGTCAGGGTTGTTGCAGAGTGAGTGGGGGGGGGGGGCTGTATATTCGGGGGGGGGGGGGGGGGGGGGGGAGGAGGTTAGAGTGAGTAAGGAGAGTGGAAAAGTTGAGGCGGTTGATGTCCCGCCGGCAGTTTAAAATGAAAAGGTCTAAAGCAGATAGATGGCCATGAGGGGGAGTCCAAGTGTAGGGGGTACGTTGGAGACGGGAGAAGCAGTCATCACTTGGAGGTGAGGACTCCTTCCCATGGAAAATAGCTTGGATGCGGAAGCGACGGAAGAAGAGCTCCACATCGTAGGCTTGGGGATATTATTTTTGACTTTGCACTACTATTGTCTATTCATTTGTCTGTTTGTTTTTTTTTTTTGATGGGTTTTTCTGTAAATACAGCACTCAGTAGTGAAACTGAAGGTCTCCAAACTTTCAGGTTATTTTCCTGCTTTTTATATTTTTATGTAATAATTGTTTCATATCATGTATTTTACATAGTATAGATCATGGTGTATAGCCAAAGTAATGAGATGAAGCAAAAATAAATAAATCTGTTTTTACTATGAAAAATGTCAGATATGTGGCTGTTTTCTTGCCTTTATTTGTGACATTTTTCAAGCAAGATTTAATCATAGGCTAATTTATACCAGAAAGATTACATTAATGTTGCAATTAAATAATTCTTTATAAGCCAAATTCTTATTATGCTTATAATTTTTATCATATATCACCCGATAAGATGGTTTTCTGATGCCCCAGGTTTTTGCAGCACAACGTGAGTAGCAGTGTACATTTGGTCACTTGTGAAATGTGTGAATTAAAAGCAGAGTAACCATTTATATATTGATTGTTTCTTTTTTTATTGTTTATATTTTGTGTTTAAGCTTTCCTTTGAAATAGGTAATGAATAGAACTTAAAATCAAAAAATAATTATCTAGTTTGTTCACCTATTTTAGCGATGTCTCATTCTGTTGTCCCATTGAGCAATGTCATGAATGTTATTTATCGTATTATAACGGATTTTATTTGCCCGTCGTGATTTTTTAAAATTCAAACAACGCGATTATAATGACCCTGGCGTGAACTACGGGCCTCGAGGTGGGTTAGGTGCCGACATTTTGTAAGGGAGCTTAGAAATCAGTAAGTGTCCCGTACATCTTATATGTTTTATAAATCATTTTATATGCTCAGTTTATTTCATCAAATTTTGAAAGTATTAAATTTATTCAAGTTTTGGTCGATTTTGATCACAAATTAGTTCAAAAGGATCATAGGTAACCCATTTTTAATCATGTGGTATTTCATTATGATTTAATAACTTTAAAATTTGGTCACCCATGTCACAGGTTGGTATCCTTATTTACGGAAACACCCATATAATGATTGTTCTTTGGGTGGGTTTTATAGAATAATATATTAATATATCTGTGTGCAGCTGCAAATAAGAATTTCATTGTTCAGTTCAGGACATATGACAATAAAATACTCTTGACTCTGGCTTCAACACGGTCATCCCCACCAAGCTCACCACCAAACTCCACCAGCTAGGCCTCAGCTCGTCGATATGTGACTGGAACCTGAATTTCCTGACAGAGCGACCGCAGGCAGTGAGGCTGGGCCCCCACCTATCCTCCACTATCACCCTGAGCACCGATACACCATAGGGCTGTGTACTGAGCCCCATGCTCTACTCCCTCTTCACACACGACTGTGTTCCTGCATTTGACACCAACAACATTGTCAAGTTTGCAGACGACAAAACGGTGATTGGGCTGATCACCAACGGTGATGAAACACACTACAGGGCAGAGGTGCAGAACCTGGCGGACTGGTGCTCAGATAACAACCTGTCCCTAAACACCTCTAAGACCAAGGAGCTGATAATCAACTTCAGAAGGACACGCTCCAATCTTTATCAACGGTGACAGTGTGGAGAGAGTCTCCAGCTTTAGGTTTCTGAGCACACACATTTCAGAGGTCCACCAACACCGCTGCACTGGTCAAGAAGGCACAGCAATGACTGTTCTTCCTGAGAACACTGAAAAAAACTGGTCTGCCCCAACAGCTGCTGACAACCTTCTACCGCTGCACCACAGAGAGTATCCTAACATATGGCATCTCTGTGTGGTATCTCAGCTGCACGGAGGCGGAGAGGAGAGCTCTTCACCGGGACTTCCACAGAGCGCAGAAGAAAATTGGGACACAGCTACCAGCCTTGGAGGGCATCTACAATACACGGTGCCTCAGGAAGGTCGTCAGCATTCACAAAGACTCCTCACACCACTGCAATAGTCTGTTCGATCTTCTACCTTCCGGCAGATGTTACAAGGCCTGCTACGCCCGCACCTCCGGACTCAGGAACAGCTTCATCCCCAGCTATAGCTGCTCTGAACTGGCCCTGCTGATTGCCCTGCCCCCCCCCCCATGAACTGTCTCCCTCAGATGGTCACGTCGCACATCGACCCGGCACAAGACCTATTTGCACTTTATACAGTTTTACTGGGTTTTTATGAATCTTGTTTCTCCGGGTGGCTAACTTTTTAGTTAATTAAGTTATTGCATAGGATGGAAGCTGCATACCAAATCTCGCTGTACCTCTGTGCAATGACAATAAAATATATTATTATATATTATTATTATTATTATTATTATTATTATTATTATTATTATTATTATTATTATTATTATTATTATTATTATTACTATTATTATTATTATTCTTATTCTTATTATTATTATTATTATTATTATTGAGAATTCAATCTGCAATCTTTTCTGATTTAGTTGACATTGGCAGCAACTGGGATATTCTCATTTGCCTTTGTTTCAGAGCACGCAACATCCAGCACATTGCTTTTGGAAAGTGCAGGTAAACAAATGGACGGGTGAAGGTCAAAATACAGAAAAACGGGGCCAATTGTGTGAGATTCATTGCAATGTGGCCAGAAGCTGAGGAATCCCTTACCAATAATGAATCAGGGCCTTCAGGAAGGGAATGAGACAAATTTAATGAAACAAAATGATGTCAGGTTATCAGAGTTATAATGGAAAGATTACTTAATGTACAACTTGATCTTTAAAAAAGTAAACAACATCTGGGTGAATGCATCAGTTGCTTCTGAGCAAAAAGAGATTTTATGTTATGATGCTTACATAATGTGACAGGAAGATTCCCCCTGTACACGGCTGATGTAGCAGCAGTGAATCCTGTGTTATCTGAAGATAATTTTAGACGCTGTTTCGTAACAGATTATGAGAGAGATGCTCTCCCAAAGCATCTCCATCTATTCAAAGCCTTTAGTGTTTCTTTGCTGATGTAACATCTGAATGTACTGTACATCCTCGGGAAAGAACTTCAATTAGAAAATAGGTCAAGCAGTTACCCTGGGGAAAGCATGTGGAATCAGAGAGACATTCTCCAAGGAAGGCTTTCTGCAATACATCTTGCTTTTAGTTAGGTGCAAAAAAATAGTAAATCATAAGAGGCAAACTATCAGCAGCTTTGATGATTAAGTTTGTCTTTTTAATGTTCATTTTATGATGAATTATTTGAAAGCTCAGCAAGGCTGGGATTCCACAGATTCTGGCCTCTCTTGTTGCTTCTCTCTTGCGCTTGCCCTCCAGACTGTGCCTGGACCTTCACAGAGATAATAAGAAGCTATTTATATCTGAAAATGGCAGTACAATCTATTTCCTATCTATTAGAGCGGCACAGTGGCGCAGCTGTAGAGGTACTCCCTTACCGCGCCAGGGACCCGGGATCGATCCTGACTAAGGGTGCTGTCTGTATGGAGGTTGTACGTTCTCCCTGTGACTGCATGAGTTTTCTTCTGGTGCTCCGGTTTCTACCCACATTCCAAAAACGTACAGGTTTGTAGGTTAACTGGCTTCAGTAAAATTTTAATTTGTCCCTAGTGCGTAGGATAGTGTTAGTGTACGGGGTGATCGCTGATCGTCATGGTGGGCTGAAGGGCCTGTTTCTCTGATGTCAAAAGGGGAGCCGAGCTCCATCCCATCATTTGGGACTAGTTCTATGCTTTGGGACTTGTTTACTTGGAAAACTGACATATGATAGGTTTGGAAAGACCTGAGAACCTCAAAATCATTCTACAAATAGTGCAGGTGTGTTGGTCATTTGGCTTCTGCAAATTGCCCCATGTGTGTAGGATGTGAAACTGGGATAACATAGAGCTAGGGTACAGATGATCTACACACTGGATGTCCGTACATATCTATGGATATGTAGATATGTATATAGATATCAACGTACATATCTACATATGCGTCCACGGTGTTGCAGCTTTACAGTGCTTGCCACGCTGGAGACCCGGGTTCGATCCCAACTACGGGTGCTGTATGTACGGAGTTTGTACGTTCTTCCCGTCACCACGTCAGTTTCCTCCGATGTCTTCGGTTTCCTCCCACACTCCAAAGACGTACAGGTTAATCGGCTTGATATAAAGGTAAATTGTCCGTAGAGTGTGTAGGATGGTGTTCATGTGCGGGGATTGCTGGTCGGTGTGAACTTGGTGGGCTGAAGGGCCTGTTTCTGAGCTGTATCTCTAAACTAAACTAACCTAAAATGTATGTAGATATATGTGGATATGTACATAAATATCTATGTACATATCTACATATCTACAAATGTGTACAGATATCTAATGTACGGATCATCCGTTGGTCGACATGGTCTCGGTGGGCCGAATTGTTTGTTTCCACACTGCATCTCCAAAACTAAATTGGTGGCAGTGTGAACTGTGAGGAGGATGCTATGAGAATGCAGGGTGACTTGGACAGGTTGGGTGAGTGGGCAGATGCATGGCAGATGCAGTTTAATGTGGATAAATGTGAGGTTATCCACTTTGGTAGCAAAAACAGGAAGGCAGATTACTATATAAATGGTGTCCAGTTGGGAAAAGGGGAAGTACAACGGGATCTGGGGGTCCTTGTTCATCAGTCAATGAAAGTAGGCATGCAGGTACAGCAGGCAGTGAAGAAAGCGAATGGCATGTTGGCCTTTATAACAAGAGGAGTTGAGTATAAGAGCAAAGTGGTCCTTCTGCAGTTATACAGGGCCCTAGTGAGACCACACCTGGAGTATTGTGTGCATATTTGGTCCCCTAATTTGAGGAAGGACATTCTTGCTATTGAGGGAGTGCAGCATAGGTTTATAAGGTTAATTCCCGGGATGGCAGGACTGTCATCTGCTGAGATGGTGGCTGGGCTAACTCTGGAGTTTAGAAGAATGAAAGGGGATCTTATTGAAACATATAAGATTATGAAGGGTTTGGACACGCGAGAGGCAGGAAACATGTTCCCGATGTTGGGGGAGTCCAAAACCAGGGGCCACAGTTTAAGAATAAGGAGTAAGCCATTTAGAACGGAGACGAGGAAACACTTTTTCTCACAGAGAGTGGTGAGTTTGTGGAATTCTCTGCCTCAGAGGGCAGTGGAGGCAGGTTCTCTGGTTGCTTTCAAGAGAGAGCTATTTAGGGCTCTTAAAAATACCGTAGTCAGGGGGGATATGGGGAGAAGGCAGGAACGGGGTACTGATTGGGGATGATAAGCTATGATCACATATGGCGGTACTGGCTCGAAGGGTTGAATGGCCTACTCCTGCACCTATTGTCTATTGCCTTATTGTTTTATGAGGCATTTTGTTTCATTTCTACAAATACCTATTTCTACAAATTTCTACAAATACCTATTTCTACAAATACCTATTTTGGGAGAAATCTCTTTGATTATCAATATTTGGCCTGATATACAGATGAAGAAGCAGGGACGAGTACAACTGACAGTCAGAACCCACCTACAGATTTAGTGTAGCAACCTATGACAAATGTATCCCCCATTGTCTCCATAAGATTCCCTGCTGTGCTAATTATATGTATAAAAGCTGCATATTTTCAAGATTCTTCTCAAAAATAACATTGATTGTTGCACAATCTTAATAGGAATATACTTTTACCTAACTGAGAAGTCATAGGCACACTGTAAGTAGTAGCTTCTGTTAACCTTTCAGCCTGTATTACAGTAGTAAATATGCCCATTAAATATTTAAAATAAGACAATGAGCTGGAGTAACTCAGCGAGACAGACATTATCTCTGGAAGAAATGGAAGTGTGAGTTTTGGGTCAGGACCCTTCTTCAGATGGCTATAAGAAGGGTCCTGACCCGAAACATCATCTATTCATGTCCTCCAGAAATGCTGCTTTTACCCGTTGAGTTACTTTGTGTCATTTGTAAACCTGCATCTGTAGTTCCTTGTAAAGGTATGTTACTATAAAGTAATATATGTATTATAATATATAAATAAATTACGACTATAAATCTGCTCTGGAAGGTTAGATCGCATGGGATCCATGGAGATCTAGACTGGATAGAGCACAGATTTCATGGAAGTAGAGGGTAATGGCAGGGATGTTGTTTTGGCAAGGAAGGTTGTTTTTCAGACTGTTGGGCTGTGACTAATGTTGTGCTTCAGGGTTCCGCATTTGGCTCTTTGCTGTTTGTGGTTTATATCAACGATTTGGATGAGAATGTTCAAGGTACAATTAGCAAGTTTGCAGATGACACTAAACTGTTCAGCGAAACGATTGCCTCGTCTATGCTTGGTCTCGCCAATGTACAGGAGGCCACATCGGGAACATCTGATGCAGTAGATGAGGTTAGGTCATAAGGTCATAAGGGATAGTAATAGAATTAAGCCATTCGGCCCATCAAGTCTACTCCGCCATTCAATCATGGCTGATCTATCTCTCTCTCCTAACCCCAATCTCCTGCCTTCTTCCCATAACATCTGACACCTGTACTAATCCAGATTAGGTTAGAGGAGGTGCACATGAACCTCTATCTCACCTGGAAAGAATGCTGGGATCCAATGGAGGTGAGGGAGGAGGTAAAAGGACAGGTGTTATGTCTCCTGCAGTTGATGGTGGTTTGGGTGGGAGGGAATGAAAGAACCAAGGAGTTGCGGAGGGAGCTGTCTCAGTGGGAGGCAGAAAATGGGTGGAGATGGAAAGATGTGACGGGTGGTGGGATCACATTGGAGGTGATGGAAATGTTGGTGGATGATGTGTTGGATGTGGGGGCAGATGGGGTGTAAGATTTGTTATCTTTCCACATTTGTTGTCTGATTGCTGAATATTTACAGCATTTTGTTTTTATTTCAAGTTTTCAGTGCCCAAAGGTTCTAGATTTGTGTGGTCTCCCGGTGTTTTGCTGAATACCCCATAAGTGGTAATAATACAAAAAAGTAGCATTATGTTACTAGACAATTGTCGAAAATGTTCATAGGTTTCACAGCAATGCCTCATTTTACTTCGGAGTCACGTGAGCGACTATGTGAAGAAGCCCCGCCAGGTGCATGCGCGTCATTATGTCTGCGCATGTCACACTGAACGGGCTGGAGGGCACAGCTCCACCAGCGGTAAGTACGAACTTCTCAGGTAAGCATTTTAAAAAACTTTACCCAGAAGTATTTCAACTCCGTAAAGCTGGCTCGAGCAGTCAGTAGGAGTTGGAGAAATGGAGCGGTCAGGTAGGAGGATTCGTACTAAGCGTGGGTCCAGTGAGGATTCACAAATTCGATCGGGTCGGGAGATTAGCGCGGCAACTCCGGTTCCGATGCCGGGTGCCGTTTTACCGGCAGCAGTTATGATAGCGAGCAAATCTTCCGCACTAGCTCCAGATACTCAGCAGCCTGAGGCTACTGATAACCATAGAAAGGCAAAGAGCAAGTCTAATAGACCTGTGCTGTCAGACGAGTCTGACGACGATGGTGACTCTCCCCCTGATAATAAAATAAAGTGGGGGAGGATGGAAAAGATTGAGCAGATGCTCCAAACTTTGATTACACAAGGGTCCAAGGGCCCAGTGCTTGCCCAGCCAGCTGTTCAAGAGGGCCCATACCAAGAACAATATATGGAGTACCAGCAAGGGGATTTCCTTCCAGTGCCTTGTTTAGGACTGGAGGATGCCTCCCTACAATATGATTTGGGAGAAGCAGGGCAGGATGCAGCTGACCCTGATTCTGGTGTCCCTGCTTATGTGCAAACACCAGCGCACAAAAGCCATGCTCCAGGTGTCCCAGAAATAGCAATGAGTTTTGCTATTCCGGAGGGGACTGGTGAGGCAATGGAAGAATACCTTGCCAGCAATATCAATTATTTAGTATCTCACCAGCTCCAGCAAGCTATGATGCTAGAGACTACAAACAAATATAAGACACCTGTTTAATGTGCATAACTGAAAGTGCCCATGGTGAACCCAGCTACCCTTCTGTGAGGGGACAGGAGGTTCGGTATCAACACGTCCTCCAACTGGTGGCTGCAGCAATTACTGCATTTGGCACTATGGTCAAAGGGACAATCATTTGAGCAAAATAAAATATGTCAGCTATTTTATGCAATGCATTTTTGAGGTAAATTGCATCAGGGAAAATCGCCATCAGGCCAACACTCAACCAAAAATTTGCTGCTCTATGTAAGGCGACTAATGTACAAATGCCTGAATTCCTGTTTGGAACGGACCTTGTCAAGAAAATTTGTGAAATTAATGATGAGGCCAAAACAATTGGCTTAATGTAGCCAAGCATTTCAAGGCCACCTATTTGAAAACCTGGGTTAATATACCGAAGGTCCGATCCAGGTGCTGGGCCCAGCAGGGGGAGGCCAGTGGGGCAACGAGGGTACCCACCACGACAGACCGGCTACAACAACAATATGGGCAGACAACAGACTTACAGGGCAACTGTAGAGGTACAGGGAATTTTGTTAACGATAAAGTTTCTGGTGGCCAATCTCCTATTGGAGGTAGATTCCAATTGTTTTCTAATGAATGGTGCTGTATAACGTCTGATATGTTTATACTAAATACTGTCTCAGTGAGTTTATCTCAGGGATAGATCCACCTCAACAGCACAAGCCTAATAACATGTTGGTGTTTTCTGCTCCAGAGACTGAACAGGTAAACGATGATGACTGAGAAAGACATTACTCGTCTTAAACAATTTGTGTCTAATATTTTCCCCAGACCTCAAAAAGATGGGGGTTTTAGAGTAATTCTGGACCTCACTCACTTAAATTCTTCAGTTCTCTATAGGCATTTTAAAATGGACACCTTCGTTACTGCTAAACAGCTGCTATCACAGGGCTGTTATATGGCAACTATTGATTTGCAAGATGCGTATTATTCAGTGCCAATTCATGCTCATTATCGCAGGTACTTGAAATTTAATTGGATAGGACAGCTGTGGCAATACAAAGCATTGCCTAATGGATTAAGTTCAGCACTCAGGCTATTTACTAAATTGTTAAAACCTGTGCTGGTGCTATTGAGGGTCCATAATCACATTGTAAAGGCTTATTTAGATGATATCTTAATTATCAGCAACACTAAAGAGTCAGCTGAAGAATCGGTTGCAGCAACCAAAAATGTGTTTGAGTCATTAGGTTTTTTGGTCCATGCAACTAAGTCCAAGTTACAGCCAACCCAAAATATTGAGTATTTGGGGTTTCTTATTGATTCAGTTGATATGACAGTAACATTACCAACAGTCAAGGTTGTGGATATTGTTGATGTCTGTACTTGCCTCCCACAAAAAACGTTATCCCTCCATCTGAGAAGTCACTAAGGTCATTGGGAAATTGGTAGCAGCTTTTCCTGCAGTACATTTTGGGCCTTTGCATTATCAACATTTGCAGCGAGCACGAGGACAAGCACTAAAATCGAATGCAGGCCATTTTGATCGGGTTATGCAGTTACGAACCACAGCTCTCACAGAATTGCAGTGGTAAATCAAGCTACCAATAACATTTTGGTACAAGACCCTTCACTGATCTTACAGACTGATGTAAGTGCTCTCGGATGGGAGGCTACGGACACCGAGTCTAGCTGTGGGGGTAGATGGCATGAACACGAAGGGTTGATTCTCCCCACACACGGGTTAAATTCTTTGGAATTATTGGGGGCATTTTATGGGTTAAAGGCATATTGCTCCTCAATGAAGGATTTACACATTCAACTCCAGATTGATAACACCACAGCAGAGGCATATATTAATCATATGGGAGGAGCACGATCAGTATCGTGTGTTAACTTGGCTAACGTCATGTGGCATTGGTGTATTTCAAGGAATATCTGGGTTTCAGCCATTTATTTACCAGGTATAGACAATGTGGTGGCAGACCATAGGTTGCGTAAGTTTAATAACAATATAGCATGGATGTTGAATTCTAAAATTTTCACACAATTGTCTCTCGATTTGAATTGCCAGATATTGATCTGTTTGCATCCAGATTAAATCACCAGTTGCCTAAATATGTTTCATGGGAGCCAGATCCAGGAGCAGTAGCCGTGGATGGATTCTTGTTACATTGGGGGCACTCATTTTTTATGCATTTCCTCCATTTTGTCTCATCCCGAAATGCCTCACCAAAATAGAGTGTGACTCCGCCACAGGCGTTTTGGTGGTCCCAGATTGGCCAATACAACCATGTTCCCATTAGTGCTTCGAATGATGGTTCAGCCATTCATGATGATTCCCAGCTGCAGTAATGTGTTGGTGCATCCGGTTACAGGAGAAAGTCACCCTTTACATGACCGTATTAATTTGTTGGTCTGCAGGTTCTGACCAGACCATTCCAAGGACTTGGATTGTTAAACAGGGCCATGGAGGTTCTCACTGCAGGCTGGCGAAATAGCACTCAAAAACAATATATGGTTCACATAAAGAAATGGGAGCTGTTCTGTGTACAATCCAATATATCTTATTATAATGCAAGCATATGTGTTGTGTTGGAGTTCCTTGCTAAGTTGCATTTTGATGAGCACCTGAGTTATAGTGCCATTAACAGTGCTCGGAGTGCGTTGTCCTCTTATTTAGGGCAGTCTTCAGAACAACATCCTATCGGGTCTCATCCGTTAGTATCCCGATTTATGAGAGGAATTTTTAATAAAAACCCTCCGAAACCTCGATATACAGAAATCTGGGATATCAGTCTTGTTCTCACACTGCTTCGGCAATGGGCTCCAATTACTTCATTATCTATGCAGAGATTAACTCTTAAAGTGGTTATGCTAATGGCGCTGGTTTCAGCACAACGTGTACAAACATTACAATTGTTACGAATAGATTGTATGCATTTGTCTGTAAATGACATTACCTTCTATGTTTATGGTTTAATCAAACAAAGCAGGCCAGGTATGGCAGGAACCAAGGTGATGTTTAAAGCCTATCCTGTTGACCAAATGTTATGTGTAGTTAAACACTTAAGCCAATATATTGAGGTAACAAGGAGTCTCAGAGGTTCTGAGACAGGACTGCTCATTAGTCACAAAAAGCCATATAAAAGAGTGTCAGCACAAACTATTTCTAGATGGTTGAAACAGGCTCTCAATTATGCTGGAGTCGACACTCATGTCCTTAAATCTCACTCCACCAGGGCGGCATCAACCTCCGCGGCGAAGGCTCAGGACGTGCCGCTAGACCAAATCCTCGCGGCCGCAGGATGGTCTAGAGAAGCAACATTTTCTCAATTTTATGACAAACCTGTACAGATAGTGCCATGGTTTGGGCATGCTGTTTTGGGTTCCATTTAATTCATTTGTTTTGTTTTCTATCATTGTTTGTAATTCCCCCTGGGACAGAGGGGTTATTCCTGGTTTTGTTATTATTAGCAATAGTTATTGAATAATTCGAAGCAATGTTCAATATATTATTTATTCCCTACTGTGTCAACCAAAACAGATTGTCGTATGGAGTGCATCTACGGCATGAAAATACAGAGCTTTGAAATCTTCACGTAGTCGCTCACGTGACTCCGAAGTAAAATAGTAAGATTAAACGAGAACTTACCAGTTTGAAGTTTGATCCTTATTTTATGAGGAGTTACGTTGAGGGATTATGTGCCCTCCACTCCCACCCTCATAATCTAAGAGATCATCTGGTAGTTCTAGTCTTCTAAAAGCCTTACTATGTTACTTCGGCTATTGGTTTCTGTGTTTTCACGCCGCTGCTTTGAAGTATGACGCGCATGCGCCTGGCGGGGCTTCTTCACGTAATCGCTCAACGTAACTCCTCATAAAATAAGGATCAAACTTCACACTGGTAAGTTCTCATTTAATTTTACTATTTTATGCTGGCAAAGGTCTGCAAGCACGAACATCAGGAATGATGCAAATTATGCTGGAAAGTATCAGAAACTCTAAAATGAAGTGCCTAATCCTATTTCCTGAGGCACAAAGTCATCTGGAAATGATTGCAAGGACAGTGTAACCACAGTAAAAATATTGCGATTTGCATATTTAAGAAAAGAGCAAATCGGATCACTTTCCAGGTATTAGGTTTAGTTTGCTGTAGCTTCAAGTTATGAAAGAAACCAACCAGAAACCCCAGTGGCTTCAACAAAAATCAATTTTGCATGTCTTCAAATAAGCGTACAATAGCTTTAAAGAAAAATACCAACCAAAACCCAAATATTCTGAATTTGGGGAAATAAAGGAAAACAATTATTTCTCCACATCAATTGTTCAATTCTCATCATTGTTGGTACCACTGACATTTGTGCGCTCTGTTCTATTGTCAACATGCCTGACATTAGTTCCTGTCTAGCCTTGACTCTAATATTGATCCCTCTTCAGCGCCATAACAGTTCTCCACTCATCCATATCCCCCTATTCCCTGCACTTCCATGTGCCTATATAAAAGCTTCTTAAAGCCATTATCGCAGGACAAGTGGCCAGTATAGAACGTGGCGGTGTGTGACTACTGGATTCTGTGCGTCCTGCCCGATGTAGCAGCAAGATATGATATGGGCCACATGGTGGGATCCTTGATGGATGGCGCCTTCTTGAGGTGGCATCTCATGGGGATGTTGGCAGTATAGATGGCTATGCTTAGTCAGTATAGATGGTGTCAGGGGTGATAGGGAGAAGGCAGGAGAATGGGGTTAGGAAGAGATAGACCAGCTGTGATTGAATGGTGGATTAGACGATGAGCCAAATGGTCTAATTCTGCTCCTATCACTTATGATCACCTGGCATTTTGTTTTAGAACTCCACTACTCTCTGTGTAAAAAATTTGCCCCGCGCCATTCCATTGAAAATTTTCCCTCTCACCTTGGTAAATAGTAGAACTTGCAATGTGTTGCAGATCAGAGAAGTCTGAGAGTACACGTGCATGGTTGCCTGAAAGTGACAAGTGAGGTATACAGGTTGGTGAATAAGGTATTTGGCATGCTTGCCTTCATTGGGAAGGGTATCGAATACAAAAGCTGAGACATCATGATGCCACTGTTACAAATCATTGGTGAGACTACACTTGGAGTACTGTGGACAGTTCTGGTCACCCAGCTATATGAAGGACGTAATACATTTGGAAAGGATGCAAAAAAAAGGATACTGAGTTGGATGATCAGCCATGATCATATTGAATGGCGGTGCAGGCCGAAGGGCCGAATTGCCTACTCCTGCACTGATTTTCTATGTTTCTAAAAAGGATTCACCAACGTGTTCCCAGCTTAAAGTGGAGGCTGGATAGGCTGGGACTTTTTCTTTGGAGCATTGGAAGCTAGGGGGTGACCTTATCGAGTTGTACAAGATCATGAGGAGCATTGATACAGAGGATACTAAAAAAAGAGGGCATACATTTAAGGTGGGAGGGCAGAGATTTAAGAATGACCTAAACGGTTTTATTCAAAAGGAGGTCTGTACCTGGAATGAGCTGTCAGAGGAAACTATAGAAATTGATATAATTATGACCTTCATATAATTCTTGGACTGATGTATGGATAGGAAGGGTTTCGAGGGATATGCGTCAAATGCAGGCAAATGTCAAATATGTTGGCATGGACAAGTTGAGACAAAGAGTCTGATTCCATGCGATATTGCTCTACAACTATAACTCTGTCTATTAGAAACATAGAAACATAGAAAATAGGTGCAGGACGAGGCCATTCGGCCCTTTGAGCCAGCACCGCCATTCATTGTGATCATGGCTGATCGTCCCCAATCAATAACCCGTGCCTGCCTTCTCCACATATTCCTTGATTCCATTAGCCCCTAGAGCTCTATCTAACTCTCTCTTAAATCCATCCAGTGATTTGGCCTCCACTGCCCTCTGTGGCAGGGAATTCCACAAATTCACAGCTCTCTGGGTGAAAAAGTTTTTTCTCACCTCAGTCTTAAATGGCCTCCCCTTTATTCTAAGACTGTGGCCCCTGGTTCTGGACTCGCTCAGCATTGGGAACATTTTTCCTGCATCAAGTTTGTCCAGTCCTTTTATAAATGTATATGTTTCTATAAGATTCCCTCTCATCCATCTAAACTCCAGTGAATATAAGCCTCGTCTTTTCAATCTTTACTCATATGACAGTCCTGCCATTCCAGGGATCAATCTCGTGATCTCAATAGGTTATTTCTTGCTGGAGACAGTAACTTGTGCAGCAGATGGTTTACTTCCTGATTATCAGCCTGTTTAGATGTTATTCCGGCTGCATGGGCATGGATTATTTCATTATTAGAGATGCGAATGGACGCAGATTCTATGCCGTCAGTAACCAGTTCCATTTATCATGGATGGACGATCGTTGCAAAGCTTGTTAAGAAAGCGATTTTCCTTGGCCCAGTTTACGCAGTGTTTAAAAGTACTGCATAATCTGGCCCACGGGACATTGCTTTCTTAACAAAGCAAGAACCTCTGGGTCTCAATAAGCATATACTTAATTATATCAAATAAATTATTTTAACTTAGACAACATTTAAAGGCCAAATGTACAAATAAAAATATTTGTGAATAAAATGAAAATGTACATTATATTAACATTCAAGTGGAAAACTGAGGCAGTAAGCACTCATCAACACTGAAGAGCAGTGACTGGGGGCAAGCTGTTCATAAACAAGATGTAGAATATGGCAAGGCAATGTGACAGATAAAAAGGTCGAAAGGTAAAGGATAACCCTAGTAGAAGCTAAAAACTATGATCATGTTGTGTGTGGAACATTGATTAAAGGGCCTGTCCCACTTGGGTGATCTAATCCGGGAGTTCTGGCGAGTTTGCCCTCGACTAATACTTGCAGCATAGTCGACACAAGGTCGTAGGAGGTCTTCGTAACTCTCCTTCATGCTCGAGAGTGGACTCCGCGTGCTCGAGGCCTCAGCTAGGTCGTGGCATTTTTTTCCAATATGTTAAAAAAAAAAACCAGAGTAAAAAAAGGTCGGCATGGAAAAAAACAATACTTTTTTTACTCATAGGTTTAGTCGTAGTAGGTCGTAGTAGGTCGGCATATTAGTCGTAGGTAATCGAGGGTAGTCGAAGGTAGTCGAAGGAAGTCGTAGATAGTCTTCATCATAGTCAAAGGGAGATTGAAGGATGTCGTCTTCACTCTCAAGTGGGACAGTCCCTTAAGGAGGTTCATATGTTAATAATTAGAAAGACACTTCCAAGGTGTCACATCATCGTACATTTCAGACCACATCTACCCAGTCTCTCTTTCCCCTACCCCCTCCTCCCAACCCAGTGAACACACACTTCTCTTTCCACCTCCCACCACTCTAGTCACCCTGTTTCTTTCATCTCTTCCATTTGTCTACCATAAAAGTTAATAGATAATAGACAATAGATGCAGGAGCAGGCCATTCGGCCCTTCAAGCCAGCACCCCCATTCAATGTGATCATGGCTAAGCATCCACAATCAGTACCCCGGAGTATTTCTCTTTTATACGCTCCACTTTCCATCTTAACCCACATCCCTCCCTCTGGCTTTATATTTCACTCTTCTTCTTTCCTTATTTGATATCCTTTTGTCCCCTTTTAACCTCTGTCACATTGGCTAAAGAACCCTCCTACGTCTGCATCCACACATATATTTCTTTCCTGTCCTCTTACCCCTCACTCTGGTGTGTACTCATTATCATGACTAATGATTGATCATTAATATTAGTGCTCATCCTCCAAAATGAGCATTAACGTTAATCCTATTAAGATGGCCTGTTTGCACAATTTTCTATATTTGTTTCATAGCGTCATATAGCATGGAATCAGGCCCTTCATAGAAACATAGAAATTAGGTGCCGGAGCAGGCCATTCGGCCCTTCGAGCTTACACCGCCATTCAATATGATCATGGCTGATCATCCAACTCAGTATCCTGTACCTGCCTTCTCCCCATACCCCCTGATCCCTTCAGCCACAAGGGCCACATCCAACTCCCTCTTAAATATGGCCAACGAACTGGCCTCAACTACCTTCTGTGGCAGAGAATTCCACAGATTCACCCCTCTCTGTGTGAAAAACGATTTTCTCATCTCGGTCCTAAAAGACTTCCCCCTTATCCTTAAACTGTGACCCCTTGTCCTGGACTTCCCCAACATCAGGAACAATCTTCCTGCATCTAGCCTGTCCAACCCCTTAAGAATTTTGTAAGTCTCTATGAGATAACCCCTCAATCTTCTAAATTCCATCGAGTACAAGCCAAGTCTATCCAGTCTTTCTTCATATGGAAGTCGTGCAACCCCAGGAATCAGTCTGGTGAACCTTCTCTGTACTCCCTCTATGGAAAGAATGTCTTTCCTCCGATTAGGAGACCAAAACTGTACGCAATACTCCAGGTGTGGCCTCACCAAGACCCTGTACAACCGCAGTAGAACCTCCCTGCTCTTGTACTCAAATCCTTTTGCTATGAATGCCAACATACCATTCACTTTCTTCACAGCCTGCTGCACCTGCATGCCTACTTTCAGTGTACCATGACACCCAGGTCTCGCTGCATCTCCCCCTTTTCCTAATCGGTCACCATTCAAATAATAGTCTACCTTCCTGTTTTTGCCACCAAAGTGGATAACCTCACATTTATCCACATTATACTGCATCTGCCATGCATTTGCCCACTCACCCAGTCTATCCAAGTCATCCTGCAGCCTCCTAGCATCCTCCTCACAGCTAACACTGCCCCCCAGCTTCATGTCATCCGCAAACTTCAAGATTTTAATTCGTTGCATTTAATTCCCTCGTCCAAATCATTAATGTGTATTGTAAATAGCTGGGGTCCCAGCACTGAGCCTTGCGGCACCCCACTAGTCACTGTCTCCATCCTGAAAAGGACCCGTTCACTCCTACTCTTTGCTTCCTGTCTGCCAGCCAGTTCTCTATCCACATCAATACTGAACCACCAATACCGTGTGCTTTAAGTTTGTATACCAATCTCTTGCGTGGGACCTTGTCGAAAGCCTTCTGAAAGTCCAGATACAACACATCCACTGCTTCTCCCTTATCCACTCTACTAGTTACATCCTCAAAAAATTCAATAAGATTCGTCAGACATGATTTACCCTTCGTAAATCCATGCTGACTTTGTCCAATGATTTCACCACTTTCCAAATGCGCTGCTTCGCCCCAACTCTTCTAATTACTGCTTTTTGTTCAATCATAAATTATGGGTAGTACAGTGGCTGTAGAGTTGCTGCCTCACAGCACCTGAGATCCAAGGTTGATCCTGATTACGGGTGCTGTCTGTACAGAGTTTGTATGTTCTCCCTGTGACCATGTGGGTTTTCTCTGAGTTCTCCTGTTTCCTCCCACATTGCAGGTTAATTGGCTTTGGTAAATTGCCCCTAGTGTGTAGGATATGGGTAACCATTGGTCGGCAAGGACTCAGTGGCCCAAAGGGCCTGCTTTCATGCTGTATTTCGAAACTAAACTAAACCAAATACTGGTGGTATAAAGCCTAGCATTCCTCTGCATTACAATGTCTCTCTGCTCTTTTTCCAATCAGTTAGTGTGGGAGATTTATTTTACCAAAATACAATGCAAAATGGAGTAATCGGCAAAATTTTCTTGCTTGTTTGTTACAGAATAAATTAGGGAAATATTATTTTGTGCTTCAAGGAAGAACACAAGCCTAAAATTTCCACAATTATGTGCAAAATTGATGGAAACAGCTCAATGGAAATGTTTGTACCATCACACGCTGCAGGCTCCGGATGTTCTGCATTTGAATCCTTAACATATTCAGCATGAAATTCTGTTTGCAATGTGAGCTACTTGAAGGTGTGCCTGCATGAGGGGAACAGCTGACAGTAATTCACAGAAAACCAACAGCCACTAAAAGGTCTCCCATTAATTGACCTGTGAAGCAGGCAAAGTTCTGTGATGCTGTTGAACTCCTGAATAATGTTGGAGTCTCACCCTCTCACACCCACAGCACATTTACTTTGAAGAAACCCGTTAAGTGAGAATGGATATTACTCTACTTTGCACAGAAAAGCACCTTCCATGGGAGAGATCGATGGTGGAAATCCCAGGGGGACGGGGGGGGGGTGTGTCCCCTCCATGTTTTGAGAGGTGGGGGACAATCACCCCCCATGTTTTGTAATCCGGTTTTGAAATTCGGTTAAAAAAAATCTATTAAAAATCTCCGCTTTCCGCGAGGCAGTGGGGGTGGGACTGATGAGCGAAGGTGCCGATTGGACGAGAGAGACGTCGGTCAGCAGGCAATGGGGGGGACATGATGATTCAGCGCGATGATTGGAGGAGGGAGGTGTCGGTCAGGGGAGGACTTAGGTGGGTGCGACTAAGGATAGAGCGCGGTGATTGAGAAGGGAGACGTCCTGGCGGAGCTTGAATGGGCCCGTTCGCTGGGCCTTTCATTGCCCGGCTTGACTTAAAATCAAATTGCTGCATCGAGGTGATCGAGGCTCCCGATGTTGAAGCCCCCGCCGGCTGCTTTTAAGCCGCTTTGGATGATGAAAGGCCCCCCGAATGGGCCTATTCAAGCCCCACGATTCGGGGTGGATGAAGGTGCTGGAGTTCGGAGTTGGTCACCAACCAGGTCAGCTCCCGATGTTACCGTCTACAGGGCTGTGTGTGTGTGTGCAACCACTAAGAAATCGTGTGTGTGTCCACCCACCCCATGTTTTGATAGCGATTTCCACCCTGGTAGAGATTAATGTAACAAGCCTTGCGAGCAAAAAATGCATTAAAGGATGTTGATCAAAGGAAGCAATGCCCCAGAATACCACAACATAGCTACTTAAATATTTTTCTGAACTTTGCATCCCCAACCATTGCCAACTTACAACAAATGTGGATTTGTTCAGTCTTTTACATGCCTAAAATGAAGCAGGGCATATGGAAACAAACCCAAATGTTCCACAGATTTCATTGCCACATGTTAGATACGATCAGAACTCAAATCAAGACACTTAAACAGGCTCAAAGCTGGTGGAACTTACAATTATGAGAGTCTTGTGCAACTCCTATTTTAAAGCATAAGGCACGCACTAGGTAGTGCTAAAAACAGCAACACTTATAGCTTTACTTGCGTGATAATTGTTTAGGCTACTTGTCTATAAATTCTTTAATTTATTGTCAATGTCATGATTGCCACTGACAATTTATTGTCTGTTGTTCAAGATGTTATGACATCTGCCCATTCAGCAGACAAAAGACAGAGTCAGGCAACCTAAATCACAGTACAAATTGAAACACATAGAGATCTGCCTCAGAGGGATATATGTTACTTACTCCTTATTCCTATGCTTCTCCCATTGAGAAACAACAAATATGTTTGCCCATATTCCAGGAGGGTCTTTGGCATGGAGGGGTAATGAGGGAAGAAACATAATCATAGGTTAGAATGCAGAAATTGGATTTATTATGATGCAGGAAAAGTATAATGCCACCTGAATTTTAATGTTAACCCGAAGCCCCACATTTGACTCAACTGACATTTCGGCCTTTACACACTTTTAAACTGTTTAATATAATTCAGTCATTTGATATTCAGTTGGCTTGTAAATGACTTACAAACACATTAAGTTAATTTGCAATTTTAAAATACAATCTGAGTTTAATACAGTCATAGTCATAGAATGATACAGTGTGGAAACAGGCCCTTTGGCCCAACTCGCCCACACCGGCCAACAATGTCCCAGCTACCCTAGTCCCACTTGCCTGCGCTTGATCCATAACCCTCCAATCCTGTCCTATCCATGCACCTGTCCAACTGTTTCTTAAACAATGGGATAGTCCCAGCCTCAACTACCTCAACAGCCTCAGCTTGTTCCATACACCCATCACCCTCTGTGTGAAAATGTTACCCCTTGGATTCCTATTAAATATTTTCCCCTTCACCTTGAACCTATGTCCTCTTGTCCTCGATTCACCTACTCTGGGTTAAAGATTGTGCATCTCCCCGATCTATTCCTCTCGTGATTTTGTATACCTCTATAAGATCTCCCCTCATCTTCCTACGCTCCATGGAATAGAGACCCAGCCTACTCAACCTCTCCCATAGCTCACACACTCTAGTCCTGGCAACATCCTCGTAAATATTTTCTGAACCCTTTCAAGCTTGACAATATCTTTCCTATAACATGGTGCCCAGAACTGAACACAATATTCTAAATGTGTTCTCACCAACGTCTTATACAACTGCAACATGACCTCCCAACTTCTGTACTCAATACTCTGACTGATGAAGGCCAAAGTGACAAAAGCCTTTTTGACCACCTTATGTACCAGCAACTCGACCTTCATGGAACCATGCACTTGTCCTCCTACATCCCTCTGCTCTACAACACTACCCAAAGATCACCTACTTGTTTGACTTCCCAAAATGCAACACCTCACACTTCTCTATATTAAATTCCATCAACCATTCCTACACCCACCTGGTCAATCAATCCAGATCCTGCAGCAATCGTTCCCAACCATCTTAACTATCTGAAAAGCCTCTAACTTTTGTATCATCAGATAATTGCTAATCTTGCCCTGTATGTCCTCATCCAAATCATTGATGTAGATGACAAACAGTAACGGGCCCAGCACCAAACCCTGTGGCATACCACTCCTTTCCATAGGCCTCCATTCTGAGAAGCAACCTTCCACCATCACCCTCTGCCTCCTTCCATAGAGCCAATTTGCTATCCATTCCATTGGATCCCAATGACATCTAACCTTCCAGAGCAGCCTACCATGCATGCCTTAATGTATGCCTTACCAAAGTCCATATCTACTGCTCTGACTTCATCAACCTTTCTGCTCACGTCTTCGAATAACTCAATCAGAACTGTGAGACACGACCTCCCACATACAAAGCCATGCTGACTGTTCCTAATCAGCCCTTGCCCATCCAGATGCCTGTATATCCTATTCCTCAGAATACTCTCCAATAACTTACCAACTACAGATAGTACGCTGAAATCTTTAGGAGCTTCGCATTACATTCAAGACTCCAAATATTGTGATATTAAGATAACCATATAACCATATAACCATATAACAATTACAGCACGGAAACAGGCCCTCTCGGCCCTTCCAGTCCGTGCTGACCATTTGTTTTCCCCTAGTCCCATCTACCTGCACTTAGACCATACCCCTCCATTCCCTTCACGTCCATATACCTATCCACTTTACTCTTAAATGTTAAAATCGATCCTGCCTCCACCACTTCTGCTGGAAGCTGATTCCACACAGCCACC